>JAPQWV010000255.1:600000-807500 GCA_027422505.1 Craterostigma plantagineum | reverse complement strand
GAAAGTGATTGTAAGAATTTCGTTTCGATCATACAATTAAAGACAATTATTCAAATTTGTCAACTGTTTTACAAGATAAGAACGTTGATTTACTTTTTATTTATTTTTCCTCATAAAGATAAGTCACTCTTTTGTTTCTTATTTTTGATTGAAAACTCACCTTTATTTAAAAAAAAATTGTCAAATACAGTACATTTTAACTTAAATATATACCCCTAAAACGAACATTTAATGACCTTTGCAGTTCCAAATAATACAATGTGAAAAACGTTTAATCAAAGAAGCGCAATAAGTCAATATTTACCTAACATTAGGTTTGTTGGGTGAGATTTGAGAACCCTATTAATTATCTCGTATAATCCATTCTAATAGTGAGTTATTCGAAAAGGAAATAGAAACTTCAAGATGGGAAAAGAATAAAAGATGGAAAAAAAACATTAAAATCTGTAATAATAGAAAAAGGCATGTAATTAGATTTATACTTGACATGCTGAAATGGAAAGTATTCATACATGCGAACCATATCAAACCTTAAAAAGCATGTGTACCAATAAGAATTTAGGAAGCATGTGTATAGAAGGATGTTCCAAGTGTCTAACACGCCTGAAACGCACCAATGAGTGCAGTCCATTCCTCCGTAAGAATGTACTTGCTTGGATGGCCGTCTTTCCTCAGCTGAGAAAGAAGCGTAACGTCGAGAAATCGCACATACTCGTGTTTAGTGACTAAGGTGATTAATTTATTTTTGGCCGTTTTCGATGCGACCATGACCCCTGAACCCTGAACACTGACCCCTGGCCCCTGAGCCCTGACCCCTGAATGAATTCTGAACCATGAACCTTAAACCTTGAACCTTAAACCCTAAATCCTAAACTCTAAAACCCAAAACCCTAAACCCCAAATCCAAACTTTCTCTATACCAAACAAGACTTGGTATAACTATCGATTTAGTCCCAAATTATCTTAGCATTTAGTCCCATCCAATCTTAACATTTAAAGCGACGATAAGACGAACCGGCTTCACGAAGAACTTCCTCTAGCTTAGTTATTCATCGATTCTTATCTAGAAATCCCACTTAAATGAATTAAAAATAAACACTATATTTAATGATTTACAAAATACGAATCTTACTTTATAGTTTAATGCATAATATTTTTTATTAGTCGTATATTCGTGGTGTATTAGAATTTAAACACGAGAAATAATTCTACAGTTCTACCATTCCAGGTTTCATCATTTCGAGCTGGTTCGTATTCTGGTATAAGTGCCAACTCAAGAAGTGTCTGGAATCAGTTTTGCTCTAAAACTAAAACACGATCGACTATGTAATGATGAAATTTAATTAAATTAACAAATAACTTACGAATAAACTGATAGGTCCAACCGTTCTGAAATCGTGGTTTCACAATCCCTTTCGGATTGATTCCCTTTACATCGATCATGACAATACCAACCAAATGAAGAACTAATTCCTCTGGCTTAGTTACAGGTTCATGTCTTATACAAGAATCCCATTTAAAAAGAATTACAAAAAATAGACACTGTGAAAATATGAATTTTAGTTTACATTTTGATTTCATAATATTTTTTATTAGTTGTATATTTGTGATATACTTTTCTATTAAATTTTATATACAAAAATAATGTCAAATTAGAATTTAGACACGAGGATCGATTCGAAAGTTCTATCGTTTCAGGTTCCGTCATTGTTGGGAAAGTTTCTATTCTAGTATCAAAGCAAAATAAAAAATTGTCTTGAATCAGTTTTACTCCGAACCTTAAATAGTATCGGCTAGGTAATGACGATACGAATTAAATTAATAAATACTTAACATATAGATTGATAGGTCCAACCATTCTGACGACGTGGTTCTACAATTCATTTCGGATTACTTCTTGGTCCGAACTGAAATTGCAACTGATTTTCTTAATGACAATCAGAATCATTGGCCAACAATTGAGAGAACTGACACAAAACGCGAACCTCTCGTATCGAAGTCATGATGCCGGATTTTGGCAAAACACAAACCTCTCGTATGACGGGGAATTTATCCAATATAGAAAGTATCTCATCTCGTTCCAATTTCTCAAATCAATCAATCTTATTCCTAATAGTCTGTCAATGCATATATTATACACATATTATATAAAATATAATATATATATATATATATGTTAGATAAAATCTAGTTATGCATAGTTAATTTCTTACCCCTTCCGCAAAATAAGCGTGGAAGTTCCTTTCACGTGGATCCTCACAAAAGGAAAGGGAAAGCAAACCAATTCTATAGGCGTATATCAAAATGAATCCCACATCCGTCCCAAGTCGTCCCATTGGACTGCTGGACCGTTCTCTGAGAGATGCTCAACATCTTTCAGCCTCGTATATAAATTCGCAAAGCAATCCTGGACACTCAAAAAACAATATTGTCCATGCATGTTGGGGAATCTATTGAAAATCTTGTACGCCGCTTCTATGCATGCTATCGCCGATGCAGTCCATGCTGCATTTTGTCAAAACACATCTCTGGAATGCATAATGCATCAAAATCATAATCAGGATGCTGCATTTTTGTCAAAATCATTCTATAGGCGTATATCAAAATGAATCCCACATCCGTCCCAAGTCGTCCCATTGGACTGCTGGACCGTTCTCTGAGAGATGCTCAACATCTTTCAGCCTCGTATATAAATTCGCAAAGCAATCCTGGACACTCAAAAAACAATATTGTCCATGCATGTTGGGGAATCTATTGAAAATCTTGTACGCCGCTTCTATGCATGCTATCGCCGATGCAGTCCATGCTGCATTTTGTCAAAACACATCTCTGGAATGCATAATGCATCAAAATCATAATCAGGATGCTGCATTTTTGTCAAAATCATAATCATGATGCTGCGTTTCGTCAAAATCATAATCTTGATGGCCTATTTTGTCAAACACACTTCTGGAATGCATATTGCGCCAAAATCATAATCATGATGCCGTATTTTGTCAAAATCATAATCTTGATCCCACATTTTGTCAAACACATTTTTGGATTTATATTGCATCAAAATGATAATAATGATGCCGCATTTTTTCGAAATCATAATCATGATGCTGCATTTTGTCAAAATCACAATCATTACGCATGATGCATTCAACAAATGTGTTTGATAAAATGAAGTAATGTAAGCAAATGTTTAGTGACACCGAAATCCGCACACAAACAACCCAAAAAGTATATATCTCTATCTATAAATATAAATATATGTCTATGTGTACACGCAAAAAACGAAGATTGGTTGGACATTTAGAATCCAAGTTCCATAGAAGGAAATATATTATTCACAAAAAAATTCTTCCATCATATGTTATCACAATACATCAGGTGATTAAAACTCAGAAAAACTGAAGACAATCTTACTTTCAGTCTACGGTTCATCTACAGTAATTCCAGGCCAGTCACCTAACAAAGAAAAGGAGAAAAGAAAATTGTAATTTACTAATCCAACATACACAAATAAAAATTCCTTTAACACATTAAGACTTCAAAATCTCTCTGTACTTACCTTCATCTTTTCGTCTTGCGATTCTTTCTTTTCTTCCCAACCATTGGTCGACCTCCTTTGTCCTACTTAAATGCAGACATTATGGAAAAATATATTAAATGAAGATAAAAGGTATAATAAAATAAATATTACGTACCTTCTTTGTCAAATCATCCATATCCGGACTGAGAAGCGGAATCCAAAATTCCAAATAGTTTTTCCTTTTGAACTCGATGTTTATGAATCCCTTATATCCATAATCAACCCCGGCTGAGTTCTGGATGATGACAAATTGTTCAGGACCTTCTTTCGTTTTCACCCGGAACTTCCCCACGAGCAAGACCGAGTGAAGGCCCCTATTAAACTCAATCAATTCCTCGTGCTATTTGTTTGGTCCATTGTATACCGGCTTCCATAAATTAAAATAAAAACTAATCGGTCATTATTCAAATTTATTCATTTCAAAAGTACAACAACAATACGTACCTCTTCGCAATATCCGAAACTCTTATATTCGTAAGTTACGGTGATGGCAGGGTATTTATCCAGCACTTCAAGCACTTCGTCGTGTTCCAAGGTTTTATGCTCATCTATCTTATACCTTGGATGATGTATAAAGTAAATCAATAAATAAATTTTGGCGAGGCATACCAACACAATCACACCAACAACAATTAATTTTTTTACACACTTTTTAAGAACCAAAACGGCACATTTAAAAGTTCGAGCACCAACAGTGAAACTGTGGTATAGTTCAAGCATCATTTTTGCGGTTTACTCATGTTTAAAATAGAATATCTTACATCGATAAATATATGTCTGTGTGTGCACGCAAATAATGAAGATTGATTGGACATTTTGGAATCCAAGTTCCATAGAAGGACATATATTCGTCACAGAAAAAATTCTTCCATCATATGTTATCACAATATCATCAGGTGATTAATACTCGGAAAAACTGAAGACAATCTTACTTTCAGTCTATGGTTCATCTACAATAATTCCAAGGCAGTCACCTAACATAGACAAGGAAAAAAGAAAATTGTAATTTACTAATCCAACATAACAAATCATAAAAATTCCTTTAACACATTAAGACTTCAAAAATTTCTCTGTACTTACCTTCATCTTTTCGTCTTGCGATTCTTTCTTTTCTTCTCAACCATTGGTCGATTTCCTTTGTCCTACATAAATGCAGACATTATGGGAAAATATATTAAATGAAGATAAAAAGTATAACAAAATAAATATCAAGTACATTCTCGTCAAATCATCTATATCCGGACTGAGAACCGGAATCCAAAATTCCAAAAAGTTTTTCCTTTTGAATCGATGCTTGTGAATCCCTTAAATCCATAATCAACCCCGGCTGAGTTCTGGATGATGGCAAACTGTTCAGGACCTTCCTTCGTTTTCACCTGGAACTTCCCCACGAGCAAGACCGAGTGAAGTCCCATATTAAACTCGATCAATTCTTCGTGCTCTTTGTTTGGTCCATTGTATACCGGCTTCCATAAATTAAAATAAAAACAAATCGGTCATTATTCAAATTTATTCATTAAAAATTACAACAACAACACGTACCTCTTCACAATATCCGATGCTCTTATATTCGTAAGTTACGGTGTTGGCAGG
Organism: Craterostigma plantagineum; assembly: GCA_027422505.1. Taxonomy (NCBI): domain Eukaryota; kingdom Viridiplantae; phylum Streptophyta; class Magnoliopsida; order Lamiales; family Linderniaceae; genus Craterostigma; species Craterostigma plantagineum. The sequence continues at coordinate 802,330 of JAPQWV010000255.1, read as the reverse complement.
GTATTTATCCAGCACTTCAAGAACTTCGTCGTGTTCCAAGGTTCTATGCTCATCTGTCTTATACATTGGATGTTGTATAAAGTAAATAAATAAATAAATTATCAAACGAATGAATCCTGGATGTTTAAAATAGAATATCTTACATCGATAAACGTAGACTTCAGGTTCCGTTCTTGGATATTTACACACGCCGAGTGTGGAAGCAATCCAATTTTTTGAATGTAGCTCAACACGAAACTAATCTCGGTTCCTATTTCTCCCATGGTAGAACCTAATCTTCCCTTCACGTCGTCGACTTCATATGTCAAACGACCGGATTGCTTAAATACATTGCCGAAGCACTCTTGTAGGTCGAAATAAATCATAATCATGATGATGCATTTCGTCAAAATCACAATCTTGAAGGTCCATTTTGTCAAACACATTTCTGGATTGCACCAAAATCATAACCACGATGCCGTATTTTGTCAAAATCATAATCTTGATGCCACATTTTGTCAAACACATTTTTGGATTTATATTGCATCAAAATGATAATAATGATGCCGCATTTTTTCGAAATCATAATCATGATGCTGCATTTTGTTAAAATCACAATCATTACGCATGATGCATTCAAGAAATGTGTTTGATTAAATGAAGTGATGTAAGCAAATGTTTAGTGACACCATAATCCGCACACAAACAACCCAAAAAAATATATATCTCTATCTATAAATATAAATATATGCATGCGTGTGCACGCAAAAAACGAAGATTGGTTGGACATTTTAGACTTCAGGTTCTGTTCGTGGATATTTACACACGCCGAGTGTGGAAACAATCCAATTTCTAGAATGTAACTCAACACGAAACTAATCCGGTTCCTATTTCTCCCATGGTAGAAACCTAATCTTCCCTTCACGTCATCAACTTCATATGTCAAACCCTAAATCCTAAACCCTAAACCCTAAACCCTAAACCCTAAACCCTAAACCCTAAACCCTAAACCCTAAACCCTAAACCCTAACCCTAAACCCTAAACCCTAAACCCTAAACCCTAAACCCTAAACCCTAAACCCTAAACCCTAAACCCTAAACCCTAAACCCTAAACCCTAAACCCTAAACCCTAAACCCTAAACCCTAAACCCTAAACCCTAAACCCTAAACCCTAAACCCTAAACCCTAAACCCTAAACCCTAAACCCTAAACCCTAAACCCTAAACCCTAAACCCTAAACCCTAAACCCTAAACCCTAAACCCTAAACCCTAAACCCTAAACCCTAAACCCTAAACCCTAAACCCTAAACCCTAAACCTAAACCCTAACCCTAACCCTAAACCCTAAACCCTAAACCCTAAACCCTAAACCCTAAACCCTAAACCCTAAACCCTAAACCCTAAACCCCACAACCCTAAACCCACAACCCTAAACCCCACAACCCTAAACCCACAACCCTAAACCCCACAACCCTAAACCCCACAACCCTAAACCCTAAACCCTAAACCCCACAACCCTAACCCACAACCCTAAACCCTAAACCCTAAACCCTAAACCCTAAACCCTAAACCCTGAACCCTGAACCCTAAACCTGAACCCTAAACCCTAAACCCTAAACCCTAACCCCCTAAACCCTAAACCCTAAACCCTAAACCCTAAACCCTAACCCCTAAACCCTAACCCCTGAACCCTGAACCCTGAACCCTGAACCCTGAACCCTGAACCCTGAACCCTGAACCCTGAACCCCGAACCCTGAACCCTGAACCCGAACCCCGAACCCTGAACCCTGAACCCCGAACCCCGAACCCCGAACCCCGAACCCTGAACCCTGAACCCCGAACCCCGAACCCTGAACCCTGAACCCTAAAACCATAAAACCCTAAAACCCTGAACCCTGAACCCTGAACCCTAAAACCCTAAAACCCTGAACCCTGGACCCCGAACCCTGAACTCCGAACCCCCGAACCCCGAACCCTGGACCCCGAACCCTGATCCCTGAACCCGAAACCCCGAACTCGGGGCCGAAACTCGGAACCCCGAACCCTGATCCCCGAACCCGGAACCCCGAACCCGGATCCCCGAACCCTAAACCCTGAACTCAAAACCCTAAACCCTTTCCTTATTTGGCGATTCGTGGAAATGGGGTTTCCTCAATGAGATTTTGAGGATTTGTTTGTTGAGTTGTCTGAATAGCTTTAGGGGCCTTATTATGTTAAAGTATCACGCCATCCTAGGAATAGAAGATGTAATCATCGAGGATAAAGAAAGATCGTATGGGTGAATGATGAATCACCGATAAGTCTTTTTCTGGCCGTTTGTGTTTGATAGCTGATGAATTTCGAAAAAATAATCATTCTTATGATTATTCATTCTTCTTTTAGATTATGCTTTGAAACTCGCGGAGTTGGAGTCCGCTTCAAGGCTGAGAGCTGCTCAATTTTTTGTCACACAAAGCCTTGGCTTGGTAAGTAGCGTAGATATCAGCCCCTTATTTTTATCTATTTTTTTTCATATCTGTTGTTTATCAGTTGAGAAAGATTTGATCATTCTTTGTTCTTACCTTGGGCAGATCTTTATGGCATTAATGCTAGACCAGTTTCTCCTTTCTTGAGCTTGAGTAATAGAACACATGTCGAACATCGCAATATTTTCAATTGGTTGATCGCTTATTGCATGGACAAAGTCACGAAGAGTTGTTAATTAACTGACCAATCGTTCCGAAAGTGATTGTAAGAATTTCGTTTCGATCATACAATTAAAGACAATTATTCAAATTTGTCAACTGTTTTACAAGATAAGAACGTTGATTTACTTTTTATTTATTTTTCCTCATAAAGATAAGTCACTCTTTTGTTTCTTATTTTTGATTGAAAACTCACCTTTATTTAAAAAAAAATTGTCAAATACAGTACATTTTAACTTAAATATATACCCCTAAAACGAACATTTAATGACCTTTGCAGTTCCAAATAATACAATGTGAAAAACGTTTAATCAAAGAAGCGCAATAAGTCAATATTTACCTAACATTAGGTTTGTTGGGTGAGATTTGAGAACCCTATTAATTATCTCGTATAATCCATTCTAATAGTGAGTTATTCGAAAAGGAAATAGAAACTTCAAGATGGGAAAAGAATAAAAGATGGAAAAAAAACATTAAAATCTGTAATAATAGAAAAAGGCATGTAATTAGATTTATACTTGACATGCTGAAATGGAAAGTATTCATACATGCGAACCATATCAAACCTTAAAAAGCATGTGTACCAATAAGAATTTAGGAAGCATGTGTATAGAAGGATGTTCCAAGTGTCTAACACGCCTGAAACGCACCAATGAGTGCAGTCCATTCCTCCGTAAGAATGTACTTGCTTGGATGGCCGTCTTTCCTCAGCTGAGAAAGAAGCGTAACGTCGAGAAATCGCACATACTCGTGTTTAGTGACTAAGGTGATTAATTTATTTTTGGCCGTTTTCGATGCGACCATGACCCCTGAACCCTGAACACTGACCCCTGGCCCCTGAGCCCTGACCCCTGAATGAATTCTGAACCATGAACCTTAAACCTTGAACCTTAAACCCTAAATCCTAAACTCTAAAACCCAAAACCCTAAACCCCAAATCCAAACTTTCTCTATACCAAACAAGACTTGGTATAACTATCGATTTAGTCCCAAATTATCTTAGCATTTAGTCCCATCCAATCTTAACATTTAAAGCGACGATAAGACGAACCGGCTTCACGAAGAACTTCCTCTAGCTTAGTTATTCATCGATTCTTATCTAGAAATCCCACTTAAATGAATTAAAAAATAAACACTATATTTAATGATTTACAAAATACGAATCTTACTTTATAGTTTAATGCATAATATTTTTTATTAGTCGTATATTCGTGGTGTATTAGAATTTAAACACGAGAAATAATTCTACAGTTCTACCATTCCAGGTTTCATCATTTCGAGCTGGTTCGTATTCTGGTATAAGTGCCAACTCAAGAAGTGTCTGGAATCAGTTTTGCTCTAAAACTAAAACACGATCGACTATGTAATGATGAAATTTAATTAAATTAACAAATAACTTACGAATAAACTGATAGGTCCAACCGTTCTGAAATCGTGGTTTCACAATCCCTTTCGGATTGATTCCCTTTACATCGATCATGACAATACCAACCAAATGAAGAACTAATTCCTCTGGCTTAGTTACAGGTTCATGTCTTATACAAGAATCCCATTTAAAAAGAATTACAAAAAATAGACACTGTGAAAATATGAATTTTAGTTTACATTTTGATTTCATAATATTTTTTATTAGTTGTATATTTGTGATATACTTTTCTATTAAATTTTATATACAAAAATAATGTCAAATTAGAATTTAGACACGAGGATCGATTCGAAAGTTCTATCGTTTCAGGTTCCGTCATTGTTGGGAAAGTTTCTATTCTAGTATCAAAGCAAAATAAAAAATTGTCTTGAATCAGTTTTACTCCGAACCTTAAATAGTATCGGCTAGGTAATGACGATACGAATTAAATTAATAAATACTTAACATATAGATTGATAGGTCCAACCATTCTGACGACGTGGTTCTACAATTCATTTCGGATTACTTCTTGGTCCGAACTGAAATTGCAACTGATTTTCTTAATGACAATCAGAATCATTGGCCAACAATTGAGAGAACTGACACAAAACGCGAACCTCTCGTATCGAAGTCATGATGCCGGATTTTGGCAAAACACAAACCTCTCGTATGACGGGGAATTTATCCAATATAGAAAGTATCTCATCTCGTTCCAATTTCTCAAATCAATCAATCTTATTCCTAATAGTCTGTCAATGCATATATTATACACATATTATATAAAATATAATATATATATATATATATGTTAGATAAAATCTAGTTATGCATAGTTAATTTCTTACCCCTTCCGCAAAATAAGCGTGGAAGTTCCTTTCACGTGGATCCTCACAAAAGGAAAGGGAAAGCAAACCAATTCTATAGGCGTATATCAAAATGAATCCCACATCCGTCCCAAGTCGTCCCATTGGACTGCTGGACCGTTCTCTGAGAGATGCTCAACATCTTTCAGCCTCGTATATAAATTCGCAAAGCAATCCTGGACACTCAAAAAACAATATTGTCCATGCATGTTGGGGAATCTATTGAAAATCTTGTACGCCGCTTCTATGCATGCTATCGCCGATGCAGTCCATGCTGCATTTTGTCAAAACACATCTCTGGAATGCATAATGCATCAAAATCATAATCAGGATGCTGCATTTTTGTCAAAATCATTCTATAGGCGTATATCAAAATGAATCCCACATCCGTCCCAAGTCGTCCCATTGGACTGCTGGACCGTTCTCTGAGAGATGCTCAACATCTTTCAGCCTCGTATATAAATTCGCAAAGCAATCCTGGACACTCAAAAAACAATATTGTCCATGCATGTTGGGGAATCTATTGAAAATCTTGTACGCCGCTTCTATGCATGCTATCGCCGATGCAGTCCATGCTGCATTTTGTCAAAACACATCTCTGGAATGCATAATGCATCAAAATCATAATCAGGATGCTGCATTTTTGTCAAAATCATAATCATGATGCTGCGTTTCGTCAAAATCATAATCTTGATGGCCTATTTTGTCAAACACACTTCTGGAATGCATATTGCGCCAAAATCATAATCATGATGCCGTATTTTGTCAAAATCATAATCTTGATCCCACATTTTGTCAAACACATTTTTGGATTTATATTGCATCAAAATGATAATAATGATGCCGCATTTTTTCGAAATCATAATCATGATGCTGCATTTTGTCAAAATCACAATCATTACGCATGATGCATTCAACAAATGTGTTTGATAAAATGAAGTAATGTAAGCAAATGTTTAGTGACACCGAAATCCGCACACAAACAACCCAAAAAGTATATATCTCTATCTATAAATATAAATATATGTCTATGTGTACACGCAAAAAACGAAGATTGGTTGGACATTTAGAATCCAAGTTCCATAGAAGGAAATATATTATTCACAAAAAAATTCTTCCATCATATGTTATCACAATACATCAGGTGATTAAAACTCAGAAAAACTGAAGACAATCTTACTTTCAGTCTACGGTTCATCTACAGTAATTCCAGGCCAGTCACCTAACAAAGAAAAGGAGAAAAGAAAATTGTAATTTACTAATCCAACATACACAAATAAAAATTCCTTTAACACATTAAGACTTCAAAATCTCTCTGTACTTACCTTCATCTTTTCGTCTTGCGATTCTTTCTTTTCTTCCCAACCATTGGTCGACCTCCTTTGTCCTACTTAAATGCAGACATTATGGAAAAATATATTAAATGAAGATAAAAGGTATAATAAAATAAATATTACGTACCTTCTTTGTCAAATCATCCATATCCGGACTGAGAAGCGGAATCCAAAATTCCAAATAGTTTTTCCTTTTGAACTCGATGTTTATGAATCCCTTATATCCATAATCAACCCGGCTGAGTTCTGGATGATGACAAATTGTTCAGGACCTTCTTTCGTTTTCACCCGGAACTTCCCCACGAGCAAGACCGAGTGAAGGCCCCTATTAAACTCAATCAATTCCTCGTGCTATTTGTTTGGTCCATTGTATACCGGCTTCCATAAATTAAAATAAAAACTAATCGGTCATTATTCAAATTTATTCATTTCAAAAGTACAACAACAATACGTACCTCTTCGCAATATCCGAAACTCTTATATTCGTAAGTTACGGTGATGGCAGGGTATTTATCCAGCACTTCAAGCACTTCGTCGTGTTCCAAGGTTTTATGCTCATCTATCTTATACCTTGGATGATGTATAAAGTAAATCAATAAATAAATTTTGGCGAGGCATACCAACACAATCACACCAACAACAATTAATTTTTTTACACACTTTTTAAGAACCAAAACGGCACATTTAAAAGTTCGAGCACCAACAGTGAAACTGTGGTATAGTTCAAGCATCATTTTTGCGGTTTACTCATGTTTAAAATAGAATATCTTACATCGATAAATATATGTCTGTGTGTGCACGCAAATAATGAAGATTGATTGGACATTTTGGAATCCAAGTTCCATAGAAGGACATATATTCGTCACAGAAAAAATTCTTCCATCATATGTTATCACAATATCATCAGGTGATTAATACTCGGAAAAACTGAAGACAATCTTACTTTCAGTCTATGGTTCATCTACAATAATTCCAAGGCAGTCACCTAACATAGACAAGGAAAAAAGAAAATTGTAATTTACTAATCCAACATAACAAATCATAAAAATTCCTTTAACACATTAAGACTTCAAAAATTTCTCTGTACTTACCTTCATCTTTTCGTCTTGCGATTCTTTCTTTTCTTCTCAACCATTGGTCGATTTCCTTTGTCCTACATAAATGCAGACATTATGGGAAAATATATTAAATGAAGATAAAAAGTATAACAAAATAAATATCAAGTACATTCTCGTCAAATCATCTATATCCGGACTGAGAACCGGAATCCAAAATTCCAAAAAGTTTTTCCTTTTGAATCGATGCTTGTGAATCCCTTAAATCCATAATCAACCCCGGCTGAGTTCTGGATGATGGCAAACTGTTCAGGACCTTCCTTCGTTTTCACCTGGAACTTCCCCACGAGCAAGACCGAGTGAAGTCCCATATTAAACTCGATCAATTCTTCGTGCTCTTTGTTTGGTCCATTGTATACCGGCTTCCATAAATTAAAATAAAAACAAATCGGTCATTATTCAAATTTATTCATTAAAAATTACAACAACAACACGTACCTCTTCACAATATCCGATGCTCTTATATTCGTAAGTTACGGTGTTGGCAGGGTATTTATCCAGCACTTCAAGAACTTCGTCGTGTTCCAAGGTTCTATGCTCATCTGTCTTATACATTGGATGTTGTATAAAGTAAATAAATAAATAAATTATCAAACGAATGAATCCTGGATGTTTAAAATAGAATATCTTACATCGATAAACGTAGACTTCAGGTTCCGTTCTTGGATATTTACACACGCCGAGTGTGGAAGCAATCCAATTTTTTGAATGTAGCTCAACACGAAACTAATCTCGGTTCCTATTTCTCCCATGGTAGAACCTAATCTTCCCTTCACGTCGTCGACTTCATATGTCAAACGACCGGATTGCTTAAATACATTGCCGAAGCACTCTTGTAGGTCGAAATAAATCATAATCATGATGATGCATTTCGTCAAAATCACAATCTTGAAGGTCCATTTTGTCAAACACATTTCTGGATTGCACCAAAATCATAACCACGATGCCGTATTTTGTCAAAATCATAATCTTGATGCCACATTTTGTCAAACACATTTTTGGATTTATATTGCATCAAAATGATAATAATGATGCCGCATTTTTTCGAAATCATAATCATGATGCTGCATTTTGTTAAAATCACAATCATTACGCATGATGCATTCAAGAAATGTGTTTGATTAAATGAAGTGATGTAAGCAAATGTTTAGTGACATCATAATCCGCACACAAACAACCCAAAAAAAATATATATCTCTATCTATAAATATAAATATATGCATGCGTGTGCACGCAAAAAACGAAGATTGGTTGGACATTTTAGACTTCAGGTTCTGTTCGTGGATATTTACACACGCCGAGTGTGGAAACAATCCAATTTCTAGAATGTAACTCAACACGAAACTAATCCGGTTCCTATTTCTCCCATGGTAGAAACCTAATCTTCCCTTCACGTCGTCAACTTCATATGTCAAACGACTGAATTGCTTAAATACGTCGTCGAAGCACTCTTGTAGGTCGAAGTACAACGGCTTTAGTCCAAGAACTCTTCGCTCACAAATCCGGAAAAGCATTTCAGTGCAAGCTGCTGAATGCGTTAACGCACATGTCTCTAGAACTCCCTGGTTCCTTACCAAGAGCAAATCCTTTGAAAGAAATGAAAATTGGTGTATAATCCTCCATCATGTTTGAAATACCCGTTGATAGTAGTACGTAACTCGTCATGGATGTTTCTGCCAAGAGAAAGTTTGTTATTACGAAGATGTAATACTTTATCAAAATCATACTCATTATGCCGCATTTTGTGAAACCATAATCTTGATGCCACATTTTGTCAAACACATTTCTGGAACATATTGCGTCAAAATCATAATCATCATACTGTATTTTGTTAAATTCATAATGTTGATGCCACATTTTGTCAAACATATTTCTGCAACGCATCATTCGTCTAAATCATAATCATGATGCTACATTTTGTCATAATCAAGATGCGTAATGCATTCCAGAAATGTGTTTGACAAAATGCAGTGATGTAAAGCAAATGTTTAGTGACACCAAAATCCACACACAAACAACCGAGATTAGTACTGTGTTGAGCTACATTCAAGAAATTGGATTGCTTTCACACTCGGCGTGTGTAAATATGTAAGAATGAAACCTGAAGTCTAAGTTTATCAATGTAAGATCTTCTATTTTAAACATCCATGATTAATTCGTTTGAGGACTCCCTCGTTCCTTACCAAGAATAAATCTTTGAAAGAAATGAGAATTGGTGGACTATTCCTCCATCATGTTTGCAATGCCCATTGATACTAGTACGTAACTCGTCATGGATGTTCTTGCCAAGAGAAAGTTTGTTATTACGAAGATGTAATACTTTGTGAATATGTGATATGAATCACAAATGAAAACACGTACGTCGGTTCAGACTCAAACCTTTTCTTCGTCGAATTCTGGGCAGAATGGCAAAATATATCATAAAATTTCTGGATGGAAAATATATTATTATGAATAAAATTCAAGTTTCAATACCTTATAGGAGGTTGTACTTTTTAGCTCCATGTATAACTGCACACAATGCAAATGAAGAAGAGTAAAGCATAGTCCATTCTAGAAAAGAGGTACCGCAAGAAAGTACATAGGACTTGGCGGTAAATTTATGAGCAAAACATCCAAGCAGGCACAGAACATTTCATAGATATTCGTAAAAGATAAAGCTGACGCAATCAGGAAACGAAGTAGAGTCAATATATAGAAGTAAAACCTTACAAAAATCTGCAATGTGGCGTGTCAATGCATGATTCCGAGGGACATATCATATTTGATATGTACAAGGTTGACTTGACGTCATCATTAAGTAAAGATTCCATTAAGTTTAGTCTTAGATAAGGTGAAGTTGTTTGTTGGTGATGATAATATCCGAAGGACACTAAAGTCAAGTGTTTATTCACTCCCTCTAAACACGTAAATCGATCATAACACCACCATTTCCCTTTTGAAGAGATTCTCCATTCCAATATATTTGAGTCCAATGGAACGATGGACCGCGCAAGTTTACCACCTCTAGTTCATGTGTTCATAATTTGCCTTTTTTTAGAAATTCGGCCATTTACGGTACTCCATTCATCTAAATAATATAGAGAACTTGTAACGCTTCTACGAATTATTAAGTATACGGATAAAAAATTTAAATATGACGGCGTATGGTGGTTGTTCGTTTAATGGCACATCGATCTTACAAGTGTTTGCTTTCTTTGTGTAATTGAAAATGAAAATGAAATTCTAAACGTTGTGCGCGAATTAAAAAAGGTTCGGTGATCTATCAATGTGCGGCAACCGAAACTAGCATCCGGTAGGGGCCTGTGCATAGAAATACGGGAACACGGCGAGACACGCACAACACCCGCACGCATGTACCTGCATGGGACTCGTGCATAGACGCACGGGACCCACGCACGGGACCCATGCATAGATGCACGGCACCGCGCTCAGACACGCACGGGACCGGAACCGGCCGACCCAACCGACGGTTTTCCAACCTGCAATTGGGGGGTCCCCAACCGGGAATCATTCCCAATTGGAGGATCCCTAAACTCTAATCCCTAAACCATGACCCTAAACTCCGAACCCTAAACCGTAAACGCTAAGGGGAGAATTGGTCCCACTGTACCTCGCTCTCGTTAACATTACTACCCGATAAGGGGAGAGAGAAACTTTTTCAGCTCTAACCAATTACCAAAACTAGTATTTAAGCACATCTTATGTATGTGCAAGATATAAATATAGATATATCATTTTATATTTTAAGTTGTATTTAAGTTAAATTATAAATTTAATTTTATTAAGATAATTATATATAAGACAATTGATTTGGGAATCTAATTGTAAAATATTACCAATATAATCATAATTATATAATTAATATAAATTAAGGGACTAAATTGTAAAAACAAAATTTTTCTTTGTTTCAAATTAACGGACTTTATTTAGGGTTAGCTCCCTTTAGATTTATACTCACCCCTCACCCTAGATATATTTTCCGGCGCGGAATAAGCAGAGCAAAGCAGCAGCACCGATGGAAGCGGAACCCGAAAGCCGTGTTCTCCCTCGTAAACAGTCCATTTACCGATCCTTGGTGAGAACTGCCTAACATACTCTCTATCTTTTATGATCCGTTTACAGCTGTGTACTTTTTCTGATGGTTTCCCTTTCGTTCTGCGAATGTTGTGGGGTGTAATAATTTGCAGGACGAGAGCTTTGAGATACAGAAGGAGACGTATAGAGGGCAACAGTACAGTCAAATTTATTTTGCTAGACTTCATCTAATGAGAACTTTGTTTTACTCTCTTTTGCCCGCTTGGAAACCTCATATACCAAGTACCCGTTTTTATCATTTTCTTATTCTACTTTAGAAGCTTCCTGAAATATTGTATCATGGGTATTGTTCATGTCTAGATTTCTGAGGCAGAATGTTGTCGTAGTACAAAAAATTCTTGATGGGGAAACCCCTGTTGGGTTTCATTTTAACAATTCGAGGAGATTAATTTCCTCTATTAGGAATCGGGACCTGGAGCAATGCTCCACCGTATAATTAAGCTCACGTTTAATTTCCAATGAACTCATTAATTATTTCTGTTTCTGGACATTTGTGATCATATAAAAGGAAGAGGAATGAGAAAAACAAGGGCTTTAATAATGTGATATAGAGTCATTTGAATGGAGTTTCTCTTCTTTTCACGTGTATTTTTCTTAGCGTGTACATTTCAGCCCATGATGTTTTACATCTATGGCTGAAGTCTGTTTCAAGATTACTTACCCTTACATTGGCTCTGTACACTTTATCCTTTGTTGATGCAGTATGTACTGTTTTGGGGCTAGAAGAAGGAAAGGAATGCATTATTGTTGGAACCCTCTACAAGCACATGAAGCTTAAACCGACCATTCTTGATGAATACTCTAAGGAGGTAACAACCCCCTTTGTGTCACTGGTCTTCTTATTTTGCTTATTCTAATAATTGAACTAACATAGTGCATGGGTTTTCAGAGGTCAGCAACCCCACTTGTCAAACCCCATAACTTTGTCCACCCTGACGACTATCTTGTTCTGGAAGATGAGAGTGGAAGAGTAAAACTTCGTGGTGCCCCCCTTTTACCTTCTGTTTATGTGACAGGTATGAAACACTTACTGATTTATTCTGATTTCTCACTGTTGCTTTTTCCACTTAGCTGGTAATCTTTCACTTGTGTATTCAACTTTATTCACTATTATTTTGTTTAAACTTTTCGTTGACTAGTTTGCTGAAACTTGTGTGACCTTTCAGCTGATTCAACTTCTACATTTCTCGATCGATCATAAGATCACTGCATGCATTTAGTTTTCCTGGAATTTTGGAGAAAAAATAACTAGAAGGGTTTTTTCAAGCTCTGCCTCATAATGTTGCATTTCCGGATCAGGAAAAGCGCAGCACATATGTACAGTATGCTTGGTTTGTCAAGGGACAGTCAATGTTGATCTTTTATGATAATTATATATAGGTGTAGTGGTTGCATTGCATGGAAAAGAAACTGGGGCGGGAGATTTTATGGTTCAAGAAATATTAGAAGCTGAGATTCCACACCAGATAAAGCTGCCTCATAGCCTCGGTACAATTCTTGGAACGTTTCTAACCATCAATATTGCCATTGGTTGGTGATATAATCATTTCTTGATTAGGACTTTGCATTTTGTGAGATGTGATGATGACCATTATTATTTTTTTAATGTATTATATTGCACGCACGCTATGCTGAGCAACAATCTCTGTTTTCAACCATGATTATTAGCTCATGTATTGTAGTAATTAGGTTTAAACTGGATGAGAACTTTTAAAAAGTAGTTGGGGTGTTTCATGGAACCGTTCTTCCATAAACTGAGATGGCTAGTTCAGTTATATGCGGCAATACGTTAGTTAAAGCTTGGTTTTATAAGGTTCTCTATCCTCAATTTTACAGTTTTCAGAATATATTCTACCGTAAGCAGAGTATGCGTGTCCCTGCCGAGATTATTTTTTTTTAATATTAAAAGAACCTAATTGTGCTTTGTTTTACTTGGTTAACATGCATATGTAAGATTTTACATTAATAGAACTGGTATATCTTATGGATGCGTAGCAGTACTTGGGATGTACCTTAAACCTGTCTGATGATTTACTTATCCCTTCAACCAAAACAGATGAAGACAAATATGTTGTTTTTGTTTCGGGCTTGAGTGTTGGGAGCATCGCCACTAATCCTCTCCATTTCCAGCTATTTGTTGACCATATAAGTGGACATTTAGGAGATGAAAAGGTTCCATCATTCTTCGCTAATAAACTTTGTTTTGTTTTTGAAGTTCCTAAATATTTATTCTATTTTGAACATTCCCTTACACGCTCGCAGGAGCAATCCTTGGCAGCTCAAGTTGTTCAAGTTGTTATAGCTGGGAATTCTCTTGTATTTCCTAGAGGGGTTTTAAATGGTCAGGTAAGTTGGCAGTTTTTTGTTACCGTAGATTCTCAGTACATTCAATATTGCTTCTGCAGTGGTGTTGGCCTGATCGGTTGTGCTTTAGGAGTGTGTCCCTATTGATTAACCTCTACTTGCTACTCCGTTACTTTACACAAGAAATTCCAGAAAATTTTGCTCGACGTTCATATCGAAACCTTGATTTTGCTCAGCTTGATGTAACTGTTTTACACTACAACTGCAGAGCACAGGTTTCAAGGATCAGTTTGGACTATCCGAACCAATAAAAGCGCTCGATATCCTTTTGACCCAGGTAATCTCGTACCCCTGCAGTCTGTATTCTCTGCTAATATTTATGCTATGTTTCTGAAAGCATGTGCAGATTGCTGCAGGTGTACCGTTAGATATAATGGCCGGAAGCAGTGACCCTGCCAATTTCTCGCTGCCACAACAGGTTTCCTCTATGATGCATTGACGTTCACTACATTATGCTATTTTTCATTATCCTCTTTCTTTGCAGCCTTTGAACAGATGCCTTTTTCCTGGATCATCAGCATACAATACTTTCAGATCCTGCACAAACCCTCATTCCTTTGAGTTAGACAATGTGAGGTATGGTGTATGGATCAGGTTATTTGTTCTGACCTGGTGGATGCTGGCTTATTCTTTCTTTTCTCATAGATTTCTAGGGACGTCAGGTCAAAACATTGACGATCTTTCACATTATACTGATGCAAAAAGTAAAACTGAATTTATGGAGCGGACATTGAGATGGAGGCACCTGGCACCAACTGCCCCTAGTACTCTAGGTAAAAGGCAGTTGTCACGACACCAAATCTCGTTTTTTATTGCATTTTACTATAATTTTGTGGGACCTTGGAACCAAAAGAACAGTTGAAGAAATAAGATGATTTTTGCAGGGTGTTATCCATTTACTGATAGAGACCCATTTTGCATTGAGACATGCCCCCATGTCTATTTCATTGGTAATCAAGACGAATACGAATCTAGGATGATCCAGGGTATGCCTTTATAGTTTTTATGTAGGTAGTTTGGAGTGTATTTGTTTTTTGTACAGCTCAATATGCTGAAGTACAGGATCAGATGGGCAGATCGTACGACTCATTTCGATTCCTAAATTTGCTGAAACAGGGACTGCTGTGCTGGTATGATTAGATTTTTATCTTCTATCAGGACTTAACGTATATGACTCAGTAGTGATGATGACATGATGATTTGACTTCTTTGTTTAGCATCATTAGTATCAATTTCCTAGGTCCACTGTTTTCTAATATAGCAGTCATAAAAATTGTGTTCCTTGTCCGTGATTTCACTTGTGCAGTTAAACTTGAGGAACCTTGAATGCCACACTGTCAGTTTTGGGACCCAATTCAATTCAATACAAGGTGTGGGGCTATGACATGGGACCGTGATTGTAACTTGTGCTTGTAGGCTCTGCAACTAAATGAAGAACAAGTCAGCATTTTTTCTTTTCTACGCACTGCAGTGTATCCATTTGAATAACGCCAAAAGGTTGCTTTATCACGATTTCTCAGCATATATATGTTGCAAAGAAAATTGAAGTTCCGAAAGTTTCAGACGATCTCGTCAGCATAGATGTCACACAATTGGTCATGTCTACCCTGAATTCATGGATGTAACAATGGAAATCTGTTTTGGCAAATTGCCGTAAGAAACAGCTTGAGAGAATGATCGATCAGTTGCAAATCTTAGTTGCAATCAGTATAAGTTACGTATTTAACTACACAGTTCCCTCCCTCTATCATCATTATTGTCCTCTTCTCAATGCCTTTCTGTGCCCTTTCCTTTTGGTCCTCAGTAAAGTTGTGTTGCATAGCTTCTAAAAGTATCTCTTGTATCTTTGGGCTGTTGCCATTCTAAGAGCATTTCCAATGAAAACTCATTTTTCAACTCAAACTCCAAAAATACTCGAATGGGCACACATACCCAAAATAGGTTTATACCACTTTTGCTGAGCAATTAATCGCATATATGCGTTTACTATTTCATGATCGCATTTTGTTTTTCAATATTAAAAGGTGATCATCTGAAATTAATAATATTATTTTGGCATGCTGTTGGGTATGGGGGCATTCGTACCGGATAGTTCTGTCATGTGGTCACATTCTTGTCCATATATATATATATATATATATATATATATATATATATATATATATATATATATTTTATCAATTTTATTAATTCTTTAGGAACCAGACTTGAACTGGTGACACGAGGATTTTCAGTCATCTACTCTACCAAAGAATTACTGCAGTTTGAGTTTGAGAATGCGTTTTTCGGTTGGAGATAACAATCAATCTCTAAATTCTAGGCCTCGAGCTTGATTCTGAGAAATACTTAAGACCATCTCCAAGCGAAAATAAATTTTAAAACTCAAACACATACTCAAACTCAAAATGCAGTAATTCTTCTCCAACCGTTCAACTCATTCTCAAACTCAAAAGACTATTTTGTAATATTCACTCCACACCTGTTATACAAATTTACCCACATATTTTATAATTTTACAAATTAGATTATAAATATTATTTTAGATTTAATCACAAAAAAATTAATAAAAATAACTTCGGATATTGGGAATTGTTTAAAGCGAGGAGCAAATTCCGTGCATAAACACGTAGAATACTTCGGATCGACACAAGTAAATATAAATAGCAAAAAAGAAAAGAAAGCGATACATGGCTCATACGTTTGACTGGGTTTTACAAATTTGCCCACATTGCACATTGGAAATTATTTAAAGCGACGAGAGAGAAGACAGTGACGAATAATGAAAAGACGTCTCTTTTATTAATCATGACCGAAAACAAAATATAGTGATGTCTTTTCATCATTTATTAACATCTTATTTATTTTCTCCTGACACACTGTAATAAGATAAAGATGGAGTACATCGGTGCAATTAACAAATATAAAACGCATATAACTGTACTCAGACAGCATAGATGCGTTTTTTCGAGGAGAGAGATTGTATGAAACGCATTTTGCGTTCAGTTTTGGTCTTCGATTTAATTAAATTACCTCAAATTATGCGTTTTGGTGTTCGATTGGAAATGCTCTAATAAACTATTTAAGATTGTATCCGTGGTTTTCCAGATACAAAATAGTTTTAAATTCGGATCTGTTAATTATTCGTAAAGAGGCATAAAATATCGGCCAACGGCTATATTCCTGCAATAAAATACATAAAAAAAATTCCCACCGCCCAATTAACGGTCCAATTTCTCTTAGAGGACCAATATATCAAGCTTGATAAATTTCTCCGTCCCTTTCCTCTAACCTTTAAGATCATTCGTCTCCCTCTCTCTCTCTCTCTCTCTCTCTCTCTCTCTCTCTTGTTAACAAGAAACTTTTTTGTGTTATTGTCTCGCCATTTTGTGTACTAATGGAATATGCAAATCCCAACGAAACTGCCAGAGTTCAGCACGTAGCTAAATCATCCTCAGATCAGCTTCTGATGAAGTTTGCTGAGGTAGGTTCTGATCAGAAACAAAAACTTCCGACCAAGCACCTCCCGCTCGCCAAACGCATAAGAAGAAGTATTATTATCAGAGAATGTGATTCCCAATCCCAGCACAGCAATTCAAAGAACATATTGTCAGAAAGTAGATCACTTCTTCCTCTTGCCGCTTCACGGAAACACGTTCCCTTTCTCAAGAGGATCAGAGCTAGGGAGTTAAAGAACAAATCTATCATCACTGCAATAGGAAAGGTAAACGAAATTCCTCTGTTTTTACTGTTAAAAAAACACGGTATACTCACAGGCACACAAATGCTTGTTGTGCTGATGATGTACATTGAGCAGACCTGGGGTAAAACTGTTGACGGAGCTTCAAGGGTATTGATGGAGAAGAACCTCAATCGCCATAAACGACTGATAAGCGACATGTACTGCTAGGCCAGAACATGGATTGTCTGACAACCATGACGATTCTATAGATTTGGTACTAAAGTAAATTTGCTGTATTATTTTGTTGCCTTTTTTCTTGCGATAACAGACACATTATAGTAGTAAAGTGGTGGATGGTGGATGGTGCCCACGACAGCAGGGCACCACGTTGTATGATGCCATGCTTATATATGTATGTATATCTACCAATAGGATATAATGGTAAAAATAGTTATGTTTTAAAAGATGGAATTGCAAAATTAGTTAATTTTTTAAAACTAATCAACTCGGTTTAATTATTTTGATTTTCTCTTTTTACCACAAGTTATTTAAAATTCTAATTTTCACAACTATTATCTTATTTTAGCATCTAACTTGATAATAATTATATTTTCAACCCCAATAGAATTTAAAAATTTTAATCCCTCAAAATGAAATCTAAGTGTCATTTCGGTGTAACAATGTAAACCTAAGTATGTGTATTTAAACGGTTCCAGTCAATATGAAATCGTCGCGTCAATCAAGCCGTGGTAACAATGTTTGTTTAGAATCGATTGGATCCGGTGTCATTTCGGTCTTAAACCGTCAATTTTAATTTTTTCTTATGGAATTTATTTTACCATTTATTGAAAATTAAATTTAAATTTAATTCATAATGTAAAAAATATATTTCGAACTTAAAAAATGAAGAGAAATTCGAGAGAGATCGTATATGGATTCGAGAAGGAAAGTGCGAAAAAAAAGTAACACTCTAATATTTAAAGGAAAAAAAAGTACTCATGTGACCTTTGAGTTAAAAAGCAAACAAAAGATATTAAAAATAAGGTTATTAATAATTTATAAGCTATGATAATAATGAAAAATTGTAATTTTGGGTAGTATTGTGGAGAAAGGAAAATAATAATAATTAAAAATTAAAAAGTTAATTAGTTTTGCACTAGTAAAGAAAGTTATGTGTAAAGACCCCTTTGCAATTTAAGTTTTAAAAAACTTAATTATTTTGCAATTCTCTCCTAAGTCCTAACAATGGCCGGCTGTCTTTTATTTTTTCGCTTTGCGATTTTTCTTTTCTGAGGCTGACGATGATCGTCCACAGCTCAGCATTCATTCCCATTTGCCCAACACACACGTGCCGTATCCTGTCCACTTTATTCCTCTGGTTCTTGAGAAATTTAAGGCTACCTTTCATTACAACAGCAGCACACAGCACAGCACGATCGTCGGGTTTACTGCCAATGGAATAGGCTACTCACCACTTGAGCAATTTAAGATAAGCATGTTAGTTTTTGTAGAAGATTTATCTGTCAAGTTCCTCACACTTCATATCCAATTTATGCTTCATAAGTCATTTTGAGACCATGTTTTTATTCCATTTTAAATATGTATTCGTGGGGAAAAAAAGGATCAGATGCTACTATGTACTTTATGTTTATAAAGGGAAAAAACCTCTTCCTCATTAATACGGATCAAATGGTTAATTAGATCCGCTGCTAGTGCTAATCAATCGATAATGAATAGCTCTTTAGAAGAAAATGCTGTCTGGTTTCACATCCAGTTTCGATGTAATTATATTCTCACCATTTACAAGAAACCCTAATGATGGACAAGCAGGTGATTATCAGTGCTCAGAAAATGGCCGTTCTAACCTTGTCGAATACCTTTAATTCAAGTACCTTCATATATCTCCAAATGAGGTCAGACCCGAAAATGTTTCAATGAATTCACAATATCTCCAACAGATCCACGAAGCATGAGCATTTAATAAGACAAGAAATTCATAAACAACTGGTTCCGTACATCACAGAAAAAATTACCATATTACGAAGAGAAACCATAAGCTAAAGTAATAGGAGCAAGAGGACGAGGACTAGCGATAATGTCCGAACCAAGCGGTGTCATTCTAAGCCTCCAAAAAGCAAATTCACAATACTCCTTGCCTGTAAAATTCAGCAATAACTGTCAGCTTGGTATCATCACTGATCAATATAAACCACAAAGGTGATTCTACATTGGAGGAACGTTGTATTCCTGCAATATGAAGCTGTACACGTGCAATGCAACCGTGCTTCCTTTCAAAACATCATAATACATTCAAAGCAACTTAGGAGTTAGGAAGAAAGAGGCAGATAATAATTTCAAACAGTAGTTGCTGATCACCTTAACGAGGAAAAAAGGAGAGAGAACAAACAAACAACGAAAGGCTACCTGAAAATAACAGCCCGGAAAGATTGTCACTTTCCAGCGTTCATCATGAGAGTTATGTTGTCTCCTTTCAATAAAATCCGACCCAACTGTTTCCTGACGTTTTTCTTCATGTTGAGCTCTTCCGCGTCGTCCAGAACCAAATTCATGTACTCATCGAAGCCGATGATGCGTCCTTCGATCCTCAGATCTTTTTGCTCAAACAGCCAAATCTGTATGCGAGCTTTGCTCTGTAGAAACCTGAAAATCAAATTGATGGGTTGAGTCATGATACGCTGGACCTTCGTGCTCGCCATGGCTGTCTAAATCTCAAAGTTTTGTTACTTCGTTGTGATTGATAGCTGCTAAACCCTAGCTCAATCCAATGTTCCTTTCAGCTCCTCTTCTCGCTTCAGTAGGAAAAACCTTGTCATATCAGAGAAAATGGTAATAATTGGGCCATTGAGCCTATATGAGTTTGAGTAGTCCTAATTCCCAAAGGTTTTGGGCCAGCCCATGAGAAAACTGTAATTCTTTTTTCGGCTAAGTAGGAGCAAAATCAGAATTTAGCCCAAGTTTTAGTTAACTTAGAGCATTGTAATATGAAACATCGATTGTTCGTTAGATGTTTCCATACGCAGAGTGGTGTGGTGTAATAACAAGGAATTTGCTTCCTAAAACACAGAGTACCCTGATAAATGAGATGCTCTCGCATTTCGCCAAACCCTTGAAAACTATTGTCCGCAGCTGACTGATGGTTTAAGCTGTTGCGAACATCTCGGAGAAATTTACAGGTAATAAAAGTATGAATTTTCTATGTAACGATGGACCGTCCTTTTTTTTTTCTTGTTTTCTGTTGTACACAGTCCTTGATCTTTATCAATCAGCACATGTACCAAAGATCGATGCTTTGGTTTCCTTATCAAGCTTTGGGCTCTTTTTTTCCTGAATTTTGTTTGAGTGGGTGTTTTCTTTTCGTTATTGGAGCGGGGACAAAGATCACAAGCACGGAATTTTCAGTGTTCTTTGTCTGAACCCAATTTTTTCTTGAAAGATTGCTGCAGACTCGATCTCAAGCTCGGTTTACTATCATTGCAGTAGACGACCCCATTCGTAAGCAGGAAACAACAGACTAGTCATGAGTCAACCATCAGTGGTTTTGGCCACGGCAAGTTATGATCGCACGATTCGGTTCTGGGAAGCAAAAAGTGGGCGATGCTACAGGACTATACAGTATCCGGAATCTGTAAGCTCTAAAGCTCCCAACTTTCTAGTTTGGTTCAGAATCATTTATTGCTATTTTGTTGATTATCACTGATTCTTTTAGGTTCCTGAAATATGTGCATTTTAGTCCGTATGCTTTTCTTATTTTATGAGGAAGCTTTATGGTTTTCCTCGCCAAAACAAAATTGCCCGGCGGCAGAAATTATGTTGGTGCTTACTTGTGCAATCTGGTACATTAACTTTAAAACTCCTGCCAGCAAGTAAACAGGCTAGAGATTACCCCAGACAAACGCTACCTTGCTGCAGCTGGAAATCCACATATTCGGCTGTTTGATGTCAATTCAAGCAGTCCACAACCGGTATGAATTTTTTCACTCTTCTTTTCGATGCAATTTCTACATATCTTCTATTCGAATGCTTTGGACTTTTTTCTCATTTTCTTGTTCTTGTTGTTATGTCAGCTGATGAGCTATGATTCTCATACGAACAATGTAATGGCAGTGGGGTTCCAATGTGATGGAAATTGGATGTATTCTGGTTCTGAAGATGGCACTGTAAAGATCTGGGACCTGAGGTATATCGAGAACTGTTTAGTTATACTCAATTCTCTGGTGCTGACTTAATCTTGTTTGTTTCTGGTTGATGCAGAGCACCAGGTTGCCAGAGAGAATATGAGAGCCGTGCTGCAGTCAATACTGTTGTTTTGCACCCGAATCAGGT
This sequence comes from Craterostigma plantagineum, assembly GCA_027422505.1. Taxonomy (NCBI): domain Eukaryota; kingdom Viridiplantae; phylum Streptophyta; class Magnoliopsida; order Lamiales; family Linderniaceae; genus Craterostigma; species Craterostigma plantagineum. The sequence continues at coordinate 780,464 of JAPQWV010000255.1, read as the reverse complement.
CTTAATACCAGTTTTGCTTTCCGTCATTTTTTTAATTGTAACTTCTTTGGTAATATCTGAGAACTTCATCTACAATGATAGTTTGGTTTATCGAATCTTCTGTTGGTATCTATACGATAATAAAAGAAAGTATCATCTTCTGTCTAAACTGCAGTTATATCTTATTTTTTTATCTCCTGAGAATCAATTTAAAACCATTATTTACCTTAGTTATCCAAAAATAACCGAACATCACGAAATTACTAACTTTAAACGTGAGGCTTTAAAACATACAGTTATAAATTTATTCGAGCATATATTCTTTTTCGACCATCCTGCATTTCTAAAGACGTTGCACTCACCTCTTGTTATTTTGATCATTCGAAGACCGAACTAATATCAGGTGACCAAAATGGGAATATCCGTGTCTGGGATCTTACGGCAAACTCATGCAGTTGCGAGTTGGTAAGGAACTGATTCTTTCTTTTAAATGCTTTGGACTATGATCTGGCATAATCTTTTGACATAGAAAATTCAATAATTCGTAGGTTCCCGAGGTGGATACAGCAGTAAGATCCTTAACTGTAATGTGGGATGGAAGCTTAGTTGTCGCGGCAAACAACCGCGGTACTTGCTATGTGTGGCGCCTATTGCAAGGGACTCAGGTGATAGTTGACACATACGTGAGATTATATGAGCGATATCTGTTGGTATGTGGTTTACAGTATATACATGACATGTTGGTGTTGCATGATTAATTGCAGACTATAACCAACTTTGAACCACTTCATAAGCTACGGGCTCATGATGGATACATTCTTAAATGTCTTCTTTCTCCTGAATTGTGCGAACATAACAGGTCAGTGCCAACGACCATCCTTAATCAAAACCACTTTGATTGTTCTCCGCTGCATGCTTGTTTGTGTAAGAAATCTTCAGGTACTTGGCCACTGCATCTTCTGACCATACTGTCAAGATATGGAACGTGGATGGATTTACCTTGGAGAAAACACTTGAAGGTATGCATTCCATATAATATATCCTCCTTTAACTAGATTAAGATTTTGAAGTAAATGTCAACCTCGTTGCTTTGTGTTTGCAGGACATCAACGCTGGGTTTGGGACTGTGTCTTCTCAGTTGATGGTGCATTTCTAATTACTGGTATAATCATGATATGCAGTCAACGTGTTTCTTTGTATAGTATCTTTGCCATTGCATCCAAATTTTTCAGTTTTTGTTTTTGTTTTTGTGAATTTGTGACAAACAATTGAATCCCCTGTAGCTTCTTCTGATTCAACTGCGAGGTTATGGTCTGTCTCCACTGGTGATGAAATCAAAATCTACAGAGGGCATCAGAAAGCAACCGTCTGCTGTGCTCTTCACGACGGAACTGAACCATCATACTAAAACGTTGACAAGCTTTGCTTGTTTCACCTGAATGTGAACTTTACATTTGCTGTTAACTTATTTCTGTACAGTCATAGTGTTACCAGTGTTCTAACTCATGCTTGATGATGAATAATTATTTTGAACTCAGGGATCTACTGCAACACTTATACTCGCCAGCTTCCAAGAGCAATCTTCCTTCCAATATGTTGAATTATATGCCCTTATGGCAGCGTAAGCGCAATGGTTCTTCTCAGCCTGCATGTTCTCTTACTGCTCTTATGTTTGTCAATGTACAACACAACAGATGCATAACGCAAATAGCATTTCGATATTGTATGATCATGTGTCTATATATATATTATATTGTCCTTATAATGGAGACGCAACAATTCATAACCTTTTTGACCCTGCGACTGGCTTACATCCTATATCTTCTAGAAGTTCCAGATCGAAGGAGAAAAAACAAGCTGCCCGCTGCCATCATGTACATGGAAGGTACTGGTTTCTCCTGCTTCTTCTATATGACCATCTAAGCCAGATATCTCACTCGGTGCATCCCAACTTAAGTTTTTGTCTGCTGAATAACAACCATTATCTTTGCTGCTATCTCTGACTGACGACGATGATGGGGACCCCGTCTCAATGTAACCAGTGGATACACAAGGTTTCAGACCACCTTTTTTAAGTACTCCCAGCTGCTGAAGAAATTCATTTAGGTCCACCTGAGGCTTCTCAACCGATATACTCAGTGACGAAAATTCATTTTCTTTCCCTAGCTGGGTCACCCCGCCTTGCACATCATTCGCAGTATCATTAGATGATGAGCTGTCGAGGCGAGGCATCCCTGTCTTCTTCAGTTCTTGCAGCCTTTGGTGAATCATATGCACACTTGGTTGGGCGCTCAAATTGAGTAACCCAGTAGTAGGAAACATGAAGGCGAAATTGTTAGAGGCAAACCATTTGAGCTTCTGCGACTTGTTCAAAGGGTTGAAACTACATCTCATGTGAGGAAGATTAAGGTATGCCTCAGCCCCGTATAATCTTCTTGCTGCTTCGTCGTAAGCCATGGCAGCTTCTTCCGCAGTAGCGAAGGAACCAAGCCACAGGCGGGTTCTTTTCTTTGGTTCTCTTATCTCAGCAACCCATTTGCCCCAAGTTCTCTGCCGAACTCCACGGTACTCACAAGCTGCGTTTTGTGGTCCTCCTTTACCTCGTGATGGCCCTCTTTTCCATGGCTTGAGGGGAGACTTGTTGAAACTTTCCATAAGAATGAAATATATATGTATTGCGTGAGTAATTGGTTTTCTGCAAAAGATGAGCATGAAATGAACACTGGCGCAGGTTATGTATAGTAGGGGCTTAAATAAATGCCTTCACGTTTGGAAAAAGGGTTTTATGAAGCCAGCATGTGACCCTTGAGCTCGCGCTTAGTAATAGTTTGTTACTACGCCAACTAGAGCCAATATATTTGGCTATATCTGTTATATATGTTTTAGAAATTCATCTCATCAAATAAAATGCCGCACTAGTACGTACATAAGCAGCAGCTCCATGCTAACGTAACACGTGAGAAGTTTTGTTACGCACATAAAGTTATATATGCACAACGTTGGGTCGGACTACTCGTACCCCTTCTGGTTAAATGCGTCGACATAACTTCCATGAGCATTATTAAATAGGTATAAAAAAATCAAATCGAGTAGAATGCTTACTTTCATGAAAATAACATATATTATCGTCTCTAGCTAGCTTAGCGTTGGACATTTCACATTAGTGTTCCTGCGAAAATTAAATAAGTTCACGTGCATCGATCTATTCAATTTCTCAAACTCACGTCGATGATCTCTCTCATGATACGCAGTAACTACTGAATCGTAAATTATTATTGCATGCATGTTAAATGGAAATAGATGGACATACACAAATTATATTACATATATTTCTACTCGTCTCTGTTAGTGTTGGTAAAAATAAAAATTACGATGGAGCTCCTCGTCCTCACTCAGCACGCGTGACGGCGTCACGACATTCAGTTCAATTCCATGCAAGTTGTCTTGAACGGGCCATAGAAACGGTATGATATCCTCTATTCCACTAGGTGTTCCACTAGGTATTCCAACTTAGGAAAAATCGTTACACCTCCCCCTACCAAGTGTTTAAACACTCGTAAATATCGTTACACCTATAAATATCGTTATACCGAGTGTTTAAACACAAAAAAGAATATATAATTTTGATGAATTTTAGAGACAAATATATATAATATTGATTTGGAATGCCTAGTGGAATACATAGTGGAATAGAGGATCTCAAGCCCATAGAAACAACACTACTAATCAGGCAGCAAGGGAATATACCTTTTTCTTTTATTTTTAATGTTTCAATGGCCCAATCCAATCTGTTCGATGGAACCTATTTCTCTATGATTGTTATTTATAATAACAGTATAAATGCTCTGCTGCAACTGCAATTTATGCAATAGGAGAAGATTGGCGGTCCTAATTCCGCATTCCTTACCCACCACAAACACAAACCGCGATTGTGATAAGCGCCTATTATTGTTCTCCTGTGGTGGATGCAACAACTCTTCGTTATATAATAAGGCTGGCAATACGTGAAAAACTCGATATGCGTCTAATGGATGTTGTTACTGCCTATTTATATGGGTCACTTGATAGTGACATTTATATGAAGCTTCCTGAGGGATTTAAATTTCCTAAAAATTCAGGACCCCGTATGAGTACTCAATTAAGCTGACAATTCGCTATATGGATTAAAGCAATCTGGGCGTATGTGGTATAATCGCCTAAGTGAATATTTATTAAAAGAAGGATACAAAAAATGATCAAATTTGCCCTTGTATATTTATGAGAAGACGTAGAAATGATTTTGTCATCATAGCAGTATATGTTGATGATATCAATATAATTGGAACTCGTGAAGAGTTATCAAAGGCCGTTAATTGTTTGAAAAAGGAGTTTGAAATGAAAGATTTCGGAAAAATGAAATTTTGTCTCGGCCTGCAGATTGAATATTTGAATAATGGAATATTTGTATGTCAAGAAACATATACGGAAAAAGGTATTGAAAAGATTTTATATGGATAAAGCTCATCCTTTAGATACTCCGATGATTGTTCGATCTCTAGATGTGAATAAGGTCCTTTCAGATCTCGAGAAAATGATGAAGAATTGCTTGGTCCTGAAGTACCATATCTGAGTGTCATAGGAGCACTAATGTATCTTACGAGTCATACGCGACCTGATATAGCGTTCGCTGTAAACTTTATTGGCGAGATATAGTTCGTCACAAACTCATAGACATTGAAACGGTGTTAGACGAATTTTTCGATACCTAAAAGGAACAACTGATTTGGGATTATTCTATTCAAATGAATCCAGATCATATTTAATCGGATATGCAGATGCTGGTTTTCTATCCGACCCACATAATGCTCGATCGCAAACGGGTTATCTATTTACATATGGTGGAACTGCTATTTCTTGGCGGTCAGTTAAACAAAGTTTAACCGCCACTTCGTCTAATCATGCGGAAATTTTAGCGATTCACGAAGCTAGCAGAGAATGTGTTTGGTTGCTCGATAATCCAGCATATACGACAAACTTGTGGGTTATATATCGCCTAAATTCTTCTATACGCACGACCTTCAGAAGACCGACGTACAACAAGTTCGATCAAGTGACAACCTCGCAGATCTATTCACCAAAGCGCTACCTCCAAGATTGTTCGAAAAACTTGTAGATCTAATTGGACTCCGGAGGCTCAAAGAACTTGAGTAATATTTACATCAGGGGGAGACAATATATGTTGCACTATTTTTCCCTTCATTAGATTTTTATCCCAGTGGATTTTTCCTAATAAGGTTTTTAACGAGGCAACTAATTTTTATTATTTCAATGGGCATCCAAGGGGGGGTGTTATTAATCAATAGTATGGTGCCCATACCAACATTTGTTAATGCCCATACCAACATTATTTTGTTAGATCCAATTTTGCCTATAAATAGGCATTGGACTCATGTGTGAAAATTTTAGTTATAAAGCTAAATATTTTATAACAATATAATATTATTCTTAAGATTTAACTGTTTATTATAAGCGCCTCTTGTTGTTCTCCTTTCTTTCCTTTCTTTCTGTTTATATTAGTCATGCGCGTCAACTGTCAACTTGGTTGTGTCAACTAATTATCCAGCCCTGCAGTAACTGAGGGAGGCTTATGTGGGCCGTTGCCATGGTCAATATAACCTGTTTGGTTGGTTGCACTCCATTTGGGACAATTCCTCTCGTCTCTTTCCATGTAATAGAAAGGATGGATGCCTTATGATTTATGGCTCACGGAGCAGATATATAGCGCAATCAACAAGTTGATGCTTGTTCCATACATACATTGTATCTGTAATTATGTAAGTTATTTTCTCCATATTCATTAAATACTACTGCACTGCACTCGTTCTTTGACTTTTTCGTCAGCTTCCCATCTTGCCTTTCGTATCTATATAAGCCTTTTTCGGGTTGGTGATCTGATCAACGTCTCCTATGCCGGTGATCTCGAGTGGCGCGAATATGGCCAGCCATTCGTTGTGGGGTTTGTTAAAATGCCCAAGGTAGTATTTTCATTTTGTTGGAGTCCTTGAATGACATTTATTTTATCATATGATACTTCTTAGTACTGCCCGGTCTTTGCTTTGTGGTTGGTAGACAGAATTATCCATGGAAGCAGCAGTTTCCTGTGTTTATCTAATATCTTAACAAGTTGTTAAACGGATGAAAGTTATAACTTGGGGAGATATTTCTACTATGACTATGCTTGAAACAGGGGTATTTTCAAGAAAGATGACTTGGGACTGGAGATAGCTCAAATTTCAATACCTGCAGCATTGGCTCTAACAGCAGACCCCATCGCTTCTCTCGTCGATACTGCATTCATCGGTCACATAGGCCCTGTGGAGCTTGCTGCCGTGGGCATTGCTATCGCCATTATTAATCAAGCGTCCAAAATCGCAATATTTCCCCTAGTTAGCGTGACAACTTCATTTGTTGCCGAAGAAGATGCTAAAGGGATTGAAATTGAGATTGTCGAAAAGAAACTAGCAGAACCAGATGCTGAGAAGCAAGAATTGATACCAAAAACATGTAATAGTAGTAGCTTTATTCTCTCCTCTCCTCTCCATAACGTTGCAAAAAAAGTGTTTTTTGTTGGCATATAACCTTAATGAGCTTTATCCTCTCCGTGAGTTTTGTTGTAGATTATGCAGATGCTGGAACGCCAGAGAAAAGATGCATATCATCAGCTTCATCAGCACTACTCATTGGCAGCATCCTTGGCATCATCCAGGCTGTGCTTCTTATTTTTGGGGCAAGGCCCATTCTTGGTTATATGGGCGTGAAAGCTGTAAGCCGCCTTTTCTTTTCACAAAATAAAAAACAAAAATGACATAAGAATAGATTAGAGTAGTATATGCCTAACTTGCAGGATTCTCCTATGCTAAAACCAGCAATGAAGTACTTGGTGTTAAGGTCGCTTGGCGCTCCAGCAGTACTTCTCTCATTGGCAATGCAAGGAGTTTTTCGAGGGTTTAAGGATACAAAAACACCTCTATATGCAACAAGTAAGCTAAGCCTGACACATCATCACCATTCAATTGAGAAGTCCGGCCATTAGTCAGCATGTTCTTTTTTCTGCTATGTGTTTAGTGATTGGAGATGTAGCTAATATCATATTGGATCCTATATTCATCTTCACATTCCGAATGGGGGTGAGCGGTGCAGCAATCGCCCATGTCATCTCTCAGTAAGACTTGTGATAACTATATCCAGTGTCGACTAGTGTCGACATTTCAGATCCAAATAACCTTTTATCATATAATCTAGTAATGGATTATGTGGTTATCTTCTTAAGGTACTTGATTTCTGTAATAATGATGTGGAGGTTAATGGAGAAAGTACACCTATTACCTCCATCCATCAAAGACCTTCAACTTTCGCGCTTTCTCCAGAATGGTAGAATCTACCAAGTTGCTGCCTTGATATCCAACTATCAATTGTCGCGGCTTAATTTTTCTTAAACGAATAGAATCTTTTATGACAGGACTATTGCTACTCTTCAGAGTAATAGCTGCAACACTATGTGTGACTTTAGCGGCTTCCATGGCTGCAAAACTTGGATCAACAACTATGGCCGCCTTTCAAATCTGCTTACAGGTTTGGCTAGCAACTTCGTTGCTTGCCGATGGATTGGCAGTGGCTGGACAAGTAAGTATATATATATATATATATATATATATAAATGGCACTTCTCTTGTTTTTAATTAAATAGTGCCGCAGCTAACAGCTGACTGCATTGTCCTGGTGGTTAAAAATTTTCGTATAGGCGATTCTGGCTAATGCTTTCGCAAGAAACGACTACGAGAAGGTCATTTCTACTTCAGCTCGCATATTACAGGTGTGGGGACATTTACCTCGGCAACAGTAAATGGACTTGTAATAAGAAAAACAAACTAGAAGTCTTGCTATATTTTGATAATAATAACGAAACTAACTAGTAATCATATCATGTTGCAGTTGAGCTTGGTTCTTGGTCTGATTCTTGGTGTAGTTGTGGCGAGTATATTGCAATTCTTGTCGCATGCCTTCACAAATGATACAAGCGTTCTCCGTTTCTTACAATTAGGCATCCCGGTAAATAATGAAAGAAAAGAAAGAAAGGGACTGTATTTATAGAATCGAGGCTGATGGTTTTTCTCTGCTGTTACAGTTCGTAGCATTGACCCAACCGGTAAATTCCTTAGCTTTTGTTTTCGATGGATTGAACTATGGTGCATCGGACTTTGCATACTCAGCCTACTCCATGGCAAGTCTGTTTAACATTTGTGTGTGTTTAAGTGCTTTCAAGTCTCATGCATCTGATGCATTGCATGTGTTTTCAACTGTCATTAACTATACAGGTCTCAATTGCGTTGATAAGTATCACATGCTTGTTCTTGCTGTCCACGAGCCACGGTTTTGTAGGCTTATGGCTTGCACTTTCCATCTTTATGATTCTGCGAGCACTTGCTGGATTCATGAGGTACTACTACTACTACTACTTCTTCTTCTTCAATGAGAGATATAGGGAGAACCAAAGGCCATCATGGCATGACTTATGGTTCAAACATCTTCTTAAAATGTTTATTATATATTTGCAGAATATGGAGTAGAACGGGGCCGTGGAGCTTCCTTCGAGATTGATTGATTGACTGACGACTACTGTAAATTTATTCTTGGACTGCTGTCGTGATATGCAGCAGCTGGTGTTGTTTGTGTAGAAAGATATGGCAATGGCAATTAGTAAAACATGCAATACAACTTTTTTTTGGTTTGAAAGGTCACTGTAAAATAAATAAAAGATGCAATACAACTTGGAAGAAAATTATCATGCTATCGCGCTCTCAGCAGCTTGTGTTGTTTTTGTTGTAACTCTTGCAAGTTGCATTGCAAATAAAAGATATTTCAAAAGAGTATGTACCTTAAATTGCACGTCAGTTTATTTTCCTTAACAGAAGCTCATACTAGATAATTCAATAATAACAAGCCAAGGCCCATTAACAATACCAATTCAACTAATTCGAATAGCCCATATCATCATTCCGTGAGCGAATCCATTTCCGTCCGTCCTCCCCATATCCATGAAAAGAAGCCTCTTCTAAGAACAACCAACTCTTTCATCTTCTTCTTCCTCCATTCTTGTACGATCCATTTATTTATTAAAATAATTGAAAATCGTCTATCACTGTTCTCTGTCCGATATAAATTTTCACGCCGATTAAGATCGATACATACATGTTCTGTTTTACTTATTTCATCCGGATCTGGGACTCGAGTCGATACTAATAAACCCTAATTGTTTTTCGTGCTTCTTCTCGCGCTATCCGTAGATAACATTGACGTTCTTGAGATCTTCAAATTCCGTATATTGTACAGCAGTACCCATTTCCGCTGTACCAGCGGGAACGGTTTTAGTCGTGAGTTCTTGTTGCTTTTCATTGCTCTTGAAGTTTTCTGGTTGTTTATTTTTGTTGGCTGGCACACGACGACTGTGGCTCATTTTTGGTGTGTTTTCCGAGGTTGCGCTGTTTGTTTACTTGTGCTGGAGTGTCTTTGTGTTTCTTTTATCTATTTTTAGTTTTACCAGCAAACCGTGTGCATGCAAGGTTTGAACTGACCTTGAACCGTATGGTTTGTCTTTCATTATATAGCTTCCTTTTGTTACCGAGTTCAAACGGATTTTGGTGTTATTGTATTTGCGAAATAGGCTTTGGCTATACTATTTGGATTTCGGAAGTGGAGAAACGATAGAACTTAAGAATAGGAAATCATTGATATGTGTTCTTTATTCTACATGTACTTTGTTATTTCGTTCGACTTGATGCTATTTCTTCTTATAGAAATCTTTATTACGTTATGCATTCATATGAAGGTGGAATCTCTTGCAAAGTTATAGCAATTTTACGTTCATACATAACTGGAAAAGTTGAAAATCACAGTTTACTGAAGTAGTACTACTTAGGTATTGTTAGCATAATCTTAGTTGAGATTAACATGTTACTGATACACTCGTTGCAATGTGTTGATTTCTTTCTAATGTTAATGGGCAGAACGTCACTTATGACCTATAGTTGCTGTATAATGGAAATTCTTTTCTATTTGAGATCCTTGTTACTTTCTGCTTATGAATATTGTTCTGGGTAAGAGGTTTAAGGCAAACTTAATATGCTCTTTTAAATTTAAGTTGAGAGAAAAGTCGTTGTTTTATACCGTTCAGGGATGATACAAAAATTGACAGAATGATGGAGACTATGTTATTCACGTTGTTGAAGCTTGTCGATTGCTTGTTGGATTTGGGACTATTTATTTTATGTGTGCTAATTACACAATCTATGGTAACTGGTTTGCTGTACGTGTAGACTTGTATCACTCAAGAAAAACTTTGCTTTCCAGCATGCTTATGTTTTACTTACGTATGTTCGAGCTAGATCCATGCATGTTATTCCCCAAATTGTCTTAAGTTATTTATATGATACGAGTAAGTAGTGTTTGTCTACAGATTTATTTATTTATTTGTTTTGCAGTTTCTACTCGCTGATTATCTCCCTAATCTGTATTAAAGAATACATTCTAACATTTGTTGCTTTACTTTACTAATCTATATAAATTTTTACAAGTCTCATACCCTTGACTAAAAACATATCATCAGCAAGTGCGATTGGCTTGCCTTAGCGTACTATCTTTGTTGTCTTAATATATAAAGTTATATCTTTTAAATGAAGTTTCAAAATTGAGCTTTGTTGTTTACTGTAGCTTATTTTCTTCGGGTGTTTTACGCAGATAGCTCAATTTCTGATTATTCTCTTTGTTGTATAGTCTAAATTATGATACAGAAATCTTGATTTTACCATGGCCTCCAAGGGTCCGAGGTCAAAACTTGACCATGAAGCGAGGGCCAAGCGACAAAAGGTGGGGATGCAAACTGCTCTAGATGTTTTGCTAACTATCTTATTGCTGATGTTATGAATGTTGGTGTTTTTTTACCATTAGACACATACGAAGACTCAAATCTTCTAAGTTGGTAATAGTTTTAGGTGATAAAGCTTAATCCAGCAACTATGTGTGGAGATTGTCATTTCATTTAAACATGCAGCTGCGGAGAAGAAAAACCGAATCTCAATGTTACATCTTACATGCAAAATGTTTTATCTTTTATGTTGTGCTATGAACAAATATTAAAAATTTTCTGAAATTTAGGCGCTGGAAGCACCAAAAGAACCTTGGCGTCCTAAAACCCATTGGGATCGATCATGTTTTGGAGGAAATGGTCTGGTTATCAAAGGTAACATATTATGATTATTTCAACTCGATTTTCATTTGTGATGAGCCTATCTTTCTTAACATTATTTATGACTTCAGGACTTCGAGTCGGAGAGGAAATGGAAACTGGCGCAGGCAAAGAAAGTTGCTATAAGGGCAAGCAAAGGATTTTTGGATCAGGCAACCAGAGGGGAGAAAAGATTAAAGGTTTTGTTGTTTTGTCAACTATATTTGCTAGAAACTCTGTTAAGAAACATCAATATTGTGAAGTTTTGGTCACGGTGATAATATCACTTGTTTCACCAACGAAGCTTACAGTTCTGATATTGTTAATGACTATCTATGGAATGACCAGGAAGAGGAACATAGGTTAAGGAAAGTTGCGCTCAATATTTCCAAAGATGTGAAGAAATTTTGGGCGAAAATAGAGAAGTTGGCAAGTCAACTTGACTATTTCCCTGATAAATTTGCGACTGAGGTTCCTTACTTAGCTGTTATTTTCATGGGTTTCAGGTACTTTACAAGCATCAGCTAGAGCTTGATGAGAAGAAGAAGAAAGCACTTGATAAACAGCTTGAGTTCCTTCTTGGGCAAACAGAAAGGTAGCAATATTTTCTCATTATATGGGCCTTATCCAATTATAATAAAACTTTAACCATAGTAAATTTTTTAATTCTTGCTATTGTCTTGTTTGTGAGTATCCACATCTTAAAAGAGTCATATTTTATATATCTTAAGGCAACTGTTCCATGACATCCTTTTAGGTATTCATCAATGCTGGCAGAGAACCTAGTAGGATCCCCTACTCCTTTCAGATCAACAAATGCTTGCTCTTCTCAAAAGCAACTCACCATCCAATGGGAAAAAGTCGAGGATGGTAATAAAACATCCGAATCTGACTCACTCTGGTGTTATTACTGTTATCACCTTATTTTGTTTTGTTTATTTGTATCCTTATCTGGTTCTTACTTACGCTGTTTGACTCTAGGGTCCCAGGCAAATGTACCAGATGCAGACGAAGACTTCGATTTGAAGTCTGATGATGAATCAGTAAGTTTTATATCTCCTTGCGTCTTGCATTTGAAATATCCTGTTTCGTGAATTTTCAGGTCTAGGAAATATCAACTCTTACAAAATTGCAGTTTCTTGTTTGTCTATTATTTTGTTTCACACATAATGTTGACATCCAAATAAGTGGCCCAACGTTGTGATCGCATCTCATAGTGGATTGAATAATGTGGCTGCCTCAGTCATTTTTTCTTGTTTGTGCCAATGATTTACGCTGAAGTTGTTTGAACTATCTGGTCTATGTAAGTTCTTTTCTTAGTCATTTTACTTGAACTTGTGGAAAAATATTGCAATTTGAAGCTTATTTGTGAAAGTCAGTACAGTGTTTTCTTGTTTGACGAAGCATTATTCACAACTGTTTGAATGTTTCTGCTACTCTTAGTTATTTGCCTTTACTCTTACAGAATCTCTATTTATTTTAGGAAGATGACGAGCGTACCGTTGAAGAAGATGAAGCTCTCATCACAAAAGAAGAGAGGAATGAAGAACTGGAAGCTTTGCGTAGTGAAATTGATCTGCCTCTGGAAGAGATACTGAAAAGCTACGCTGCACAAGAAGGTATGTTATTATAAGCCGCTATTGATCTACCATAGAATAATGTTTTTGGCGAATGTGTACTAGTCCATTTGCAGGCAATGTTTATATCATTAATACTCCTGTTAATATATATAAATTCGCATAATGAAGGGCCAATACACAGATTGTGGTTATGCCTATTGGTTTCACTAAATAGTATTGCTGCGCAATTCTTGGAGATGTTCACCATTTTTCTCATTTAGGTTTGAGAAATATTAGTTTAGTCATGCTGCACACCCATACTTCTTGGCTTTAGTTTGTCATATTATGCACAAAAACATTGGTTGGAAAGATGTTTCCATTGGAAATCACGTTTTTGAAAGGTTATCTCTTTTCTTGGAAGATTTATGTAACTAAAGCAGATTGATGCTACTTTTCATCTACTCATATCTGTTTTTCCCACATGGAAGAGAATATAATCTGCACATAGATGCAATGATTAGTTTTGTTGCAACTTGTAAATGTTGTGAAAACTTTTAGGTATTCATGTCAATTTTCTCTGAGAATTGATGATAGATATCTGTTTTAGTTGCAAATCAGTTGTAGAAACAGATCATTTCTCTTGATCTCCATTGGTGATTTGATATAGGAATTTACATTTGGCTCTTGGTTTCTCAGTCAGCAGAGAAAAGAGATTGGGCAAGGATGACGATGTGCTTGTTATACGTGGAGTTAGAGAAGAGAATGGTAGCCACTGGTGTTATTCTGTATCATTTTGCCGTATTCGTCAGTATCTCTGACTTATGTCCAATTTCCTTCAGGAAAAGAGTGTACCAAATATAACAGCTCGAATGCGAAGTCTGATCGCTGTTGTGTAAGTTGTATGTGTTTATGCATATTATTGATGATGGTGTCTCATACTCGACATAATATTCTTTGTTTTTTTGTAGGCTAAAAGTAATGGCGTTTTCTCTGTTTCCGAAAACATCAGTACACATTCTGAGAAAGATCAGATTGTCTTAAAAGAGCTTATTGAGTCGGACAAGAGACAAATATCGCATGGGTTCAGTGAAGAAGTAAGATTATGAGTTGGAAATTGTGAAGATGAGTTGCACGTTGTTATGTATGCATTCAGCATATGGTTCATATTTTAATTTTGAAATTCATCTACTGAGTCTCTCTTTGCAACAAAATCCTGGATTCCACTTGGCCATGTATGCCGGTTTGACTGAATCCTACCGATCAGGATCCGAACTTTGGGAACCGGTTCCAGTCAGTTGACCCTTTTTCTAGTTTTTTTCAGTTGGTAGTTGGAACTGGTTTCTCTTTAAACCATAGGCAATGTCATAGTGGATTTCTTTTTCCTGAATTGATTCTATCCGTTAGGAACTTTTTCGGGTTTAGGACCGGACTATACCAAACTGGTTCTGAACTGAGTCCTGATTTTCTGGTCTGGTAACCATCTCTAGTTGTGCTGTGATTTATATTTCTGTTTGTCCTTCCACTATTGTGCCTATAATCTTTATTCCGTTTAGCATTTTGTGGCTTTATTGGATTGTGCATGCTGTCATCATGTCTTTCTATTGTTGATTTTCGTATTGTTTCATCTGATTCTTGTTGCTTTATTTATGCCCTTTATGTTTTATGCATCGGCTAGAGTTTAATTGCTCCGTCATTAACTGTCACTTCCCTGTAGGAAGATGATGATTTTGAGTTTTCTGCCGGGGAGGAAAAGGATCAGAATATGGTGAGCATTTGGTCGATGATGAATTTCTTTGCTGCTTTTCTTTTTTTCTTTTTGGAATTGGAGTCTGATTGCATTGGTACAAGATATTTGTGATTTGGTCATATTCCTAAACGGCATGCCTTGGAGCACTTGAGTAATGCCTCTGAAATACGTAGGTGCACCTCATGCTTTATTCGCGCCTTCGGTGCGCTGGTTTTTGTACAACTGATTGAGTTATGCTAACCTTCAATGACAATCTCATTTTGGGGCACCATTCTCCCGTATAGCTGTTTGTAATTTGTATGTGTTGCCATCATCTTCCATATAAATTATATGGCCATATTTGTTTTTGTTTTTTAGTTGGAAACATTTTTTGTAGCTTAATATTGTAATTGGTTCTTTGAGGTCAGGATGACGAGACGACTCTTATAGAAGAGGAAGAACTAGCAGAGTTAGAGCCCAACAACAATGTTGATGAGGTAATTATATATGCATCAGCAACTTTCATTCTGTATTTCAGTGGGTTCTAGGGAGGTGCAAGTAGGTTATTTTTGTATGCATAACTGATATCTCTTGTTTTCACCCTACCGTCATTGTCATTAACACTCCAGATTGCACAGCTGCATAAGGAAAGTGAAATCCCTATAGAGGAGCTGATTGCAAGGTATCAGGAGGTATGCTTCCAGAATGGGTTTTTTATCCTTGTTTGAATAGACTTAAGGGGCTGATTATTCTGGTCACGTTTAGGGTTGTGATGCTGATGAAGACATGGAAGTTGATTCAGAATCTGCTGGTACTTCTGATTCTGATGAGTCCATGCGTTCGCTGAAACTAGATAACTCAGAACTAAAAAAAAAGGACAAAGTGTCTCATGGTCTGCAACTGGAAGCATGGCCTGTACTAGAAGATGCGGAAGCAGATGAAGTTGAGAAGTTGGGAAAATCGGGAGAAGATATGCTAAGTGAGGATATAATGGCCAATGCGGCAGCTGCAGCCAGGTCAGCGCAACCAACAGGCAACACTTTCTCAACAACGAAAGTACGAACAAAGTTTCCTTTTCTTCTCAAATATCCCTTACGCGAGTATCAACATATTGGCTTGGATTGGCTTGTCACCATGTATGAGAAGAGACTTAACGGTATCCTTGCCGATGAAATGGGTCTTGGCAAAACAATCATGACAATTGCTCTACTTGCTCATCTGGCTTGTGAAAAAGGCATTTGGGGTCCTCATCTTATAGTCGTTCCAACTAGTGTGATGCTGAATTGGGAGACTGAATTCCTTAAATGGTGTCCCGCGTTCAAAATCTTGACTTACTTTGGGAGTGCAAAAGAACGGAGGATTAAAAGGCAAGGGTGGATGAAACCTAATTCATTTCATGTTTGTATAACGACTTACAGATTGGTCATTCAAGATTCTAAGGTCTTTAAGCGGAAGAAGTGGAAGTATTTGATTCTGGATGAAGCTCATCTGATTAAGAATTGGAAGTCTCAGAGGTGGCAAACCCTTCTTAATTTCAACTCCAAAAGACGCATTCTGTTGACTGGAACACCACTGCAGAATGATCTAATGGAGCTTTGGTCTTTGATGCATTTTTTAATGCCTCATATTTTTCAATCTCATCAGGAATTTAAGGATTGGTTCAGTAATCCAATATCAGGAATGGTGGATGGGCAGGATAAGATAAACAAAGAAGTTGTTGATCGGCTGCATAATGTTCTCCGCCCTTTTATACTTCGTCGACTAAAAAGGGATGTGGAGAAGCAGCTTCCGAAAAAACAGGAGCATGTTATCTTTTGTAGACTCTCGAGAAGGCAGCGAAACTTGTATGAGGATTTCATTGCTAATTCTGAGACACAAGCTACGCTGGCTAGTGCAAATTTTTTCGGAATGATCAGTGTTATCATGCAACTCCGTAAAGTCTGCAACCATCCTGATTTGTTTGAAGGTCGCCCAATCATTAGCTCGTATGATATGAGTGGTATCAATGTACAATTGAGTTCTTCTGTTTGCTCAATGCTTGTATCTGGGCCATTTTCTGCTGTTGACCTCAGTGGGCTGGGCTTTGTGTTCACACACTTGGATTTATCGATGGCATCTTGGGAGAGTGAAGAAACTCAAGCTATTGCTGCCCCTTCAAGCTTAATTGAACAGCGCCTTCAATTGGCCAATTCGGAGAACCCAAATGGTGCAAAGTATAAGATGAAGATGCGTGAAGCTAATGTATTTGAAGATATACGAAAGGCGCTATTAGAGGATAGACAGAGAGAAGCAGAGGAAAGGGCAGCTGCTGTTGCCTGGTGGAATTCATTGCGGTGTCGGAGAAGACCCATGTATTCAACTGGTCTAAGGGAGCTTGTGACTGTCAAGCATCCTGTATATAATATTCGCAGGCTGGAACATAACCCTTCATCTTATATGTACTCATCCATGCTTGCCGAAATGGTGATTTCACCTGTTGAGCGATTTGAAAAAATGGTTGACCAGGTAGAGAGTTTCATGTTTGCTATACCTGCTGCTCGAGCCCCTCCGCCACTTGGCTGGTGCAGTAAAGGTGGATCACCTGTGTTTATCCACCAAACATATGCACAAACATGCTCTCAATTTCTTTTCCCTCTTTTTACCCCATATCGCCCCGCTGTTGTCCGGAGGCAGGTTTACTTTCCTGATCGGAGGCTAATTCAGTTTGATTGCGGTAAGCTGCAGGAGTTAGCTGTTCTTCTAAGAAAACTTAAGTCAGAGGGTCACAGAGCACTTATATTTACCCAAATGACGAAGATGCTTGATATTTTAGAGACATTCATTAGTATATATGGTTATACTTACATGCGCCTTGACGGTTCAACTCAGCCAGAAGAGAGGCAGACACTTATGCAGCGCTTTAATACAAACCCCAAAATCTTTCTTTTTATATTATCAACACGGAGTGGAGGTGTTGGAATAAATCTCGTTGGGGCTGATACTGTCATCTTCTACGACAGTGATTGGAATCCAGCCATGGATCAACAGGCACAGGATCGTTGTCATAGGATAGGGCAAACACGTGAAGTGCACATCTATCGGTTGATCAGTGAGAGCACAATTGAAGAGAACATTTTGAAGAAGGCCAATCAGAAGCGTGCTCTTGACAATTTGGTCATACAAAGTGGAAGCTACAACACTGAATTCTTTAAAAAACTGGATCCGATGGAATTATTTTCTAGTCACGAAAGAAGTTCCCGTAGTTATATGCAAGCTGAGAGAATTTCTGTTGGTAATGTTGACATGAATTTATCTAGCGTGGATTTGGAGGCCGCTTTAAAAAATGCAGAAGATGAGGCTGATTATATGGCACTGAAAAAAGTTGAGGAAGAAGAGGCTGTGGAGAATCAGGAGTTTACAGAGGAAGTTGTTTTGAAATTGGAGGACGACGAACTAGTCAATGATGATGAAATGAAGCTTGATGAAGATGATGTGAAGCCCAATGATCCCATAGAACACCATGCATTGGTTGTGAATTCAGATGAACATGATGTTAGAAGTCACCCAGTTGACGATGAGGCCATTGATTTTTCTGGTAAAGAAGATGATATTGACATGCTGGCTGATGTAAAACAGATGGCTGCAGCTGCAGCTGCATCGGGGCAAGCTGTCTTGTCTTTTGAGAATCATCTACGTCCAATTGATCGATATGCAATCCGTTTTCTGGAGCTGTGGAATCCAATAATTGACAAGGCTACCACTGAATCCCATATTCAGGTTGAGGAAAAACAATGGGAACTGGAAGAAATTGAAAAGTTAAAGGAGAATATGGAAGCAGAAAATGACGACGATGAAGAACCTTTGATTTATGAAAGTATGTGCCTCGTTATTTTTATGCCGTTTTGAACTCTCTGCTTGTAGTTTACACTTCTATTATGCATTTCTTGCCCAACTTGATGGTTCTTGGTATAGCTGTGGTTCTCATTGCTTGTACCATGTACAGTGTGTATGATGGAATAAGTTGCGTCAGTAATTTCGTTTATCAGCAAGTCAAATTTTGACAAATGGCTTACCAGACTGCTCTAGAAACTTTAACTAGAATATATTCATTTGCTTATTGTTGCTCAGGTTGGGATGCTGATTTTGCCACTGAGATGTACAGACAAAAAGTTGAAGCATTGGCACAGCAGCAGGTATCTGTTTCTGATCTCAAAATTCCCTATTCAAAAGGAATCTGTGCTCTCTCATTTTAAGATATGCATTTTGCAACCTATTTCGTGATATAAGCATTCTTATGGCCGTACTGCCTGACAGTTGATGGAAGATATGGAACGGGAAGCTCGAGAAAAGGAGGCTTTAGAAAATGGTTGTCCTGATTCCCTAAGGTCAGTGAATGTGATGATCTCGGTCCTATGCTTAATTACTCAAATAATTCGAGTATAATGGGATCAATAAACTACATTTTTTGTGGTAATTCGAGTTATGACTTATGAAGTTTTTTACTGTAGCAGCGAATATAATCATTATAAAGTTAAGTGGATTGCTGTGAAGGGAGTTCTTCATGTTCAGTTACTTGTCTACTAATAGGATTCACGAAAAAATAAGCTAATATGGTATGCTGCATCTTTTACCTACAGCCTGCTGCATTACCCTAGTCGTCAATGTTTCATCATATTGGTTATTTTAAAGCAATTAGGAAACCAGTCACACTATATTGTGAATGAACGAACCATTATGATGCATATAAAATATGAACGGTGATGCATTATTTCTTATAATTATGCACTCTGCTTTTATATGTTGCGATGCGATTTAAACGGTTCAAAATTAATTGATCAAATGAATTTTTTTTGAGCACTATGGTTACTTTTTTTATCTATCACTGGTTTCTCCGTGGAGCAGAAATGATGTCTCGACGGCTTCCAAACCGAAACCAAAAAAGAAGACTAAAAAAGCTAAATTCAAATCATTGAAGAAAGGATCACTGTTGCCAAATACTGTAAAAGAAGAATCGTCGTCAGAACTAATACTGACAGATGATGATCAATGCGATGACCTGATGACATCGTCGGACACTTCATCACCACGGTCAGTTCAGCTGAAAAAACGCAAGTATGCTTCAGAGTATGATGATAACAAGAACGGAAGTAAGTCCAAGAAATTGAAGTCCTCTGTACAAGATCACGTGCTTCTGTCTTCAAAATCTCTTAGAAGACATGCCAATGAACCGAGGGATATGAAAGTATATGAGAACGGGATTGTTGATCGGGATCCTAAGCAAATAGGGAGGAGCAAGATTCGTGGAAAACTTTCTATCTGTCTTGTTCCCTTGAAACTTACTTTCACACTGAAGCCGGAAAAGATTAAGAAGAAAGGAAGTATTTTGTCCTTGGATTATATCCCTTTCCCCGATATTTGGTCACCTCATGAAGATGCTGTATTATGTGCTGCTGTTCATGAATATGGCCCAAATTGGAATTTGGCAAGTGAAATCTTGCATTGTATGACCGCTGGTGGTTTTTATCGTGGCAGATTTCGTCATCCTCTTCATTGTTCTGAGAGGTTCAGGGAACTTATCCAAAAACATGTACTATCTGCAAGTGACGCTATATATAATGAGAAATCTAGCAGTATTGGATCTGGGAAGGCTCTGATTAAAGTAACCGAGGTATTTTTACTTTTAGAAGTATTTGACATTTAGTCACTCGATTGCAACAAACAGTTTAGGAAGTCTGTATATTCAAATATTATAATATGTTTTTGTATGGAAATATGTTGCGTGTCTAACCTTTAACTGATCTTTCGCTAATATTTGTCTCGTTTTACATAACTTCACTTGTGTTGCATATACAGGATAACATCCATGCTTTGCTAGATGTTGTTTCCCAGCAGCCAGATTATGAACCGCTTCTTCAGAAGCACTTCTTTGCTCTACTTTCCGCTGCTTGGAGATATTCATGGCACTCAGATCCTGTGGCCAACTCTAGATATTCCCGTAGTGGATTCTATCCATCTCATAAGCCCTCCAGTGATGAAATCGATTGTAGATTCTCAAGGAGTTCGCAAAAGTTGGGATTTCCTAATTTGAACGAGTGTGGAAAGTTGGTGGCATCTGCCATTAGTGCTTGCTGCAGCGATCCAACTTATGAGAGGTCGTCGTCTTCTGTTGGCATAAGTGAGGATGTTTTTGTGTCAATAGAGCGGATGAATTTGAGCCTCGAACCTCAGGGAGATACAGATGAAATATTACCTCTGCCTTCCATCGTCAATGTTTCTGTTTTTGGCTCGGAGATACGCCAGTCTTCAAATATGGATCCTGATGAAAGTCATGATGCAAAGCCATCTTGTTCGCTGGTTGAGAACCCATTCAAGTACGTGTGAGTTCTAATCCCATGCCCACGTTTTCTAAAATTTATATTATTCTTACAGGCATGGGAGACTTCGGAGTTATTTAGCCTCTATTCTTACATTGCTTGATCTAGTTTGAACATGTATCCATTATGTAATATAGCATGTGGTTCGATTAGAAGCCCAAGCTCTTCTGCTCAGATAGGGTTCAAATAGTTTTCAAACTCAAAGTGATTTATTTGAGCCATCGTGATCCCACGCATCCCGTTTTGCTCCCCGACCCTAGGTTCCCCATGTGTCTCTCTCTTTCTCCCTTGGTGCAGCTTCCATGGAAGTTCAATGTGAATGCGCAGTATTTTGTTATGTCCTATCCTATTGTTTTATTAATCCCCTTTATTCCATGGTTCTCTTTTCTGAACTTTATACAGGACGCATAATGGAAGAGACTCCCAAGAATTTCCTTCTGGTGGTGCTAATTGTTCAACTCCACAACTGCTGAATTCCTGGTTACACAAGTTGTTACCAGTGAGAAGAACAAGTATAGACCACTCTGATTCGCAAAATCCACTAGGCGGTGAGGTATTTCCCTCCATGCCAATGATGCCCATCGACTACGAGGAGGACCTATCATCGCCCTTCTTTTCAGAAGCTAAGAAACTTGAATTTGAAAGTTCGCTGCCTGATGTGTTTGGTGAAGTTGGTACTTCCCTGAGCAGCTTAAGGATAAACCAGTTTGCATCTCCACCATATATGGAATATGTACTGGATGATTTCTCGGAAATACCCGATTTTACGGATGTTGGATGAAAATTTTAGACTGTCAAAAGTTTAGGACAATGCATGTCACTATGAGGCATGAGATATCGGGCATATCTCAGGATATGAACAAGGCTCGCATCCCAGTTGAGAAGAGTGACCAAAACATTACTCGAAGCTGGCTGGGCGGGGAAAATAACGAAATGAAATAGGGTATTGTGCCTCTTAATCATCATTATCTAACGGACCATGACATGCCGATTCTTTGCAAGGCATGAAAACATGGTAACGATAACACACGATAGTGTTGTCGATCTGTTGTGTAATCTGGAAAGTAGTGCGTCTAATCTAGTGATCAGGGACGCAATGTTTTAACGATAATTTGTCCAATCATTATTTTAGCAGTGCATAGAGGCTCAACGTATTTAATTAAATGCAGTCGAACATTGATTTAGTGATGCTTCTGATTTTGCTCGTCTTTTTTTCTTCCTTTCTTTTTGTGTACTGATAACAAAGCACTGTCCATTAATTAACCTATTTTTTGCATAACTTAAATATGAAGAGCGAGCGAACATTAGTTACAGCAATTGCTAGTTCTACCGGCCGAGCCTGGTTCATTATGCCGCAAAGCGGATGGATCCGTCCCAAACTCATGTCCCAGTAACTCATGTCCCAGTATCAAATCGGATGCTAACACTTGTCAAATTCTATGGTTCAAAAATGTTTTATTATTTTTTAAATTTTTTAATTACATAATCTATAAGTTATATGATAAAAAAAATTTGTTTCATTACGATCAAATTAATACCTATATTTATATTTTTCGATATCTATAAAATTATTTTTCATATATTCTACTATCTGATAGACAAAATTATTTTACATATATTCTACAAGAAAAACACGAACAGGATTTGGGACAGCGAATCCATCCGGGCGCAAAGTAGTGATTATCGCAAGCCTTGTTCATTACGTGCGTCGCAACAGAACATATTGGTATGCCACACCAGAGGTGACGTGGAGAAAAAAACACAACACATACTGTATGTATATGTATATCTATATGTTGATCGACCTTTCAAAATTAAACCTACGATAAGATAATTTTCTTGCTATGCGATCGATGCATACATAGATCCTCATTAACCGGCATAAGCACCACCAGTGCCATAAACCTGGTTAGTCCCTGGGCCGACATGTGTGTTGTGTGCGGTGGTTGGTCTTGCACCAGTGCCTGTTGCAGTACCGATGGGATGAGACTGGGCAGTGCCCTCAATGACTTGACCGGCAGGTTGCCCGCTGCCATGGCCGGGCAGTGCTGACATTTGGTGGGTCCCAGTGGGCTGCCCGGACTGCCCGGTGGTGGAGTTTGTGTGCGTTGTCCCAGCCCCACCCCCAGTGGTATTCTCCATCTGTCGATATATATATTAATTATTATATTGTTCATATCAGTCATGATGATTAAACAACATTATTTCAAATACGCTGTTCTGTTCTTTTTACACTTCCAAAAGATCGAACCTTTTCCTGCATGGTGGCTTGGGTTTTCTCCATGCCTGACTTAGCGGTTTCCTTGATCGACTCCATTTTTTCCTTTGTAGCTAGCTAGCTTCTGTTTGATTGTTCCACATTGATCGGTATTAAATAGATTTTAGTAGAGGGGAAGTGGATCGTAAAACGATGACACGTATATATTAGTTGCCAGACGATGACATGACACACGTGTTGGCCTACTGCATGAGATGGTTAATTGCCAGACGTCGCATTTTTATTTAGATAGAATTGGCTAGTTAAATCTTGCGGAAACTAGAATCGCTTTACTATAGAAGTCTATAGTAGTCTCTGATCACAGCTAAAATGTTTATTATACAATTATATTTTTCTGGCCCCCAAGATTCCACAGACCACATGTGCAAGTCTCGAAGATACACGCAACAGAGATCACAACCACAAAGCTGGAGATCCATGTGGGACCAAACTACACTACTCCTCAAACACAAAACACTTCCACGGACTTCTTTTCGTCCTCTTTCACGTTTTTATACAAATACAGAGATCAAAAACTAAACCTTGCAAACAAAACTGTACGATAAACTTGGTTATGATGACAATGGAATCCCTCGGCCCCAATCTGGAATATACTCTAACACCTACCCTTCCTCGTATATCCAAATTTCCGTCAAGGAATTCCCCATTATGCCGTTCGAATTGTTGGAGACAGAGGGATTTCAGAGTAAAGATTACCAACTGTTTGGACAAGAACAGACACCGTAATACTTTGTCCGTTAAGGATGATCTTTCTAAGTGGTTTGGGAGAGGATTGCTCGGATTTGCTGCTGCAGTTTCTATTTGTAGTGATGCACCAGCTTTCGCAGAGTCTTTGACCGTAGCTTTCCCTGTTTCACACTCTCGTGAGGTGAATACAGTTCAACGAACTCTTGTGGAGGCATGGGGGCTGATCAGAGAGACCTTCGTAGATCCTACTTTCAATCATCAAGGTGAACAAGTACTTTCTGCTGGATTACGTGGACCTTACTGACCATTTCACCCACGTTAGTCCTATCCTATCATTACAGATTGGGACCTAAAACTGCAGCAAACAATGGTGGAAATGTTCCCATTGAGATCAGAGGATGCAGCATATAACAAACTAAAAGGAATGCTTTCTACTCTCGGAGATCCCTTTACGCGGATCATCAGTCCTAAGGTACTAAAAGCTGAGTTATGCAACCTCTCAATCCAAGATGCTCCCTTTGGCTGATTCCAAGAACGTACACGATGAGATCTAATAGTTACTTTTATCATTCTCTGCTGCTTGCAGGAATACCAGAGTTTCCGAATAGGAAGTGATGGAAATCTGCAAGGCGTTGGAATGTTTGTCAACACCGAACCTAAGACTGGGCACCTGGTGAGATCACGGCATCAGTGCTGATGCTTAATTCGCATAAAT
Source organism: Craterostigma plantagineum (assembly GCA_027422505.1). NCBI lineage: Eukaryota > Viridiplantae > Streptophyta > Magnoliopsida > Lamiales > Linderniaceae > Craterostigma > Craterostigma plantagineum. The sequence goes on along the minus strand of JAPQWV010000255.1, from coordinate 755,907 downwards.
TGAATAGGCGGTCTACCGCCACTTTTCTTAGTTAATGGGTTCACAATCACCCAAACACCATCCTACGTTCGCATCTTTTTTGGATGTAGTACACAATTTTCTCACTGTTTCATTTGTTCAGGTTGTCTTGCAATGCTTTGAGAATGGTCCAGCTGCACGTGCCGGTATACGTGAAGGAGACGAGCTCATGGAAATAAATGGTCTGGTCATGTGTCAAGGATTATTTCTACTCTACGGTAAAATTGGCATGGATGTTGAAGCCTTGCTGATTAATTCTTTTTGGGTGGCATCGGTCAGGTGAAAGACTTGATGGGCTGGCGAGTGAAGCAGCAGCACAAAAGCTAAGGGGAAACGCGGGAACGAGTGTTACAGTTAAAGTCAACACCGTAAGACCCATTATATGATTATCCATCCAAGTAACGTATTGGCTATTTGCCGATCTCTCAAAGTTCAGTAGTTTAATATTTCAGGTTGATGGCTCTGGAAATTCTTGTATCCGTGAGGTATATAGTTCTGCTTTTGTCTGTGTTGTTCTTTGGGCGATAAGATGATATCGTTTTTCCGTATCACTATAACGAGCTAATGGGATGGTAAGCTACGATGACTCGTGGCTGTGAATTAGGTTAAAATCCCTCGTGAAGCTATCAGGCTATCACCGATCTCTAGCACTATCATATCCCATATGACACCAGATGGGCATCTCTCAAAGACTGGTTATGTGAGACTGACGACATTCTCTCAGGTAACGCCGGTATCGATGATAATGTCAGTTTCGGACAGATAACACTGTTTAGAAATAATATGTTCATGTGGCAGACAGCTGCTGAAGAAATGGAAAACACAGTTCAGTATATGGAGAACCAAGGTGTACAGTCGTATATACTCGACCTGAGGAACAACCCAGTAAGTTTTGAGTTTATTCAGCTATGGTTAATGATGATAAGATTATCAATTCATAATCAACAGGGAGGCCTAGTAAAGGCAGGACTCGACGTTGCTCAAATGTGGCTAGACGGTACCGAGACTCTGGTGAACACGATTGATCGAAGCGGCATCATGTTACCTATTAACATGGTCGATGGTCGTGCCATAACTCACGATCCGCTCGTGGTCCTTGTTAGTCTCCTTGAGCTAGCTGGCTAATAATCAAAGTTTTGATTTTCCTTAGTAGTATGTAATACTATGAATATTCAAACAAAAAAACACTGGAATTGGACAAAACTGTTATGCCAGGTGAATGAAGGAAGTGCAAGTGCAAGTGAGATTCTTGCAGGTGCGTTGCATGACAATGGCAGAGCTATTCTCGTGGGGCACAAAACTTTCGGAAAAGGAAAAATACAGGTTTCAGACGTTTTCTTTACTAATTGATGATGAGTTCATCGTTTTTTTATGAAGGGTATGAAACTCGCTCTATTGCAGAGTGTGACGGAGCTACACGATGGTTCGGCCCTTTTTGTTACGGTGGCAAAGTACTTGTCGCCGGCACTTCATGACATAGACAAGGTTGGTATTGCCCCTGATGTACAGTGCACCACTGAGTTCCTCAACTCTCCCAAAGATTCCTTTAAGAAAGGAAGCTCTCCTTTGTCTCTTGAAACTGATTCTTGTATCCTTGTGGCCGAACATCAGCTCGATATCCAACAATCCAAAGGCTCTGCTTCTTGATTTTTTTAGATTTAAATATCCACATCAACTATTTAGCTTGCTTGTAAATACATACCTTTAGCATGACATAGGCCAATAATTCGTTGGTTTCGTTGTCTCTCGAGTCATATATACCTTGTATCAACGTGGTACTCAAACTCGGCCAGTGGATATTCAGTTTCAGACAGAAACGAAAGAAAATAACTTGTCTTTCATTTGGATTTTTTCGACTCAGTTTTTCTTCGAGCAGCTTCAAATACTTCGAAGCGATATTGACACAGTGAATACTCAATAGTTCATGTCAATGACTGCTGTATTAGAAAAAGCAGGGAGGGGAAACTCAGAAGATGTGTTAAAACAGGATTCTGAATGGTCTTAATTCATGTCACCAGCCTTAACAAGAAACTTAAAAAGCAATACATTGGAAGACCCAACTAATGCCAACTTGGTCATTTAACAAACCATGAACGAGGATTCAAATTTCTGAGACATGTAGATGGAAATATTCCTTAACTCGGCATAGAATTACTTTTTCGATTTTTTTCGACTCTCAAGTTTTCTTCGAGCAGCTTCAAACTCTTCTTCACTTGGTTCTGGAGCCGCCTGACCTCCACCATATTTTTCAACTAGAGATGTGAACATAGTATCAATCTTGCCTCTCCTTTCATTTTGCCTTTGAGCTATAATAGCGAACAAATCTTCAGAATCTTTCTTTGACCTGTACGAATATTTCATAATGTTACAATTCCAAGTAGCTAAAACCATTCGCTGGTTTCTCTAAGACTGAATTACTGACTTTTTCCTGTGCCTCAGTGGACTTGTGGGAGGTTTTGTTCTCAACACTTGCTTTGCCCATTTCTCATACGCCTTTGTTGATTTTAAATCTCCTAATTATGAATATGAAAAAATATGATAAAACTCTATGTACAAGACAAGTTACAAAGTAACTATGTAGAGGAGATCACTCACCCGCTGAAATAGCCTCATCAATAATATCCTTGAACCGATGGGAATCAAGTTTGGGATCAGAGCACAGCATGCAACAAAACAGCCTAATATTTTTCAAGAAAAAGAGCATATCAAGAGCATGAGCACAATCCAATTGAGAATTTAACACATACTTGTCCATGTTCCCCTTCATTTGCTTAAACAGCTTAACCAAATCATTCTTCTCTGAATCAGAGCCTCTAAAGTTAGCCTCAAATTCTTCAATATCAGCCTCGGTGATCTGAAATGATGGTTCTTACTCAAATGATGAGAAAGAATAATGACACTGACTAAGAAACTGAGATCTCGCAGCGAGAATAACCTTCCTATACATAGTCCGGAAGAATGCCTGCAAGTTCTGAATGGCATCTCCAGCAAGATCCTTAAATCAAGGCGAGAACGAGGATTAGTGATATCTAAGGGATCTAAACAATTATTTCCTAAAAACGCAGAGACAGAGTGTATGTAAGAACAGCCACTTTCAACCAAGATCAGAAAATAAAGAAGTTCATCTTTCAATGCACGATCGATATCAACCTATAAGACGGACCAAAAACTTCCATAATCCTACAAGTCTTACAACCAGGAGAAGAAACAACAATACAAATCTCAATGGTGTGAATGGCAAAACAAATGCAGAATGAAAACGCCAAAAAGCCAAATCTTTTCGGTCAACAGGAATCAACCAAAATCAACAGCTTTGGTGAACACAAATCAACCAGACAGCTTAGATTACAAGACTCACAGCATCGTCAACACAGCCTGTCTGGTCATAGACTGATCGCTTCTCCTCGTCACCAAGAATAGATATAACCTTTTGCAGCTGTTGAAACTTTTCCTTGGCCTCCTATAAATGAAGATGATTAACATCGTACTCAAGGCGGCCAAACTCAACGCATAATAATATAAAAAAAAGCTGCCTCATCTGGGTTTTTATCCGGATGCAATCGCAGAGCCAATTTGTGATATGCTCTCTTTATCTCCTGCTGCGAAGCAGTTTTCTCGACCCCAAGTATCTAAAACGACATCAAGAGAAACATTTTAGAAACTTTTCGTACACAGCTCTACTTTCAAAGTAGCTTCTCAACAATCGCACCTTCAATCTACTGTGAAAATAAAATTTTCGGGGACCTAGCTTAGATGCTAGCTGGATAACCAGCTTTTCATTTTCAGTAACGAAATAGATCCCAAAATACAGGAGAGAAACGTCGTCGAGTACTCTACTCACAAATTAGATATGTGATAACAAAAGCTCATTCAAATTCCCAGCATGCATAATTTTAGCTGCAGTACCTCGTACAGGTTTTTCTGATTCATGGAAGCTGACTGGTTGAGATTTTCTGGATCGTCTTCCATTTCACTCTCGTGTTCCTCCAATTTTTTTTCCTCGGCAACCTTAGTTTGTCGTTTCTTCCCCATTACGTGCAACCCTAAAGAACCCCTAACTTCACGCAATCGTAATTCAAGAGCGCGCTGAAAAGTGAAAAGGCGAAGGAAATGATGCAAACTCTTGAACAATTATTTTGGGTAACTTTAATTAAATCCCCCTATCCTTATTTTCTTAACATAACTCCTCATTCAATATTATTTATTAACAAACTCCCTAAATCAAAACAATCTTACACATAACTTCTCATGGGCGATTTTACCCCTATATTTTCCAATATACGTATGTTTGTAGTGCCTCATGGACGATTTTGCCCCCTCTATTAATATCCACACTCTCACTCAACTTGTAGTACCAATATAAGCATGTTTGTAGTACCAATGTATAGATGTTCGTGATATCATACCGTGGTACCATTCCGTGAGATAATATAGTATCATACGTAGTTATTTGTAGTACCTTTTTCGTACCATTTGCTTAACTATCGCAATATTACCAAAAAAAACCTGTCAACACCCACGGACACCCAAAACTTGTAGTACCAATATACGTATTCTTGTAGTACCAATGTATCGATATTCGTGGTATCATACTGTGGTACCATTCCGTGAGCTAGTGTAGCATACGTAGGTTACTTGTAGTATCTTTTCCGTACCATGTGCTTAACTATCGCAACTCCTACCCTAAAATTGTAGAACCAATACACATATATTTGTACCACTATACAGATGTTCGTGGTACCGTATTATATGCTAGTGTGATACTAAGATTAGATTACTTGTAATACCAATATCTATGGTATGACAAAAAAAATTATGGCGTCGAAAAATTCGTATCCAAAACTTGAAGTACCAATATACGTATGGTTGTGGTACCAATATATAGATATTCGTGGTATCATACCGATTTGAGATCGTGTGGAACCATACCGTGAGATCGTGTGATATCTTTTTTCGGTACCATGTGCTCAGCACAAGTAACCTATGTATGTTACCACACTTGCTCACGGTATAGTACCACAAACATCGATAAACTGGTACTACAAACATACGTATATTGGTACTTCAAGTTTGGGTAAGGAATTTTCGACGCCATCTGAATTATTTTTGGTCCGTGACCGTTGCCATAGATATTGGTACTACAAGTAACCTACTCATGGTACCACACTTGCTTACGATACGGTACCACGAACATCTGTATATTGGTACTACAAATATATGTGTATTGGTGCTACAATTTTAGGGTAGGAGTTGCGATAGTTAAGCCAATGGTACGGAAAAATACCACAAGTAACCTACTTATGGTACTACTACACTAGCTCACAGAATGGTACCACGAATATCTATACATTGGCACTACAAAACATCCGTATATTGGTACAAATATATGTGTATTGGTGCTACAATTTTAGGGTAGAAGTTGCGATAGTTAAGCACATGGTACGGAAAAGATACTACAAGTAACCTACGTATGATACTACACTAGCTCCCGGGATGGTACTACAGTATGGTACCATGAATATCTATAAATTGGTACTACAAGAATACGTATATTGGTACTACAAGTTTTGGGTAGGGGGTTCGTGGGTATTGACACGTTTTTTGGTAATATTGCGATAGTTAAGCAAATGGTACGGAAAATGTACTACAAATAACTATGTATGGTACTACATTATCTCACGGAATGGTATCACGGTATGGTACCACGAACATCTATACATTGGTACTACAAACATGCGTATATTGATACTACAAGTTTTGGGTAGGGGTCCGTGGGTGTTGACAGATTTTTTGGAAATATTTTTGTTTTATAAGGTTAAAATCGTCCATTAGGTAGCTATGTGATATAAAAGTTTGAAATGGAGAGTTTGATGATAAATGAATGGGAATGGGAGTTAGTTGATTAATAGTTTGGGAGTAGGGAGTTATGTGTAGGTTTCTCTTATTTCTTTATCTTTAAGCAAAGTTTAACTAGTTTTTAACAATTTGATTATTTTTAATTTTTGGTATATATAAGAGAATTTATCTATTCTAATTTCTAAATATACAAATAGTTAATTTTTTCTCTTTGTAACAAAGTAAGAAGGAGATGCCTGTCATTTGTCAGATTAGAATATAAATTTGTTTAATCGGAAAATTAGGAAAAAATTATCTCTCTCTCCACCTCTTCTGCCCACATGCCAGTTATCTCTTGAATCAAGGTAACTCGAATCTCATCTATTTTCCTTGAATTTTCTGGTAGGATCAGAATCGGTCTCCTGTACACTGATCTGCCTGAGCTATTTCATTCGAAATCCATGTGTAGTTTTCATTTTTGCTCGGTTATATGTTGTAAGGGGAAAGTATATTTGCATCGTTAAATATTGCTAAAAGATTGATTTCTTTTGTTGTCTAGGATCGGTAGTGTGGTTGTGAGCTTCTTAAATTGAAAAGACTGTGTCTTTCATAGCTGTCACAAGGCTTTCATTCAATTTGCTGGCGTTTCACATGTCATGGACCGCAACACCTGGTATTTTGTTGTAGAGAAATCGAGGAAGTAGTGAAAACCTTACGTTGAGAGTCAAACTCAAATATTGTCATCTTGTTTGTTGCTATGGTTGCATCGTGCTTTAATACTTTGTTTACTTACCAATTCCTTGGGAACCTTTACCCTCTTCAACAAGCTCTGAGTTATTTCCAAAGACAGATACAAAATTCCATGCTTTCGGATATGATTTATCTTACCAATTGCAAAATGTTGCCATCTCAAGCTGGCCATTCTAGTGTTTTCTTTCGCATTTGTTTCTTAGATATAATCTCAAATGGATTCCTCCAAAGAGACTGGTTGCAGAGCTTCAGAGGACCCTATCCTCTGCATCAACAACTGTGGTTTCTTTGGCAGTGCAGCCACCATGAACATGTGCTCCAAGTGTCACAAGGACACAGTGTTAAAGCAACAACCAAAGCTCGCAAACACAGTGAAAGGTCACTCAAGTACTGATGGCAAAAAGCCTATTGATTTGGGTGTTTCTACTCCCCAACCATCTTCGGGGCTTGGTGATGATCAAGAGGAGTCGAAGGTCAAGGAAGGCCCAAATAGGTGCACAACTTGTCGTAAGCGCGTCGGTTTAACAGGTTTTAGTTGTAGGTGCGGAAACACCTTTTGTACCGTTCATCGTTACTCAGACAAACACGATTGTCCATTTGACTACCGTGTTGCCGCTCAAGATGCAATTTCTCAGTCAAATCCCATCATCAAGGCCCGAAAGCTAGATAAGATCTAAGGCCTGTCAAAATCATATATATTGCTCTCTAATATATTCATGTGTCTTAAATGTGTGTTTTATGTGTCGCTGTCTACGTGTTGGTTTGAATCGAATGACGATCTTGTGGTAATTGTAAAAGTTTCTGTCATCATATCCATTTATTTATCTTCTTTTCCAATCTTGAATCACACGCTTGTGTGCTCGGTTGCTCAGACAGATCGTTATATGGTGAAGTCTAACCACAGAACAGTTTAGTCAATTCCAAAAGCATCGAAAAAGGAATGAAAGAGGCTGCTTAACTTATTACAAAGTGAAACCCTTTGGTGTGTCATATCTCGGGCAAAAAGAATTCTCCAGCAGGGCTAAAGATTCTGCTAAAGAAAAGGTTCCAATATCATTCATTCATTGAACACAATTTTTATGTCGAATTTCAATTAGTGATCTAGCTTCAAGTGGAAACTTAACGTATTGCTCTACTTACCTTTTGTTTGATTCTCTGCCTCTGTTCAGTGATGACGTCATATAAGCTGAGTTCTTGCTATACTTACCTTTGGTTTGTATCTGTTATGTGATTTCACCTTATAAGAATGGGTTCTTGTTACAAAATTTGGTCTGTGATGTACTTCAGTAGTACCAGAAAGAGACTGTCAATGTGTGTGGTTGTTAAAGGTAGACCCATCCTCATCGGCTAATAATGTCGATAGTGTAATTCCTGTCATTTGAAATGAAAAGCGCCTTCCTTTACGAATTTGATCTGTTATTTGCTGGTATGTGTAAGAAGTTTGTGCAGATTGAATATGCTTCTGAGTAAAAGGATTTTATAAACTGTTGCACTGCATCAAATAGGCAGCGCAAACATATTGAATACCAAGTAGCAGGGCCACAAGAAAATGGAAGTCCTAACACTGCTACCTAACAAGAACTAACGGAAAGTTATTAGAGTTTCAAAATATGGCTTGACTATTTCTTCCTATTTTCTTCTGACCTGAGGAAAATGTGTTGCAGATCTCCACTAGCTTCCTCGAGACCTCATCGATTTCCTGGTCTCTCTTGGATAGTATCACTTCCCTCATTTCAGCAGCCCTTCTCCTCACATAACACCCACTGTTTTCGACTACCACGTTTCGAATGGCTCGAGCCAATGTTTCTCTATGAACCCTCTTGTTGGAATCCTTCAAAGCTTCAACTCCAACGCCAGCCGCTTCTACTAGCCTCGCGTTGATGGGCTGGTCAAGATGCATTGGGACAGCTATGATTGGAACACCATAGCTCATGCTCTCAATCAAAGAATTCCAACCACAATGGCTCACAAATCCCCCCACGCTTGGATGCTGTAAGATCTTCACCTGTGGTGCCCAATCCACGAAGATCAAGCCCCTGTTAGCCACCCGTTCCATAAAACCCTTGGGCAGTGTTTTCTCTAGTTGACTCTTAGCTCCATCTACACTTTTTGGGAACTTTAAGGCCCATATGAAGTTGACTCTGCTGAGCTCTAGTCCATAAGCAATCTCTTCGATTGCTTCCTTACTGAGATAGTACTCTGTCCCAAACGAAACGAATACCGTGGATTTCTTTTCTTTCTTGTCAAGCCATGAAGAGTCATAATCGCCATGACTAGCATGTGGCAAGAGAGGACCAACGGGTACAAACTTCTTGCCGTTGAACAAACTGCTAACATAGTCGATGTACTTTCCCTCAATCTCCCTAAACCCTTTGATCAGAACGATCCCATAAGACCTTTCCACCCCTAGAGCCATGTCCTTCTCTTCGGCCTTTGTCGCACACTCTTTCAATCTCTTCAAGCTCGCGTGCTCGTAATCCCGAAAATAGATCTCTGGAAATGGAAATGGTACAGTGGGCTTTTGAAAGTGGTGAAAAAGGAAGGAAGTCATGCTGGAACTACTAGTGATGAACTCAACTGCAGGGATACCATTCTCTTGGGCGACCAAAGGAGCCCATGGTTGAAGAAAGTCGTAGATGAGGATATCTGGCTTAACATCACTTACGATGGTGGAAAAGCTTTGAACAGAAGAATCAAAGGCCTCTTTGAGCCTCGGCATGAGGTGTAATGGGAGGCCATTTGTGGTGTGCAACTCCGACGGTAAGTCTGGCGACGATGTTGTCAAGACGAGAGGGACCAGTTCTATGGACGATGAGAACTCGTCGGTGATTTTTCCATCGATGCATTTGAGCGTGGCTGCTGTAGAGCACAAGTATACGGTGGAGAAGCAGCTTCGCCTGGTTAGTTTCTTGGCCAACTCTAGGTAGGGTGTTATGTGGCCGTAGCCTAGCCAAGGGAGCATCAATACACGGAGTTGACGCTTGTTACCATTAGCATCCATGATCAACACACAAGAACAAATAATGAAATAGATGATGGATGATCTGTGCAATGCAAAGACCCCTTTATTATGTAGCTATTTCCCTTTTAATGGAAGAAAGATATGCTTGCAATGATAGTAACTTTTTCATTACGACAAAATTGTTCTTTTGTTTGAATATATACGCAAGTCTTTCTATTTTAGGAAAATATATTGAGATAACATATGTTTTAAATTGTCTGTAATCGTATATTATGGTGTCATACTATCGATCATCGATATCTTTAATAATATCTTTGGAGATAATGGAAAAAATACAACCTTTTCCTTAAATATCCTTACAACGATCTCCATTATTGTCTGTATAATCCAGAGAAGAAATTCAACAAGGTAATGTTATTTACAGTCGAAGGCCTAAACTCCAAGGGGTTATCCCAGTGCCCAGTTTTGGCCTCGTCAACCCATCTCATGTTAACATTTTCAACTTCCAAACCATCAATGTACTCCATTGTGAAGCCAGCCAAGTTGTGTTTGACGAGCTCTTGACAGCCCGGTCTGTAATCCACCAACCCATCTTCATAGTTTGTCCATCTCTTGTATGTCAAGTTCACATTCTTAAACCTCAGATTACTCAGACCTCCACCATTTGAACCCGACAAAAACACCCCATTCTCAGAAGTTGCAGTAATGTTTATGAATTGTACGTTGGATATGTGACCTGCCTTAGAATTAGCATCTCTAGGGCATGTGGTGACGTAGATAGGTTCAGCTCTTCCCCACCATGACGGATCATAGTATCTAGTACTTATGTTGATGTTTGAAAAGGTAATGTCGCTAACATTCCCTGCACCACAGCACATAAGTTGGAAGGTGATGAGAATGAGTCTTACTTAAAGATCAAAGCAAGAGTTTTTCTTTTTCTTAATAACAACCTCCATCTCGTATTTGGAAGCCAAGCCCCCTATGAGAATCCACGATGGTAATGTTGTCGAACAAGAATCCTTTGAATTCGTATGTGCTGGCACTCCCTAGTTTGATGGCTGAGGACTTGGATTTGATCCAACAGTTGGTTGCGGTGAGGTTGTGCATGGGAGTGGTGTAGGTCTTGGGACATATAGCATCATCGCCCGTGTTTATCGTGCACCTTGTGATGACAGTGTTGTTCGAGTCTTCGATATCTATCCCATCGTTGTTGGGAATGTTGAAGTCGCCGTATATCGTAACGTCTTCTATCGATGTTTTCTCAGATCGGACAATATGCAAACTGCAGAGACCAGACCCAGAATATCGTAGCCAATCATGGTATAGAAGCAATAAACTGGGATTCAATGAAAAAGAACTATTGCAGAAAGAGCTTTACTGACCCTCGCAACAGGCAATCAAGAACAGACAAAATCAAGAAATCATATAAATCCAAGATCAGGTGGAAAAGCCACGCACTTTGACGAACCAGTCAGTCAGCAAATATTAAGCCAATCAACAACAAGAAACCAGAGAGAGAGAGAGAGAGACGGAGAGAGATAGGCTCACCACCAATAAGCTGGCTGTATCAATTTGACATCCCAGACCTTCACATTCATACAGCCAATAAATCCCACCAGCCTCGGCCTACACTCATCCCCAAGGCACTGCCCAGTTTCGTTCCAACTCACCATCACATTCTTCCTCTCCTCAAACCTCTTGACGTAATCCAATCCCTGGCCGTTGATCTCTCCGCCGCCGGTGATTCCGACATCGACGCAGTCCTGGGCCGAAACTATGTACCACTGTTCCTGCCTCTTGGGATAGTCCTGGATCCTCGTGCCGGCGAGGATCGTGGCGTTCTTGGAGATGTCCAGAACGACGCCGGACTTGAGGCGGAGCGTGGCGGTGAGGTACTTCCCACGAGGGAACTCCACGTGGCAGGGAGTTCGATGATTGAGGGTGTAGATTCTGTGGCACGCGTCAATGGCTGATTGGATAGCGTCGGTGTCGTATCGAGCTCCATTTCCGGCGGCGCCGAAGTCAGCGACGCTGACAGAACGCTTGCTTTCCGACTGTTGTACGAGTAAGAAGAGAGTTATTACTGAGTTTAGTAGCGCTTTCATTGTTGCTTGGTGGATCTGATCTGAAGTGATCAATGTAGCAGTAGCAGTAGTATACTAGTATATTATATTGTGAAGGAAGAAGGTAGGTGATTGGGCAACTTGCTTGACTATTATCATACGTATTTTTTATTCAGTTACCTTATCCGATTAGTTGGAAGCAATTGGACTTGGCGCGACGAACGAGGTTATGGTATGGGCACTTTTTGCATTGCATTGTGGGTTGTAATAATTTTTCTGAAGGGTCGTTTACTATTGACGTCCATAAAGCCCAGACATATTTTGGCCCAAAATAATCTCAAATCGTGCGCGAGTTTTCTTGAACTCCCCTCCCAGTCCCATGTCTTGCTTGCTTTGCTTGCTTGCTCCTCTTTTTTTTTTTTTTTTTCATGGTGGTCAACAATTTTTATAACGTGGACTGTCTTTTGCGAGGAAAAGTGAGCGAGCGCATGCAATATATTTTGTGCTAAAATGTCAAGACATCGTGGGATTTGATTATAAACGATGTCTGCAGCAGATTTCAATCAGAAAATCGACTATGTGTTCAAAATCGTTCTCACTGGAGATTCGGCTGTTGGAAAATCCCAATTACTTGCTCGATTTGCGAGGAACGAGTTCAGCTTGGAATCAAAAGCCACGATAGGGGTCGAATTTCAGACAAAGACTCTCGCCGTTGATAACAGGACTGTTAAGGCACAAATTTGGGATACTGCTGGTCAAGAAAGGTTTGGTCTTGCTTTTCTCATTCCATTCCATCGTCTTTTCTTTTTCTTTTCCTTTTTGTTATTCATGGTTTTAGCTTTGATTATGTCTCTTGTGCCTTAAAAAGGAACAATCTTGTTGGATAGGTATCGTGCTGTAACTAGTGCCTATTACAGAGGAGCAGTGGGTGCCATGCTCGTTTATGACGTGACGAAGCGTCAATCTTTCGACCACATGGCCCGTTGGCTGGAAGAACTCAGGGGACACGCTGATAAAAACATCATGATAATGCTTATTGGTAATAAGTGTGATCTAGGGACTCTACGAGCAGTCCCAACAGAGGATGCCCAAGAATTCGCCGAAAGGGAGAATCTATACTTTATGGAGACTTCTGCGCTCGATGCAACAAATGTTGAAAGTGCCTTTCTGACAGTGTTGAAAGAAATTTATAAATTGGTGGGCAAGAAGTCCTTAGCAGCAGGTGAAGGAACGGATTACGGAAAGTCTTCTTTGGAAGGTACGGGGATTATTGTTCCCGGGCACTATTCTGATCCTAATGCAAGAAAGAGTGGCTGTTGTTCGAGGTCATGATCGATTTTTCATTTTTCGTTTTGGTCTGTAAAAATACTATTGTTACGGCACATTGGGTGGGCACATAGGGATAAAGAAGTTCATGAAAGTTCCGTTAAGCTTGGCAATAGAAACTAAAAGGAGACTACGGCAGCAGCAGCAGCTACATTCATCAACCATAGCTAGAGCTTATTGATATGAAATAAGGAAGGATCTTTCTTCAATTAAACAACTTCAACAAGCACTAAAGGTGATCACTAACTAATGTGAAAATCTTCCACCGTATTAATCATTAGTCTATGTCGACGTGGGGCGTTGCAACCAAAGAGTGCTGAGGGCACGAAGGCGGTGGAAGTACTCTGCAATGGCCAGAAAACACCTCACAGCCTGTCGAGCGGTCATTATTTGGTTTAGCTGGTAAAGCGTTTGCTGTCTCAGATACTCTGCCTGCAAAGTTGTTTATAACTTTACCAATCTATGGCCATATCTCCTCTTACAAAGTAATAAGAGCCTGGAACCTAATATAGACGTATGATTCCTAAAATCAAGCAATGTTTCTAAGTGTGCAATCCATGCATAAGCCCAATGAGTAATAATGTATTATATCATTGGTGGTTGGTACGTGTTCAAGAAAACCTTGGAGGGTGGAGAGCTTGTTGATGGCAAATGCCATGTGAGCCATGTAATCGTTCATGTTGGGAGGGACAGTGAGGGAGTCCCAAGTAACCGTTTCTGATAGAGAAACGTGCAATGCTTCGAGGCCTTGCAAAAGGGCTTCTTCTGCCTCGTGCGTAGATTGTTGGAGTCCCACGACTTGCTGCCCACTAAATGATGGCTCAACATGGCCCGACAACATTATCTAAAGAACATCATCCACATTATTGTACAACTTAGGGATTTTCCTCATCATCATTGCCATATCAGTATAGTGAAAGTTGCAAACCTTGATGACCTCGGAAGGCCTGAAACCTCCAGTCCACATAAAGCAACGCTCGGCAGGAGTCGTCCATGCGCCCGCGATATAATATGGAACGTGTCGGATTTTGCGATTTAAGACCTTTAGATTCATCAGCTGGTCGTAATGGCCTAGAAAATTATTCACGAGGAACCGTACATCATTCTCGTGCAATATTTGATGATCTTTGTGTAGCAGCGTTGCATTTCTAAGCTCCATTGCTAGCTGTTGGTGCACCTCTAGCCAGCGACCATACTCCGTGTCAAATAAAGCCGCCGCATCTAATTAGAAACCACACAACGTTGAGTATATAAATGAGTGTTCCGTATGTCTGAATAATTTATTTGTTCTTAATTACCAGAATATTGGAGGCATTTCACTCCTCCCGGAAAAGCATTTCTACCAACATCAAATCCCTGGGAGGGAGAGGACGTACTGTTGTAGTTTACAACTTTGGCCAGCATATTTTAATGATGTTTTATAAGAGTTGTTGTGTAATCTTAATGCGTATAACCTGTGACCTTTGGATTTGTTGCTCCAACTGAGTAAGTCTCACCTTACTTGATTCTAACTGTTTAATATAAGCCTGCAATAGTAATCGTCCTCCGTTTAGTTAGTTAATGACGATCATTACTTACCAATTAAAACAACGTTTATGATTCACTGTTGTTAAGATTCATTCTGGGACAAAAGACGTGTACCTTTTTCCTAAGCCTGCTTTTCTTAGCTGCCTCTCTATTCTGCGCAAGCCTCCTAAGAGTCTATTCATTTCATAAGTAAAGCGTTTCGACATAAGGTAATTAAAAGAACTAACGAATAGACAACCAACACCTTAGCGTCTGGCGTCTCTCGACGTGCTTCTTGCTCTAAAAATGTGATAAGATCTTCATGTCGTTGTTGTCCTTCATCCATCCGCTACAGTTCCTGTTAGGCCGATTTTATCCAACCTTGATCTGATTCATAGGATTAGTATTACCTTGTACGATGAATTACGGAAGCAATAAAGAAGTAATACCGATAGACGAATTGTAGAGTTGGAAGGAGAGCGCGCGAGTTCTTCAGAAAAGTCGTCAACTCTATTAATGAATCAGCAACCCTAATCACTGATGTGTTTAGGGTATTTATACACATATGCCCTAATGGGCTATCGGGCCCAAGTTAACTAATATACCCACAAGTTAGGTATATTTACAATTAAGTCCTAGGGCAGAATAAAACTACAAGATTAAGATAACCTGATTTAATTGAACACAATAAAATATTCCTAACAATCTCCCCCTTTGTGTTCAATTTGCAATTCAGCGCTGGTTATATTCGTCTTGTGATCGTAGTGAGTCCTCAAAGAACACGTATCGGAGTTGTGTATGTGAAAGCATTTGCATGCGTGTTCTTCTTCAATCACATCCTCCTTTGTCTTGTCTTGTGTCCTCTTCTTTAGGAGATCCAAGCTCACCATGTTGTGATCGTATCTTCTTGTGTTCCAGCTCTCCCTTCGATAGTCGCAACTCCCCCTACATTAGTTCAACCTTGTGTTGGGATTGGGAGCTCTCTTTAAACTCGAAGAGCTGTACACGAGTTGGCAGCTTTGATTCTTGAAGTCCATGCTGAAGTTGTTGGCCGTATCTTGTCATTTGAGTCCGATCTCTCCGTTCAATTGTAGCTCAACTCCCCCTATGTTCGTTCAACCTTGTGTTGTGGTTGGGGTGTTTCTTTAAAATCAGAGATTCGTACATGAGACAAAAACTTCAATTGTTGGACTCTGTGGTCTTCGCTTGATTCTTGGCGACGCTTGAGATTTGGCATTTTCTGATCTATATTGCACTTTCGCCGTGGTGTTGCTCCCATTTTGCTTTAGTGCTCCTCCCCCTCATGAAGATCAAGCTAGGGAGGTCGTCATGCGATAGGTCAAAATGGGGCATCGTCTTTGGCAAAAAAAGATCACGTCGTCGGGACAAGAAGAAGGTGTACGCGTAGTGTGTATTTTCTGAAAATGTCTCTGGGCTCCTTCAGATTGTCCCCCAAAAGAGCACGAGAGCGCGGCTTCAGAGCAGTATGCACGGCGGAATTGGTGGGTACTCAGGTTGGGTAATAACCTGACGGAGCCACAAAGGCAGTCCGTCGACACGACTTTAGAGTTAAACTCTGAGACGTGGCCTGTGAGAACAGGCCTTTATAAACCGGGGCCACATAGGCGTCCCGTTAACATCAGTCTAGGAGCATAGCTCATAGACGATGGCCTGAAACCGTTGTTGTTTCGATGTTGCAACGGTAGGACTTCCTTCCGATCATCGAGGCATGTCGTAGTAGGACATGTCTACGAAAGTTCTGATCTGGCCACAAAGTTCAGATAAGAAAAAGGTGTATGTGTCCTAAAAAGATATAAAAATATTTGGATGGTGAGGACACACTAGACTCGATGTGATCAATAAAATTCAGTGGTGTGGGGCTGACTACCACTTAGTTCAATATCTCCTGCTTCCAAGTGAAGCAGTGATAGATTAGGCGGCTCCCCGTGATTTAGTGAAACATCGGTCTGTTGGGAGATCGATGAGTGGGTAAGGCTTGGTTGTGCATGCGCCGTTGGACCTAATGCGACGACTTCTACCCGGGGGCTAATAAAATTAGCACCTGTACCTATGGGGGTTGGTCCGAGTAATTTGTGACTAAGGGAATTTCGCTCTTCGGTCTTGTCAAGAATTTCCAAATAGGGGTAGCTCTATGAACTTAAATCGTCACTAACACTCGGCTACGTTCCGGGGTTAGGTTCAGTTTGGTCTGACTGAACCATGAGAACTTAGAATCCATGCATCCGTCAATTTGGTAAGTGCTGCTTGATCGGCGAGTTGGAGCAGGTCGGTTGACATCATCTTCGTGATAGTGTACGGTTGTCACGCCTTTTGGAATTCTTGAACTCTTGTAGGCTTGAGATTCGTCCTTCAAATATATCTTTGGAAGATAGGGGAACTCTTTCGAAGTAAGATTATGAGGCCTTTTTTTTTTTTTCGAACGTTTTTTTTTTTTGTTTTTTTTTGTTTTGTTTTTATATATATATGTATTATCTTAATAATAATATAATAGTAACTATATATTACATTATTTATATATTATATATATATATATTTAAAATCCTCCCCCTCAAATCATGCTTCTTAAAACTGAATTACTCCCCCTTAGAAGATGCATATTCGGATTAAAATTATCGTTCGAGAGTCTCTGTCCCTAAGTTCATACGTTAAGTTCACTCCCCCTCAAATTTAACTCAAATAAGAAAAATGGTATTTATTAGTTGACTACGAAATATGTCTTATGAGTTTCAAAATCTTGCAAGGTTATGAAAATGCATATTTAAACATGTACCATTTTGAAAAATAAAGGCATTTATCAATTCAGCTTATATGCATACGCAAAAGTTTAAGCTTCAAAATTCTTTAAGATGTATGCATAATGAAAATGTACCTTTAGGAGGTATTTAATGCATTTCAACTCATGTATGCATGCGAAAGTTTGAAATTCAAAGTTCTTTTAAACATGCATAGCTATGATGTACCCTTTAGTTTCAAAGTAGGTATATAGTCTTTTTATTTCGATATGCATGCCAAAGTTTAACTATGTTATGCATATATAGAATTTACCTACGTTTGGTTGCTCGCATCGCTAGCCCGCCGTGTATGTGGAGCAAACCGAGATACCATACACGCTGGGATATTTGACTGCCCTCGTCGCATACCAGTCATGAGTGTGGAGCAGCTCTCTTCGTACCTACTCATGCTGGAATATCTGCAAAATATTATCGGGCCTTTGGTACCCATTTTTGGATGGGTCCTCCCTTGTTAGCAGAAAACAAGTTAAGCACATATGGTTCAGATATTGATCATAAGTCATCATTTGAAGTCGTGTTCAATTTGATTTGTGATTTAGGAATCCATAGCTTCAATCCTTGTTTTGAGTGTTGAGTGGATGTGGAGTGATGTTTTTGCTTGGGCACCCAAATTTGTTTAACATTAGGATTATGCCCTGTTGAGTTCTTATGCATCAATCGATTGAATACGGGAGTGTTCGAGACGTGGCTTGCATGAGATGATGGCTGTCGAGTAGAAGTATGATGCATCTTATAAATATTAGATTTATTAAAACGGGAAACATCACAATGCTTAATAGTCTTCGATGAAATGAAGTTATGTTCATCAGAAGCATAGTTTGTAGAGTAGAAAGCCTTGGTAGGAGAGGGTTTAGATTTTGATTTCGTGACCCAGTCCATCGTCTTCGTCTTCTTGGCTAGTTTCTTACCTGTAGCTAAATTTGACACATTATTA
The DNA here is from genome assembly GCA_027422505.1 of Craterostigma plantagineum. Lineage (NCBI taxonomy): Eukaryota > Viridiplantae > Streptophyta > Magnoliopsida > Lamiales > Linderniaceae > Craterostigma > Craterostigma plantagineum. The sequence continues at coordinate 737,700 of JAPQWV010000255.1, read as the reverse complement.
GGAGTTAAATCATAAGTCGAAGATGAACCAACTTCAGATGAATGATCGTTGAGATTTCTTAGGAGGAAAATTTCATTTAGTAGTTTCTCTTTTTCGAACTTGAAGATTTCAATTTGATTTTGGTGTTCGTTTGCTTGTAATTTATTGATGTTCTGGAGACGCGAGATTTCAGGTAGAAAGTCAGTCGTTCCTTTTGTTTGTATCTTGTCTAGTTGAGTTTGCGAGCCTGACTTAGCGAAGAAGCGTGCATCGTTCTTGATTGTGCTGGCACTTGCTAGTCTGAATCGAGAATTTAGGGCAAGTGCATCATCGTAGGAATAATGATTTGAAGGAGACGCGTAGTTTTCAAATAGCAGATCATGTCTTTTGGCTTTATCTTTCCCTTTAATTTCCTTGTGGAGTGACGCTTCTATCTTAGACTTAGCTGAATGCAATGGTGGGGATAAACCTATGGGGTTGTTGACTTGTTTTTCGAGTGAGGAGATGATTGTCAGAAGTACGTCTTTTTCCACTTGGAAGGCAATCTTTTCGGACTCAAGAGTCGAGCGCAAATCACAGATTTCCTTGAGAGATGCTGGGATATATGTGGTAGGGGGATTTGAATTTTGGCCACTTACGTCTTCTGAAGAGGGTGGATATAGAGGTAAGTAGTCGTCTTCAGACAAGGATGTGTCCGTGATTCTGTCACGTTTATTCAGTTCTTCGTAGTCAAATGGGATTTCTACCATGTCCTCTCTATTTCTCTTTTTCTTTTCTAGGATGTCAAGTGTAGATGAACTAGTGAAAGGGAGTAGACTGGGTATATTTAAGCCTAGGAAGCTAATATCATAAAGATGGAGGGGTTTCTTGACTGATTGTACGGAACCTGGAACAAAGCCTAATCCTTCACGGGGATCATAAAATTCTATGTCTCTAGGTTTGTTTAAAAAAATCGTTCTATCTGTTTGTCCTCTTTCTGTTAGGAGATCATCAAGTTTCTTTATTTTGGAATATAGACGATTTCGTTCCTTGGATAAGAATTCATATTTTTGGGATATGGAATTACGCTCTTCCTCACTCTTCTTGAAATCATTTTCCTTTTCGGAAAGTTTTTCTTCTAGATCTCTTATCCTAGTCTCATGTCTGAGGGATGTATCCTGAGCTTGTTCTAGAAACGAGTTTAACGTAGCCTTTTCTACTAGTTCGGTTCGCAAGACCTTTTCATTGTTCGCTAACATAGTTTCTAGTTTTCTTAATGATTGGTTTTCACTAGACATAGATGTTAGTCTATCTTGAAGAAGACATAACTGTTTATGTAAATTGGAGTGAGAGTCGTGTACCTCAGTCTCAGAAGATGAGTCAGTTGGGAGAGTAGCTGCAGTGGTATGTGCTTCATCTTCAGAGTCAGCTTCGACGTTTGCCATGAGAGCCAGGTTTTCGTCTTCACTTTCAGAGGTATCCTTGAGCCATGATTCCTGTTCTGCCATGAATACGGCACCCGTCTGTTTTTGTTTTTCTGCTTGGAAACCTACTCTTTCTGATTCCAAAGTTGCGTTCAATTTAGAAATTTTATCAGCAATCTCTGGAATTTCCCAACAAGAAGTACATTTCTTAGAATGTCAAATATTTTCCTCGTTTGACGCTAGGTTCTTAGAGGAATTTTGATCCGCTTGCTCTCGTTTTGTTATAATGTCCTCTAAACTCCTAATTTTAGAGTATAACTCGTTACGCTCGCTATATATGAAGTTATATTGACAAGTCTTAGTGAGTATCTCGTCTTCGCTCTTTTTCAAACTAGTAGTTGACTCACTAATTTTCACTTTCAATCTTTCTATTTCTTTGTCACGATCATCGACTCTCATTTGCATTGCTTCAAGCTTGCAATTGAGATGCGCTTTTTCACTTAAGCTGGCAAGGAGACATTTATGATTATTCTCTAAGCGAGCTTTTAATTCCTCAATTTCTTTAGCTTGTTTGTTCACTTTCTGTTCCCACTGATACGGCATATATGACATATCGAAAATGGATATTGAAAGTTCAGTTCTAGAATTATTTTGGTTGGATATGGATCTTAATCGTGTTGATCAGCTAAATCTTTAGATCTCAAAAAAATCAAACAAGTTAGATAGATATATGAAAGATAAAATAATCACAGAATTTAATTTATTTATTTATACATGTATATATAATATATATATGTAATGATTTTATAACTTGACAAATAAAAGACAAATGATTAGTGGAATTATGAGTTCCCAAATGAATTTTTTTTTAATTTTAATTTTTTTTATTTTTAATTAATTTTTTTTTATTTTAAATATATAGAAAAAATTATTAGGTAATGATATGTGTAATGAGATAGGCCCGATTTTAGAATGTTGAGACCGGCCCAATTTAAAAGATATCGAGGTGTGAAATAAGTCGGGATTAAAAATTCTAATTTAGAATGTCGAAGGAGAGACCCCGAGATTTGACAGAAATTAAAAGATAATATTGAGAGGCCCAATTTCGAATTTATTAAAGATGTCGATGTCGATAGGCCCAACTTAAGAATATCGAGAGATGTTAACTAAGAAAAAAAATGTCGAGGGCCTCAGGAATGTCGAGAGTTTTAAAACACTTGATGATGTCTGAGAGCCTAAAAAATCAATTTAAAATCAAAATTAAGATGTAGAGATTTGGTAAACTCGATAGAATATGTCGAGAGGCTGAAATGTCGAGATCTTAAAAAAATTCACAGTGAAAGATCTCGAGATCTGGTATAACCACAAACAGTGGGTGATTTCAAATTAATATGTCGAGTAAAATTGAGTAAAAAGGGCTCGAGACATCAATCAATTTTAAGACCTTCAAAGATGAACTGAAATCGAAATCAGAATTGGTGAAGAAAACAGATAAATCGCGGGTTTTTTTCATCCGTGAACCTGCGTCATTAAAATCAGAGATTAACGAAATATGATGTTAAAATCGACTGTTTTGCTTACCAGCGAATGATGTTAAAATCCTCTGCTCTGCGTTTCAACTCTCAATACAATTCAGGCTGCAACTCAATCGAAAATCGGTGAGATTAATCTTCTACGATGGCTTTGAAGTTTCTGAACAAGAAAGGTTGGCACACGGGGAGTCTCCGAAACGTCGAGAACGTATGGAAAACCGAGCAAAAGCACGAAGCTGAGCAGAAGAAGCTCGAGGAACTTCGCAAGCAGATTCACGAGGAACGCGAGCGTGCCGAGTTTCGTCAATTGCAAGAGGATGCCGGACTTGTCCCGAGGCAAGAGCGTTTGGACTTTCTGTACGAGTCAGGTTAGGCTGTTGGTAAAGCGGTTCTGGGTTCAAAGAGCTAGAAGCCTTGCCGAAGAATGATGTTTGAAGATTAGGGCTGACTGTGAAAGATAGATTAGGTATGGAGAACGAAATGAGTGATTCTTGAGCGACTGTGAAAAAGTGATGGTTTATCAGAAGATGTCGAGAAGGTAAAGTGAGGAAGAAGAAAGATGTCGAGATGATATTTGAATGTCGAAGTTATAAAATGTTGAGGTGGTATGAATCGGGCTTATAAGATGTCGAAATCAATGTCGGGTTGAATTTGGAGTAAAATGTCGAGGCCCTGATTCCTTAGCAAAAAGTCGATATAAATGTCAAAATGAATGAAAAATAAAATGTCGAGAACTTCAATGTTGCAATCTTCAAGTGTCGAGAACTTGAGATGTCGAGAACTCCGAATGTCATGAATCTTGGAAAATGTCGAGAAGCTTAAAAAAGCAAATGTCGAGCGATCTAAATAGAAGATCTCGAGATATCTATTCTTTGTAGCAGATATCGGGCGAATAAAATGGAAGACCTCGAGATTTATCTCTTCTTCAAAAATATTTCCTGTTCGTCGTGAAAATTGAATCTTCGGCTGGAAAGGAAAAACTGGCAATTTCGATCAAGAAGTATGAGAAGGCAGATATGCACCCATGCGTTTTCCAAGAGCCGAGACAAATCTGAGAATTTGAGCGAGAAGGAATTGATCGTTTTTGGAACTAAAGAGCGAAAAATCAGAAATCAAACCGAGCAGAATATCAGAAAATTTCGATGAATTTGATCCACGATTTCGGCTCTGATACCACTTGTTAGGCCGATTTTATCCAACTTTGATCTGATTCATATGATTAGTATTACCTTGTACGATGAATTACGGAAGCAATAAAGAAGTAATACCGATAGACGAATTGTAGAGTTGGAACTAGAGCGCGCGAGTTCTTCAGAAAAGTCGTCAACTCTATTAATGAATCAGCAACCCTAAACACTGATGTGTTTAGGGTATTTATACACATATGCGCTAATGGGCTATCGGGCCCAAGTTAACTAATATACCCACAAGTTAGGTATATTTACAATTAAGTCCTAGGGCAGAATAAAACTACAAGATTAAGATAACCTGATTTAATTGAACACAATAAAATATTCCTAACAGTTCCAGTGAAAAATATAGAAGAATACACATATTGAGTTTTATGTTATTGCATGCAAGCAACCATATTATTTTGTCAGGTCATGCAACAAATTCAATGATGACGCTTTGATTTCTAATGTCCTAACCTTAACTACTTTGCTCGCCCCTTCAGGAGCAGACGCGACCGCATCGTTAGGGTTAGCTAACTCCATTGATAGCTCAGATGATCTCTCTCTCTCTCTCTCTCTCTCTCTCTCTCTCTCTCTCTCTCTCTCTCAATGGAGAAACTGAAACACTACATGTCGAACATGAGACGCGTACAATCCCATGGTTTATATAACACACATATACCCACTACATATATCGAAAGACTAAGACTTTTTTCCAAGTGGGTCCAAGCTCAACAGCACTCCTCAAATTGCTAAATATATAGTTTTGAATACTTCGGGAAAGAATTTTGGCCACATAGCATAGAGGAGCCATAAATTGACATTTGACACGTTCTTTCTTCGTTGTTTCAACTTTCAACTACATGGTGATGTGATGATACTAATGAGTATGAATCAATGTGTTTTTATTTCTGTAAGCTTAATTTCAATAAACTAAAAACCACGGGCTTGCACGCAATACCAATTATTTGCCTTGTGGGATAACCCATCATACTCTCAGGATTAGGCCCAAACTCATTAGCTAGACTTTATCAAATGACTATCATAAACCCTCAGGCAGGCCAACGAGACACTCACGTGGATACAAGTGCTCTAATTAGTAATTACTATTAGTTGACTAGAAATTTAAGACTTTTGAATTTAGGATTAATTCCTTATCAGTCCCTTTCAACATTTCAAATTTCTTTTAAATACCCATCGAATTATTTCTTCATTATAAATACCCATTTGAAAATTTATTCCTGTTCAGTACCTAAAAAGCTCTTTTCAGCATTAAATGGACGAAAATACCCATGTCTCACATATTCAAAAAGCTTAATAATTATTTTCACATGAATTATACCAAAAAAAATAGTTATTATACCAACAAAATTGGACATTATACCAAAAATGTTGAAAATATACCATCTGTTTTCGTATTACACCAGTAAATAGCGTTGTTATAATTTACAGCAAAATTGGACGTAATTATACCAATTGATATTGAAATTATACCAGAAACTGTAGAAATTATACCATATGTTTTGGTTATTATACCAGTAAATAACGTCATTCGAATTTTATACAGTGAAATTGGACGTTATACAAACTGATTTTGAAATTATACCAGAAACTGTAGAAATTATACCAACTGTTGTCGTAATTATATCAACAGAATTTTACACTACACCGGTTGGTATAATAATGACAACAGTTGGTATAATAATCAAAACAGTTGGTATGATGTCCAGTTTAAATAGCATATTATAATTTACATCGAAATTGGACGTTATACCAACTGATTTTGTTATTATACCAGAAACTGTAGAAATTATATCATATGTTTTGTTTATTATGCCAGTAAATAACGTTATTTGAATTTTACACAGTGAAATTGGACGATATGCCAACTGATTTTGAAATTATACCAGAAACTGTAGAAATTATATCAACTGTTGTCGTAATTATACCAACAGTTGTGCACTATATCATTTGGTATAATAATGATAACAATTGGTATAATTAGAATAATATTTGGTATATTAATCAAAACAGTTGGTATGATGTCCAATTTAATTTCAGAAAAGGGCATTTTCATCCGTTCACTGTTTGGGGTATTAATTATACAACTTTTTTCGCAGATGGTTACTGAAAAGGAAGATTTTTTGTCAGGTACTGATAAGGAAGTTTAAACATTGAAAGGGCCTGATAAGGAATTCACCCTCGATGTTCGGACAAAGTTGTATTTCGCTATATGTATTCAAGTGTCTTCCTTAGGCTATGTTTATCCATGACCTTCACAACCGGTCATGAGAATAAAATATTAATTTCTCTCTCCTCCACATTCACAACCTACACCTCAACAATTTTCATACTTTATCAACAACCCAACACAACCTATCATATTTATATTTTATAATTATTTTTAGTAGTGTTTGAATGTTTAAAATAGATTACATTATTGATATAAAATTTAGATACTTTGGTCTAATTTGAAATTGTACTCAAAATGTAGCAATATTAGTCTCTATTTGCAGAGTAAAAAATCATACATTTTGGTAAAAAATTAAAATAAAATTTTAATATATAATTAAATGTATCATAAAAATCACAAAACAGTTTTGAAAACTGTGCACAACCGGTTGGTGCACCAGGTTGGTCCACCAACCGGGTTGTGGGAGGTTGTGGGGAATATTTACTTGTTTGATTTATTTTATTTAATTATATTGCACAACCGGTTGTCCGGGTCATTGATAAACATAGTCTTACCACCATCAATATTCAATATGTCTTATTTATTTAATAATAATCCGATAAAATTATTAATAAACTGACAACCAATCTAATTATAGATTAGAAGCGCACTCACTCGGTATTAAGACGATTCCTCAATTCGCAGACGCAGCTCATAACTCACTCCTGAGATCCAATCCACGCGCCACCGCAATGACGGACCTCCCATCCGCCGTTGAACCGCCTCCGTCTTCGCCTCCACCACCTTTCCTCCACCCTCGCCGTGAGATCTTCGAGCACGGCCTCCTTCCAATCCCCAAGCTCATCTTCACCGACCCAACACCAACCTTGATGCAACTCAAATCGACCCTCTTATCGTCCTCTAATGATCGCCGCCGCATTGGCACACAAACTTTAGCTCAGTCACTTCAGATCCCAATCGAGCACTCGCGCCTCGTGATCGAGACATTGGCTGGCGTTTTGCACGATGAGTCCGATCCAATTGTGAAAGCTAGGGTTTCGAGCGAGGTTGATGAGATTGGTGTCGACATGTTTGATTTGCTGGTGTTTCTGTACGTGCAGGGCTATAAGCGATTGGTGCCAAAAGGGCATAGGGATTCTGCCGCGGTGGCGGATGTTTGGCCTTCGACTTCTGCTTTTGATGGGTTCTTGTCTGCTCTTTCACCGTTGCAGGTTGTGGTTATTTTCTTCTTTTTCATTATGCGGAAAAATGATTTGTGATTGTTTTGGTTGGTAAGTAGAGAAGTGTTAGAAGGAGAACAGAATTTCGGTCTTGCTAATTTATGATGTGCAACAAGGTGTCTTGTAGCTCCGTGGTTTATCAATCATTAGTTGGAGTAATGTTTGTGGCTCTAGAGATTGCGTGGCTGTTGAACTGTCTTTAAAAAATTTGGTGTCTCACGGGTTGCTGTTATTGAGAATGTCAGAATCAGAACTACAAAATGTAGGAGCACAATGATCGTCACACGCAATGACGTTGGAATATTGTTGCTTTCATGCAATGCTATGGATTGACTTGTGACAAATTTAGGTGCTCTTGAACTGGACTGACGTATTTTCTTGATCATTTGTTGGAATGTTCAAGAGCACTTGCGATTGTTTTAGGATCTGTTGCAAGATCTGATTTTTATGGTGTCAGAGACGTCGTTTATTGGCATCGTGTGACATCATTTGATCGTTCTTCTATTAAATTCGTCATAAGCATGTTTATGCCTGTTGCAGTTGGTTCGCAGCAATAGTCGTAGATTTATGCCATCACAAGCTGACGAAGAGGCACATCAGCTATCATATTTGCAGAAGCACCTGGGAAATATTATCTCCCTCTTGGCAGATTCTGCTGAAGGAGAAGGAGATGAATCTGTGGTATATAAACTTAATCCGCTTTTTATTGTCTTTAATTGCCTAATAAATGTTACTTATAGGAGTTTGCCTATAGAAGTTGGTTTTCTTAAGTGGTAATAATAATCTTGTTGTGGTTTGACTTAACATGTTCTCTCTTTGAGATATGATTGTTGGGTTCTATTGTCCAGCTTTTATCCATGGGTAAATATGAGCATCTTGGATTGGTAATCTATTTTGGGGAACGGCGAGCTGATTGGGCACCACTAAGCCAGACTACTCCGTTCTTTGCTAATTCTGATCCTGAAATGCCTGCTGCTCCTGTTCCTGCATCACAAATTCTCGAATGGCTTCTCCAAAATGTCTCGTCTGCTCTGGAACGTATTTCTGATAGAGTTTCACCAAAAGAAAACGGTCCAAGTAGTTCAGTGGATCAAGATCTCACAATGACTGATGTTAGCACAAGTTCTGCAAAGCCGTCAAACAACTCCAGAGGTCCTAGTTTCATTGAAGGGATCTCTAAATCATCTTACTTCAAGCAAGCATCTGATCTTAAGGGAACATCGGTCAAGGTAATTACTGATTCTATATTTCTATTGCGGTGTTTCTCCATCTACACATTATCTTGTTCTATTTTTGAATGAAATTTCTGATCCCCAGGTTGTTAATTGTCACGAATCTGTTATATACATATTGGCACCTCTGAGATATGCAACAGTCTATGGATGCTCTGATGCGACCATTGTCCTTGGAGCTGTTGGCAAGGTAGCTAAGGAAGTGTAATATTACATTTTGCCTTTTGGCTTTTCTGTATCTGCAAGAGTAACATGCAACTGACTTCATTGAACTTGTAGATATAAAGCATCAAAGTATACTACCGTTATCCCCTTGTGCTTCGAATATCCTATTTTGTTGGTGATCTCATTATGCATGATACGTGATACTGGGAATAATTACTGAATATGTTACTGTTCGCGATTATTATGTTTTTAGTGAGAGTTGTGATTCAGACAACAATGACATTGGTGGACTTTCTTATGACCTGAATATGTTGGCTTTCAGGCTGTCAGAGTGGAACATTGTGAACGTGTTCACGTGATTACTGCTGCCAAGCGTATCTGTATTGCTAACTGTCGTGAATGTCTGTTCTTCTTGGGGGTTAACCAGCAACCGCTCATTGTTGGAGATAATCATAAATTACAGGTGAGTGACTTGGTTCAGACGTTGCTTCTATTGTCACATGTATGGAGTTTCTTTTTAATATCTCATTTTATTTTCAATATCTTTCACTTAGGAGCCCATCAACTTCTTCAAAATATGCAAGCATCTATCAAAACTTACATATTATATGTCTCTGGGTACCTGAGGAAGTTGATACTTGGAGTTGGAAATTCTTTTTAACTTTCTTTTTGTTGATCAACAGGTGGCGCCATACAATACATTTTACTCACAACTGAAGGAGCATATGAATGAAGTTGGAATTGACCCTCACATTAACAGGTGGGATGAGCCTGTGGCACTTGGGCTGGTGGATCCTCATGATTCATTGTCCCATCCCGCTGGCGTCTCAGATGTACAAGCCGAATCTGCCACGCGCCTGGACCCAGATCAATATACAAGTTTTGTGGTAAAATCTGAGTTTCTTGGAATTTTGCAAGGGGATGAAATATCTTCTGGGATTGATAGTGTATTAGTACTGATATTTCCGTGATATGGTTCATGGATTTCTTTAGGATCTCATATATCAGGCATTCAATTTTTTCTGTTATCATGTTTCTTGGTGCATTTTGTCGTTGGCTCTGATTTTGGGTAGTTTCTATGCATGATGATATTATTTTAAAAATCTCAGATTCCAAATTGGCTGGGAAGTGAACAAGCTGGGTCTACAAAGGATAACCCCTTCCCCTTTCCTGATGCTTACCTTGAAGCACAGCGGAAAAATGTACGTTTAATCTCCTCTGTGGTTTAGTTCAACTTGGTTTGAGTTTTTGTCACGCTCCTCTCTTATTGACTGAGTTGGTTTTTACATTCCTTGGTATTTCCAGCAAAAAAATCTGGAGGAGGTAAAGCAACTCCTAAGGGATGTCCAAGTTGATGACAGCCGTAAACGAGAGCTGTCAAGTGCTCTCCACTCATGTTTTAAAGATTGGTTGTACGGTAAGAGTATCTATGCATTTGAATCCATTTCACGTATTACGCACATAACATTTTATGTTGTTTGAATTGGATGTGCTTTTCTTTTTGCCTTGGAAAGAGATGTATATCTTATCCTGTCATGTTTTATGAATGGACAGCATCAGGAAACATTCGGCAGCTTTATTGCTTACAGGGAGAGTAGCTGATGAGGTGCATGGTGGTGTTGGAATGATACTTGAGCTCGATAGAAACACCTCTCCTCGCCGTATCTTTTTTTTTTTCTTTCTTTTGGTTTCTCTTTCTGTAGCGTGTTGTGGGAGTTGTTTTAATATTTGGAGTTGTTTTAATATTTCCAGAGATTTGAGCTGTAAAGAATCTTGCTAATTTATATTGCCTCCTCCTCCTCCTCCTCCACTGGTTGTAGTAGTGTAGAGAATAATCTGTTGTGTTGTGATGATTCTATTCTAGTTTTTGAATGAGAACATTGAACTCTGTCTGGGGTTCAGTATGATCAGTTCGTTTTGCTTGATATGTGGTTTCTTCTTCACTCGCTCACTCTACGCATTTTATATTGTGTATAATCAAGTTTAATGAGTAACATAAAATACAGTAGTAGACTGAAAAGCATATCAAGTATTAAGGTTACAATTTGGCGGCAGCTCTTTTAAGAGCTTCACCTGCATCCTTGGCAGATTCTGGAACCGGCAAGTTACAGAGAAGTGTAACCCTCGACGAAGATATCAGTACCTTTTTGTTACTGTTACCAAGATGATGATCGTCCTCAGACTTGTAATAATAATAATTGGGATCACACTTGGAGATACGCACATTCCAAACCTGTATGGTTCTTCCAAGGGTGACTGGCGTGGCCTCTGCCACAATAAACTCGCCCAACGCAGCACTCTTGACGTGATTGATGCTCAAGTTTATGCCTGCAACTCTCTGAAGGCCCGACGCCAAGTGGGCTCCGATGCTTGCCAGAGATTCTGATATTAATGCCGACACTCCCCCGCTCAGCATATCAAATGGCTAAAAAACCACAACAACAACAACACCGAAGCAGTTAATGTGAAGTTGAAAAAAAAAAAGGATTTACTTCTTCCATTTCCATTGTTTGTTTATTGTGGTTTATTCATTACCTGGCAGCATTTTGGAGTGATCAATAGGTGGCCGGAAACTCTCTGGGCTGAGACGTGGTCGATCTGAAACCCAAATGCCTCGACTGCGGCGTCCAAGACTTGGTGTTCCATCGTATATTCTCCCCGATGAGCTATGATTCTGGGAACAAAAAAAAAACAATGTTAATTTTAGTGTCCAAGACGAAAATATTTCAGCTCTACAATCACAGAATTAAGAATTTCATATCACCATCAGCAGCATAAAAAGAAAAAGAGATATGCAAGAAGACAAGCACTGCAAAAAGAACAGGGGAAATTCACGGACTCGCATTATGCATGACTTATTTCAAATAGCGGTATCTAAGGAGAAGAATGGAACTGATGACTGAGCTCTAACATCTCAGTTGCTGAGGAGAAAGGGAAACAGCACCCGGCGAAATCTTTAGTTTTAACTAGCTTAGGAAAAATGAGAATGTGGCAGCTACTTTTTTGGATGATGAGAATCGTCGAATAGTAGTATTAGGTGAGAGGACGGCATAAGATAAGCATAGAGTGGAAGATAGATGTGGGTGGGCCCATCCGTGACTTGATGAGCAGCTGCCGAGGTCGTCGAATATAGAAAATAAAAATGCGGACTTGGACTCTTGTTTGCCACTGTCTTGTAGAAGCTTGTTCTTAGTTATATTTTCAATTATACGATAGCTAGCATCTAAATACAAAAATATACGTTGTATTTCTATTGATACATACTTCGTTGCATCTTTCTTTTGCTTTTTTTTGGTTTGAGACGATAGGAAGGAAGTTAGACCCAAACCAGCAATGACATCCATTTTTATTGCTTTGAAAAAAAGAAGGATAAGACAAGGAGCAATTGACTCATAAGGATTTTATTTCTTCAAAAAAGGCCAGCCTTTGAGATCGTCGTACTGGCTCGACTATGTTACTGTAACACCATCACCGACAAGTTCTGTTTACCTCCATTATTTGAAATCTGGATTCTTTTCTCAACTCCAATCAATGTCCCACCCCAGTAAGAAAGATTTGGGTAAACTGAACTCCTAACTAAATAATTTCCATATGTATGCTTTTATAATCGCAAATTATGATTTCTTGGGTTGAAATTAGATGCATCTTTAGCAACGGCAAAAAAAAGTGGTGCATTCATTCGCTGCGGAGTGCTGTCATTTTTTACAACATTTGACGTTAGAAAATACATAAAACATGGCTGGGAAAGCAAATTAGTTGCGTTACTTGATTTTTAATCATTAACAACCATAAATGTAGCGGTATAAAAGGACCTCCCAACATGGTCAAACGTTGTATAAGCGCCTGCAGAAAGAAAACAAAGAGGTCGGATCGTTGTGGAGAGAGAGGGAGTCACGAGTAAAGTTTAATGGTCTACCAGCCTTTTGCTATGTTCTTTACAGGCATCGATCTCTGAGGTAGAACTATTCCGACATCTTTTCTACATCTTTTTCCCCTTTCCTGTTGTATATATCAAGGATTGAAGGTTTATGCGTGTGATTTTGGTTTTAAAATGATAAAGATTGTTCTTTGGACGAAATTATGTGGGCCTCGTCCTAGGTAGATGCAGATTGATTGACATTGGTTCTGCAATCTGAAGAAGTGTCAGGATTTCTAATTTCTTTAACGTTATTTCAGATTTCCTTTCCCTTAATCTATGCGTAATACGATGATGACATCGGTTCTTAATAAATGGTTTTTATGTCTGCTTTGATATTAGTTTTGGCAATGCGTTTCACTTTTATTTGTTGTAGGCTGGTATTGGAATTCAAGAAGTGCCTGCTTGGGTATTTAGAGCAAATTGCTTTCCCTTCTGCTACAAAGCTTTCTCGATAAATCTTGGAATTTATCTTTTCATAAAGGAGGGAAAGCAAAAGACGCAGGCTTCAGATTGTTCTCTTTGATACTTGGAGAAAATTATTTTTCCCTACAATAATTGCATTAAAGAGCATAACCGGGAATAGTTTCTGTACATATGGATTCTGTTTCGGGCGCGATATCTAGGCAAGTCTTGCCTGCATGTGGGAACCTTTGCTTTTGTTGCCCTTCGCTGCGCGCAAGGTCTAGACAACCTGTGAAGAGATACAAGAAGTTGATTTCAGACATTTTTCCCCGGTCAGAGGTTGGTTTTGTTAAACCTTATCGATATATGGATATGCATTCATTTCTATTGCATCCCAAATGGTTATATTGAAATGGAGTTCTATTTTAGACAACTTAAAAACCTTTTATGACCCTCTCTTACACAGGACGAGGAGCCGAATGACAGAAAGATTGGAAAACTATGTGAATATGCTGCTAAAAATCCTTTACGCATACCAAAGGTTGGCTATACATGTCTATCCTCCGTGCTTGCGTTATTCTTTAGATTATTTGCTGCATTTGATTTCATCTTGACTTTGTTAGTACATGCCTATCTCCTGTTTTTCAATTGCAGATAGCGAGCTCCCTTGAGCAGAGATGTTACAGGGAACTAAGAAATGAGAACTTCCGATATGTGAAAGTTGCTGTGTGTATTTACAGGAAATTGATATTAAGTTGCAAGGAGCAAATGTACGTAGACATACCCTTTGCTTCTATGGTGCTAAGCAATTACACAGAATGCTTATAACATTAAGTCGGGATTCTGTTTGACTCTCTTGTGACTGAATCGATATGCCACTGATCTTCTAATGACCATTTTACGCGTCAGGCCTTTATTCGCAAGCAGTCTGCTGACTATTATACAGACTTTGATGGACCAGACGCAGGACGAAATATTAATCGTCGGCTGTGAATCTCTGTTTGATTTTGTAAATAATCAGGTTCGGTCTTGAAATCTATAAATCGTAGATTCACAGATTACATCTCCTTTGACTAAGTTCCTTCTCCCATTTGGTATATAGGGCGATGGAACCTACATGTTTAACCTAGAAGGATTTGTTCCGAAACTGTGCCAGCTGGCGCAAGAAGTTGGAGAAGACGAGCGAGCACAGCATATGCGTGCAGCTGGGCTACAGGCACTTTCTTCAATGGTATTTCTTGTGATCTTTTTCTGTACGATGACTGAGGTGTTTCTTGAGGAAGAATTCGAAGTATCATTACACGCTTTTTTTTTTCGTGCAGATGCTTGAAATATCCCATTTGAAATTACTTATTTATGTTTCTTTGTCTTGCAGGTTTGGTTGATGGGTGAAAATTCTCATATTTCTGTTGAGTTTGATAATGTAAGCTTAAGACTTCTTTATCAAGTCTATATACGTCGCTTTATATCTCATAATTACCATCCTCTTTCTCAGATTGTTTCAGCAGTCTTGGAAAATTTTGGAGGTCAAAGTAAGCAATCGAACGATTCCAGCCAAAGCCGTTGGGTGCAAGAAGTTCACAAGACGGAGGGACACGTCGCTCTGTCTCCGCCAGAGCTTGCAATAAAAGTTCCTTCTTGGAGACTGATCGTAAATGATAAAGGACAACTCAATCTCACGGCGTAATGAGTTTTTCGTCTTCTTTTCTTCAAGTTTGATCTATCTGTCGTATATTCCAAGAATGTGTCAAGAAAATCTTGATTCGAATGATGCAGCGAAGACACAAAAAGCCCACAATTCTGGTCTGCGGTGTGCCTGCAAAACATGGCCAGGCTTGGGAAAGAGGCTACAACAATGCGTCGTGTTTTGGAATCATTGTTCCGTTGCTTCGATAATGGAAAGCTATGGCCCGTCAAAGACGGGATTGTACTTCCTGTTCTTAGAGATATGCAGCTTTTGATGGATGATTCTGGTAAAAGATTTAGCTTTGAAGACATTTTTCTCATTTTATGTTTAAGATTTTTTCTCTGGATTGTCTATATTTTGATTTCAACGTTTTATAATCTGATATTGCAGGACAGAACACACACTTCTTGATTTCGATATTAGTGAAGCATTTGGATCATAAAAACGTCCTAAAGCATCCCGAAATGCAACTCGACATGATCCAAGTTATTACCGATCTCACTCGACATACCAAAGTTCAGTCGTCAGCAGGCATACTCAGTGCTGTCAGTGATGTCATGAGGCATCTGCGTAAGAGCATACATTGTTCGCTCGATGATTCTAAGCTCGGAGATGAGTTAGTCATTTGGAATAAAAGATTCCGCGAAGCAGTTGATGAATGTCTAACTGAGTTGACAGCGAAGGTAAATTCTTGGTTATCTTTCTTCCACTATCTTGTTGAAAAAAATCTAAAATCAGTAATCCTCGTTTTATGTTTGTAAGCAGGTCGGCGATGCAGGCCCTGTCCTTGATGTAATGGCTGCAATGTTGGAAACCATCCCAAGCATAACAGTTGTAGCTAGAACTACCATATCTGCTGTGTACAGAACTGCTCAGATTATAGCTTCTTTGCCAAACTTATCATATCAGAAAAAGGTAGGACCTTTCATTTTAATCTTCTTGCTTTAAGACTACTCCTACTGAACACTCTTTTTCTGTTCTTTTTTCCTTGGGGTTGTCCTCAGGCATTCCCAGAGACACTGTTTCATCAGTTGCTTCCCGCCATGCTTCATCCAGATCATGAAACGCGAATCGGTGCTCATAGGATCTTCTCTGTTGTCCTTGTGCCATCTTCTATATCTCCTCAGTCATATTCAACTGCTTCAGACTTGAAGAAGAACGCGATGGACTTTCGCAGAACGCTCTCAAGAACAGCTTCGGTGTTTTCTTCCTCAGCTGCATTGTTTGAAAAGCTGAGAAATCAGACGAATAATTCGAAGGAAACTCCAAATGTCTCTTCTGATAACAATCCTCCTATTGGAGTTTTGGATAGGATCAAATCGACTTATAGTAGGGTATATAGCACGAGAAACACACCACCTGCAGTAGATGCTAATTCTGCTCCTAAGGTAAGTAAAAACAAGTCAAATAGTATAAGATAAGTCCTTGATTTCTTATTTTTCATTTTGAGTACAGATAAACACATACTTAACTTTTCTTCTTCCAATCTCAGGATGCTGTACCTCTTAGGCTGAGCAGCCACCAGATAAACCTTCTGTTTTCATCGATATGGGCTCAATCCATTTCCCCGGCAAACATCCCTCAGAATTATGAAGCCATAGCTCACACTTACAGCGTTGTTTTGCTGTTCTCTCGAGTTAAGGTAAAAGGTTGCAAATGTTAAACAGGATAGAGCATTTTTCTAGTATATCTCTGTATCGTATCTATGGCAGTTAAGTTTTATTTTATAAAAAAAAAATAAACCTTTCACGAGATCTTTTCAGTTGAATATTTTTAGTCAGTCCCTTTCTTTGTTATTTGTTTTATCCTAGAAGTTGACAATAAAGAACGAATAGCAGTACCCTACGTGAGAGCATAAAAAACTTGCACAAGTCAATTGCTTCGATATGAATACCACTTTCTGTGACCCTATCATTTCAGTAAGCACACTTTGTTTCTTTGTTATTTGAAGCAGAATTCACACCGTGATGCTATGATTCGAAGTTTCCAGTTGGCATTTTCTCTGAGAAGTTACTCTCTTGCTGAAGGAGGTATCTTCTAACTGTATTCTTCTTGTACCTCTCGTTATCACAGAATGCAGTGCATTATCTATTTGTGAACTCATTACTCGTGCATGTACTTCCACCAACTTCATGAATTTATAAGAAATATTATCAACTATATAATTTTTATCTTCAAAATAGGATCACTTCCACCATCACGTCGCAGATCCCTCTTTGTACTCTCCACCAGTATGATTATATTCTCATCAAAGGCTTTTAACATTCTTCCCGTCGTACTTCATGTCAAGAGTATGCTCTCAGACAAAGTGGTAAGTTCTTACATATATGTCTGCAATTCTTGGCTCTCTTTACGTTGTATGCTACAACTACATGTCATACTAGTGAAAGTCGAACAAGCACATGAAAATTTTTATCTTATCTGCATTTGTGTTTATGCCAGGTTGATCCATTTCTGTGTTTGGTGGAAGATTCAAAATTACAAGTCACTGGAAAAGGATCTACAATGGCAGATGGGTTAATGGAAGATGATGATTCTGCTCTCCGAAGTCTTTCAGAAATTAACATCAACGAGGACCAGACCACAGAATCGCTAGTCTCTATCATCATTCAAAATTTGGAAAATTTGTCAAGTGTAAGTTTGAGTCAGAGGGCATTCGTATGCTTTCTTTTCATTCGTACTAATCTTTTATGTCTTGACTTTCTCTCATGACACACACAGTCTGAGGTTTCTACCACACGAGATCAGCTTCTGAAGCCATTTGCACATGATGACTTGTGTTCTTTTGGAGGGTCGTCTTTGTTCACGGGGGTCAGCACAGAGAAAGGACATGAAATGGATTCTTACAACCAGAAAGCCCTCGAAAAGGTAATAGTAATCGAGCTGAATTTCCGTTCCTCTTTTTGGCACTTTGATTGTTCAGTTGGAGTTTTTGACGTGTGTTATAGGCCGTCTCTGTCCTTAATATAGACGACGACCATCATCAAGACTCGACAGAAAGTTCTTTACAGCATAATTCACACCTGGCCATCGAACTTCCTAAGCTCCTCAGTGTCGATCAGCTTCTTCAATCTGTAAGTGCCAAATTCCATTCATATCAAAACCACATCTCTGTCATTCTCAATACTAACATCACAATGTTCTTCTGATCATAGGTCTGCCGTACCGTGGTATTTCTTTCATGTGATAGTGTATATAATGTACCTTCTTCCACGCGCAGGTTTTGGAGACAGCACACCACGTTGGAAGAATGTCTGTGAGCACTGCGCCTGATGCAACTTACAGAGAAACAGCCAATCATTGCGAGAACCTTCTGATGGGAAAACAACAAAAGATGTCGTATGTGATAAACACTCATCAGAGGCAAGGGATCCTTTCGGCGTCATCTTCGCAAATATCATGTAAAGATATAAAGCAGGTCGTGTTACATGATAGCAGCTCACGTGAGAAGGTAAGATGAAATCATATCCTCTTTCAAGGCGACACTAAATGTGAAATTCTTCACCGATCTCATCATTCCTTCCCTGATAAAACTCTTACAGGGAACAAACCCGTTCTTGGATGAGAACATGCCAGTCAAACCGATGGGTGGTGGTGGGGCTTTAGCATTATGTGCCACAGAAGTCCAACAATATTCTCATCCTCAGTCATTTAGACTGCCAGCTTCGAGCCCATTTGATAATTTCCTGAAAGCTGCGGGATGTTAAAACTCATATAGTTTCTTGCTATGCTTTGCTGGCCGTGTTCTTCTACGATAAATCAAATGCACGTGACGTCCTTGTAGCAGTTCCATGTTGTAAGATGAGAAAATGCAGGCTGATTGTTAGCCCAGTTTTTTATGTGAGTAGATTGATTGATTCTTTATTCTTTCATTTCTTTTTTCCGAATGCGGTGTAAGAGGAATTTGTTGCAAGGAAGCAAGACAATATATATTACGTTTGTACATAGATCACTTCAGATCTTATATGAGACATCATTCGTGGTTGTCTTTGCTTTCTGCTTGCACACACACACACACATTGCTATATGCATCCCTGCCTGTCTTACAAAATCAAACATGATCATCAAATTATCACTGGTCGTCGTATAAGAAAAAACACAGAAATAAATTATAAAGCAAAGGAGTTTTATTTAGGATGTCACACGATTTATCAAAGCTTAAAGAGCTAAGAAGAATTCCCATTGTTCTGCCGGGAAATAAGTAAATATTTAGGTAGTTTCCAGGAAATAAAGCGTCAACTGCCTTACTAGTATTTTAATCGTCAACGCAACTGTTTGAAATTCAGACAAAAACAACAATTTACACGCCATCCAATGTTGAATTGTCCCTGACGTTAGTCATCCCCAAGTCAATTTTGAGCTCAAGCTCAATACATTTTCTCTCTAATCACGCTAAGAATGGCTTTTGGAGCGGTAACAGAAGGCGAAGAGATAATCAAACCCAGAAATGATAAACGACAGTACCGAAGGATCGTTCTGGAGAACAAATTGCAAGTTCTTCTTATCAGTGACCCCGAAACTGATAAAGTGTGTAATATTTCTTATTGAATCGATTGCCTGAAACCTTCGCTAGTGGAATTCTTGATGTTTGCCTGTGTTTCTTGATTAGTGTGCGGCCTCAATGGACGTACGTGTGGGCTCTTTCAGTGATCCCGAGGGGCTTGAGGGTCTTGCGCATTTTCTTGGTGAGAAAATAATTGGAACTGTGCAGTTCTAAGAGACTGTTTTGGGATCATGTTTTCAGTTTCAACGGCTCCTTTAGGGACATTGAAATGTCTTCTTGGTGGCAGAGACGTTGACTTTGTGAATGCCTGCTAAGTCATTATTTGTTCGAGTGGTGAACCTTTATCAGTCTCGATACTTCTTTTTGCTCATGGTTTGGATCTTCATAATTAATCATTTGACTGTTGAACCCCATTACGTGTTGGTTTTTATCTTCCTGCATTGATGATGGTTTCTTTGCTGAGTGCTTTCCTTGCAATGAAATAGCTCAAGGTTGTCTGGAGGTGTGTGTATTTCCCAGTTTTTGCTATTTGGAGGATGTTAGTCAAGTGCCTGGCTAATCCTGAATACTTCTCATCTAATATATTACCTATTGTTCTTGTGTTTTAATCTTCTCATGTCCAAGTTAGTGGGATATATTTCTTTCTTTCTCATAACTAGTTTTTGCACAGAGCATATGCTATTTTACGCAAGTGAAAAGTATCCAGTGGAAGACAGTTACTCAAAATTCATTACCGAGGTACTAGCAAATCCTTTTTCTTCATTCTTGTAGCTTTGCTATTATTCTGCTTTATGTGTGTAAACATCCATTGTTCTAGAACAAAGACATTCTAACGTTTGTTATTGTTTAGCATGGTGGCAGTACAAATGCTTTCACGTCATCAGAAAACACAAATTACCACTTTGATGTTAACCCTGACTGTTTTGAGGAAGCTTTGGACAGGTAGAAGCGTTCAATATCCTTCAATTATTACCCTTACTTTATATGATTATCTAGTTGGGGAGAGAATTTAATGGCGATAGATTTTCAGATTCTCTCAGTTCTTCATTAACCCGCTGATGTCAGATGATGCTACTATGAGGGAGATAAAAGCAGTTGATTCAGGTTAGTTTTAAGTTTCTATATCCCACCTTCAGTTGGGTGTATGTATGACTTTCCTAATACGCAAACTATTTTCTGTAGAGAATCAGAAGAACTTGTTGTCAGATCCGTGGAGAATGAGCCAGGTACTTGTTACCTGCTGCTTCTTATGTCAGTTTTTCTTACTTGCCTCAATGATGAATTCGCGCTTAGACATTTATTAACTGGAAATCCTTGAATGTGTTCTGGTAGTTTCCTGAAAATTCGTTATTGCGAACGCAAGTGCTTCGTTTGACAGATGTTGAGATATACTTGCTTACTTGTATGAGAAGCTATTTGGTGATCTGTTTTCAGGATGCATAAGATGTTCTCTTCTAAAATCATACAGGGGAAGAGAAAATATTAACCATACAAATTTATTGATTTCTCCAGCTACAGAAGCATTTAAGTGCAAAACATCATCCATACCACAAGTTCAGCACAGGTTCGCATTATAATTTTCTGTTTCATACTTTAGTGGGAATGTGTACATTTTTTTTTCTGCCGCTTGGTATATGCCGGCAGGAAATTTGGATACCCTGGAGGTGAAACCAAAACAAAGAGGGTGTGATACAAGACAGGAGCTTTTGAAGTTTTATAGTGAAAATTACTCAGCCAACCTCATGCATCTTGTTGTCTATGATAAAGGTAATAAATTAGTATTGTGGATTTCCCTCATATGACATTGGTATATAAATTTGGTTGTGTTACTGATAACGAGTTAAAATCAGACGACCTTGACAAAGCTGAAAGCAGAGTGCGGAGCAAATTCCAGGAAATTCGAAACATAGATAGAAGTTTGATCAGTTTTCCTGGAAAACCTTTTGATTCAGAAAATCTCCAGGTCTTATAATTTCTGTCACATCCTTTTAAATTAATTAATTTCTTTGAGACTTCCGCCAGAGCTGTTCCATGTAGCTTAAAGTTGGTGGGTTTTTGTTTCTCAAGCAATGTTGGTTCTACCAGACAATCTCTTTGAGACTTTCGCTTGAGCTGTTCCATGTAGCTTAAAGTTTCCTGTTAAAAGTGTGCTGTAATGTCCGCTTGGGTCATCGACTTGTCGAAGCTTATTCTAGGAATAGGAAATTCATATGATATCAATATTTCATGGTGACGTTATTTCCTTTCAGGTTCTTGTAAAAGCTGTGCCAATCAAACAGGGTCATAAATTGAGATTTGTATGGCCTATAACCCCTGGAATTCATCACTACAAAAAAGGCACAAGCTGGTATATGTCCCATTTGATTGGCCACGAAGGGGAAGGATCTTTGTTTTTCTTCTTGAAAAAGTTGGGTACGGTTGCACATCCTTTACGTTAGACTATCAAATCGAGATTTTGTCGGAAGGATCTTCAATCCTATCTATATTTGCTAATTGTTTCATGATATAATTTTTATCCGAAATCTTATCTTGTTCAATAGAAAAAGTTGCATGGGCTTATTTTATGGATCAACGCATTTCGGTGTAGCCTCTTTTCCGTTTAACCATACCAACGTGGTTTATTTAACAGGAAACTAAACAGTTGTTTTTAGCATGATATGACTAAGCTTCTCTAACTTATGCTAAATCTTCCGCCTCTGATTACACAGATGTGTCGCATAAAAATAGTCTTTTTTCCAATCTAGTTAGAGACTGTGTATTTCTTCGTGCCTTGGATGCCCATTTTGATGACACATTTTCTCTTCTCTTTGCGATTTGTTACTTAATTTGTATAGCAAATGTAAGTATCATCATTTGCTTTCCATTAGAAAGCAACCCATAGGGGCATATCCTATTTGCTCTGGTTTGAACTTACAGTAATTAAGTAATTCGTTAACGGTTGCAGGTTGGGCTGCATATTTGCATGCTGGTGAATCGGATTGGTCTTATGACTATTCTTTCTTTGAAGTGGTAATCTATCTAACTGATGCAGGCCAGGGTAAGTGAGAAGTCTTTATCTGGTATACGATACAGCTTGTAGTCTTAAAGGATATTCATTTTCTTTTATCTTCTTTACTTAGCACGGAAAATCTATCAACAATTGTGACTTTCTGTATTCTTTCTTTATTTATCTCGCAGAGCATTTTGAGGATATTGTGGGACTTCTATTCAAATTTATTCAACTTCTGCAGCAATCTGGTCCCTGCCAAAGGATATTTGACGAGGTATATCTTAGTTCTCCATCTCCTCAAATACGATCTCTGAGATTACTTAACTTTTGAATTATTGCTGAAGCTTGTGGCCATTGCTGAGACTGCCTTCCACTATCAAGACAAGATTGATCCCATTGATTATGTGGGTGGTATTGCACATAACATGCAGGTAACAAGTTTTATCTTCATTCTTGTCCAGTTATTATTTGGTTATCTGATTTCGCTGCAT
The DNA here is from genome assembly GCA_027422505.1 of Craterostigma plantagineum. Classification (NCBI taxonomy): domain Eukaryota; kingdom Viridiplantae; phylum Streptophyta; class Magnoliopsida; order Lamiales; family Linderniaceae; genus Craterostigma; species Craterostigma plantagineum. Next base: position 714,811 of record JAPQWV010000255.1, on the reverse strand, counting down.
TACTATCTGTGCCTTGTCATTTGATTTATCCCGAGGTGAACTTATAATCAAAACCAGTAGATGTTGGCTTGTTTGATTGAATAATGTATAGCATATTTATCTTAGCTTTTCGTGTTCAATTGTTTCAGTTTTATCCTATTCGAGATTGGCTAGTGGGGTCATCTTTACCCTCAAAATTTGATCCAGAGACGATTAATTCAGCATTGAAAGAGCTCAGCCCATACAATGTCATGTCAGTTTTACATATTTTTTTGAGACTTCACATTCTTCAAGTTTAGCTTATATCTTTCTCTTGCATTTGCAATCTTGTTCTCATTGAGCTTTGTGTTTCTCAGAATATTTTGGGAGTCCTCAAATTTTGGAGGTCATACAGATTTACAGGAACCTTGGTACGGAACATCTTATTCTGTGGAGCAGTTAAGTGGCTCTAATATTGAGGTTGATTCTTCTTACAAGTCCAATACTTTTTATTCAAGTTTACTTGTGAGCTATACTCTAACAAGATGATATTGGGCAGCAATGGGTTGAGAAAGCTTCTAATGAAGATCTGCATCTACCTCTGCCTAATGTTTTTATTCCTACCGACCTTACTCTCAAGACCGTCTCAGACCGAGTGAGTGGTTTCTGTGGCAACAATGAGAAACATTTGTTTCTTTGGTTTGCACATTCATATAATTCTTGATTATGGTTTTATATTGCCACTTGGACAGACAAAGTTTCCAGTTCTGTTGAGGAGAACACCGTACTCAGATGTTTGGTATAAACCAGATACGGCCTTTTTTACTCCTAAAGCATGTATCATGATATATTTCAACTGCCCTCTTTCTCGACGTTCCCCTGAGCATACAGTCCTCACTGAGATCTTCACGCGATTGGTCATGGATTACTTGAATGAATATGGTAATTTTCGTAAGATCAAGAGATCAATTTGAAAGGATTATTATATGTGGACTCTTGTAAATCTATCTACTCATTATCTAATTGATGTGCTTAACAATTAGCAAAATTAAACCTCCTAAGGTTTGATTTTCAGCTATTACAATCATATTGAAATTCGTAATATCTCTGCTTTTATTCAGCTTATGACGCAGAAGTTGCTGGTCTATATTATTCTGTTAGCAGCGGTGGTTTCGGTTTTCAGGTACTCAAATTTGAACATCTTAAATACAATCAGATCTTTGCTTCTGATATTACAAAAGTACAATTCTACCTCTTGCAACCGAGTTTTTTTTTTTCTATTGTTCTGAGGACTAACCTGTTGTCTCTTGTTCTTTGAAGGTAAGTTTGGCAGGCTATAACCACAAACTGAAGGTCTTACTGGAGACAGTAATCGACAAGATTGCTCATTTTGAAGTAAAGCCTGATAGGTTTGCTGTCATTAAGGTAACACTTTGACTGTGAATAAACATATCTAATTTTAGGTGAGTTCGTTGGACTGTGTGGATAATTATTTTTCTTCAGTATGCACCACTTTGTATCCATGCAGGAACTGGTTAAAAAGGAGTATCAGAATGTGAAATTTCAACAACCATATCTGCAAGCATCGTACAACAACGCATTATTACTTCATGATCAATCATATCCATGGACTGATGAACTCGAAGTTCTTCCTCGACTCGAAGCTGAAGATCTTCGTAACTTTTACCCATCATTATTATCAAGGACCTTCTTAGAATGCTATGCAGCAGGTTCCAATTCCTCTCACCATTGCTTGGTCTTTCAGCAGATTTCGATCAGGCTTTTGGATCTACCCTTCTTTACTAACCTTGGTTCTGGCTTGTATGTAGGAAATATTGAGCCCAATGAAGCAGAGTCAATGATTCAGCATATAGAAAGTGTGTTCTTTAAAAGCTCCAATCCCTTATCTCAGGCTTTATTTGCTTCTCAGTATATGGAAGATAGAATAGTTAAACTCGAGAGGGGAATAAATTATGTGTACAGTACTGAATGCTTAAATCCCGCTGATGAAAATTCCGCTCTTATCCATTACATTCAGGTATGTAAAATACATTCCGAAGAACTCGGTAGTAATCCATCCAATGTTTGTGTGTTGATGTGTGCTCGCATTTATTTCACAGGTCCATCAAGATGAGTTCAAGATGAATGTTCTTCTTCAACTTTTCACTTTAACAGCCAAGCAAGCAGCTTTTCACCAGCTTAGATCAGTTGAGCAACTTGGTTACATTACAATGCTAACAACTAGGTGGGATGATGGTTCGATTCTTTCGTTCAAACATCCTTGGTTACTCTTACAAAAAATAATAATTAATTACTCATATACTTTACTGCAGCAACGAGTCTGGCGTCCGTGGTTTACAATTCATCATCCAATCCAATGTCAAGGTATATATAAGATTGTGTCCCACGAGTGTATAATGTGATCTTCCAACCATGTCTTCCTTTACGGTGTTGTAATCACTTGCTGCTTGCTGAGCCTCTTACAGGGTCCGGGGCAGATTGATTTGAGAGTTGAATCGTTCCTAAAGATGTTTGAAACAAAGCTTTACGAAATGTCCAGCGACGATTTTAAGGTAGTCTTCCTGCCAAGTTCTTCTCTTCCATTAATAGCACTGTCATACATGGGTTTGTTTGTCGTATTATGATTCTTATCCTTGTAATTCATTCAACCAACGTAGAGCAACATCAATGCGCTCATTGAAATGAAGCTTGAGAAGCACAAGAATTTAGTCGAGGAGTCAGGATTTTTCTGGTACGAAATTTCAGGCGGGACCCTCAAATTCGACCGCGTGGAACGAGAGGTAAAGAAGTAGATGGCAGTTCCATTCATTTACCTTCCGTAATTGCAATACCAGTTCTGATTTTGCGGTTTAAGGTTGAGGAGCTTAGGAAGTTGTCTAAACAAGAACTGACAGACTTCTTCGACAAGCATATTAAAGTCGGTGCTCCCCGAAAGAAGAGTTTGAGCGTACGAGTCTACGGGAACAAACACAATTCGGAGCTGAAAGAAGACAACTCAAGAATAGCCGAGTCCAATGATGCTGCCATCCTAATCGACGACTTGTATGGCTTCAAAAGATCGATCTCGGCCGCTCTATGGCGTGCTTAAAGGAGCCCTGAAAAAAGTCTAAGTCACCATCAGTGTTTTGGTGGGGTGTTGTTGTGATCATCTGAAATACATACATTTTTGTATAGATAGATAGATAGATTCGCATATTATTATTGCTACATTGGTTTGAGCTTGTCTCGCACCAAAAAGTAAGAATATCATAATTATGGGTTGGTTCGTTAGCAATAATTTAGATTCGATTATCTATTCTATATTTTAAGTAGGGCTGTTAAAAATTGACCCAACCCGCCAACCCGACACGAACCGCACCCGAAAATAGCAGGTTCGGGTTAGCATTTTTTACCTGTTTACGTAAATGGGTAAACCCGAACCCAACCCAGTTATTAAGTGGGTTAGGTTAGGGTTCGGATTTTCAACCCGAAATCAACCCGGAATCAATCTGAGATCAACCCATTTAACCCGAATAATATATATTATTAACATATTATTAATATAAATAAAATAAAAGGATTAATCCTAATTCTCTACCCACTCTCACGCTCACACATGATGTTTATCGAAAAAAATATTGCATTAGTTCTCCTCTTTTTGTTTAATTTGGATTTATAATTCTGAATTATGTTTTTTTTCTTCTCTTTTTTAATTTTAAACGGGTTGGCGGGTTGGATTAGGGTTAAAGCAGGTTGGGTTTGGGTTTGATTTTTCAACCTGTTTAAGTAAACAGGTCAGGTCAGGGTTGAAGTTTTCAACCCGTTTATTAAACGGGTTGAACCGAAGGTTACCCAACCCGACCTGTTTACCACGCCTAATTTTAAGGGTGTTGGTGGACTATAAACTGCCATTTTAGTATGTCAATTTTTATTTACAATTTAATCCCTTAGTTTATATTAATTAAATAATTACCATGATATTGTAAATATATTATAATTATGTCCTCAAATTAGTTTTCTTGTATATAACAAAATTAATAAAATTAAATTTATAATTTGAACTTGAAATATAAAATAATATACTATATTTATATATGCACCTGCTTAAATACTACTCCGTTCGTCCCAAAAGTTTTATACATTTTACAATATCGGGCGTCCCGCTATCTTTTGTGCGTTTCCTAATTTAGCAAAAAACTATCACAAGCAATCAATATAATAGTATTGAATATTCATAAAAGACGTGTCAAAATATACCCTTTTTACCTTTCAATTGTAACATAATTATTAAAATATTCAGTTTCTTAAAACCGTGATGAAAATGTCCATTAAGTTTCGGGACGGATATTAGTATTCATAGGGCTTGCTGGGCAATTTGGCTCACTTTATTAATTAATCTATCGGGAAAAAATTGAAAACTAATTCACTCACAAATGCAATAGGATTGTCATATTGGGCTAGTTGGGCCTTTACCGCTGGATTGAAAATATTGGTCTGGCCCAATAATAGGTGGAAGGCCCAACTAAAAATAACGGCATTAGACCAAATAACAAAAACCTCGCTTAAGCCCTCCCTGACTGACGAACGTCTTCATTCATCCGTCGTCCACAGCCATGACGGCCAACGAAGGGGGAACCGCCGACATATGCAATCAAATTCTCAGCCGATATTCCCGTTCGACGTCTGCACAGCACCGGCATCTTTGCGCCGCGGCTGCGGCGGCTCGTTCTGTCATAGAATCGTCCTCCCTCCCTCTCACACCTATATCGTACTTTGCTGCCACGATTACCTCTCTCTCCAACTATGAAGACCTCGACCCGACAACTCTTGCGTCGTTGACGACGTTTTTGTCACTTGTGCTTCCTTTGGTTGGGAAAGGGGAAATTAAAGAAGTAATGGTCGTGGAGGCGATTGGAATTTTGATTCGAATTGTTGAGGATTGTGGTGGTAGTGTGGGGACTTCCGGTGTGAGGGCTTTGGTGAAGTGTGTGGGTGTGTTGGTAGCGGATTTTTGTGACTTAGGGGATTGGGAGTCGGTTGGGCTGGGCTTCCTATGGCTTGTTAAGATGTCAATTGATAGGAGACCTAAGGTATGTGATATTTTGTTTATCGTTCTATGGATTTTGCCTTTATTTGAAGTGTTGTTTTGCCAAAGGCAGAGGTGTATGTTCTATTCTGGCCTTTGGGTGCTTGAGGTGTTATGCCTTTAGGCTTTAACTGCGACCATTTTGTTGTCGTATGCCATTTACAGGTGAGGAAATGCGGTCAAGAATGTCTTTTGGCAGTTCTCAAACTGGTTAAAGCTTCTAACATTTCCAACATGGCGAGTAAATCTCTATATGGGTTGTTGAAAGATCACATGGCAGTGACAGCAGAATTGGCTTCCTTGAAAATCTCTGATGGATCTAAAATCGAAAATGTGTTGAAGCCTGAACATCAAGAAGTTCTTCATTTGCTGAATCTGATGAAGCAAGTCGTTCCATATCTCACTGTTAAATTCCATGCTACAATGCTCAAGAAACTGATTAAAATTTTGGGGCCCCAGTTTTCAACTATTACAAAGCACGTCTTTGATGTGATATCTGTTATATTTGAAACTGCTGGAAGTGACAGCATAGCTTCCGGCGCCGAAGAAGTCCTTAACTTATTGCTGTCCTACATGGCAATGGAACAAAAGAATCCAGTTGACACTGTGTTGTGTGCTGCGACTTTAGCCAAAAGCATTATTGGCAAACTTAATGAGGTTGATATTAATGCTTGGATGCCCTATTTTCCTAGGATTGTTGAACCATTAGCAGGTATACCTCTCGAGATTGAGAATGTCATCACTTTCCTGTTATGTGCTTTTCAGTTCCTACAGTTGCGTTCTTTGTCGATGTTAGCTTGTGAATTATCATACTTGCATATCTTTCTTCATTTCATGCAACCAATAGTCCAGGGACTTTTGTTTTCCATTTCTTGAGCCAGATCTTTAGCTCGGTTATAGTGTTTTTAGTTGAATTGAATTGAATCTTTATATGACATATTGCCAAAACTCTCTGCTGTAATGATTGACGAAGTTGATGCAATTCCGTATTTCTATTGTTATTTCATCTTATTAATCTAATTCCTACGTTGTTTCAGGCATTCTATCTTCTGAAACGAATAGTGAATTCAGCGCATTTAATTTACTCAGAGAATTGATTGATCGACATCTTGGAGATAACTTCCTGAGTATTGTTCGGCAGCAAGTGGTGGATAAGTCCACTAAAAGTGAAGAGTTCAGGGCAATTGAGGCTACATGCACCACATTGTACAAGGTGTTGGACTCTTCATCTCGAATACCAAGTGATCTGTTCTTCTCAGTGGTATCTTTTCTGTTCCTTAAACTTGGTAAGTTGAATTAACATTTGGTTGTCTGCGGAAAGTCAAATGCAAGTGCATTTGTCACTTACAACTTGCATTCTTGAACCTTTTGCATCTCTTTTCTTCTTGCCACATTTTTTATGGCAACTAGTCTGGTAAATATCTCCCTAGAGTGCCTATTCAACATAATGGGGTTAAGTTAATGCCTGACCCGTTTGTAAGAAACTTTTTTGGGTTGAGCAATATCCTTTATGAAACATGGTTGTAGGTATTCTTTTCAATTCCATGTGCATTTTCTCTTGATTTTGTGAAGGGCTGGTAAGTTTTAAGCGTCACATATGGTTCCCATCCCTATTACCTACACTACATTTCACGTACTAAAAATGAAGAGTAGCGGTATTTTTGAATTCTTGATTATTCCTTTCTAGGTAAGATCTCAGATATCTTTATGAAGCCTCTTCTTCTGAAAATTGTTGATCTAATGAATGCTGGTTCTGTCGGTGCTTCTGAAAGGAAATATGTGAGTACTTCTCTTTGTAAATTCTTCATTGTTCTCTATAACACTAAAATTATAACATAATGGCTGTACGTAATTACATAAGTTAATATAAAAATAATAGATGTTGGTGACCTTCTGCAGAGATCTTCAGCTGTTCCTTTTAGTTACCCTTATTTCTTGAACATTTCAGCTTCAGGACTGCGTAGGATATGCTATTGTGGCCATGGGACCTGAAAAATTGTTGGAATTGGTTCCTATTACTTTCAATACTGAAGATTATTCCTATGTAAATGTTTGGTTGATACCTATATTAAAGGAAAACGTTGTTGGATCTTCACTGCGGTTCTATATGGACCATATTGTGCCGCTTGCGAGATCCTTTGAGCAAGCATCTAATCAAGGTCCGACTCCTCATACCGTGTTGTTAATTGTTATTGGCTTAACTCTTAAGTATTGTTATGAGGGAAGTAAACTACCCAAAACTATTTTGCCATTTAAATTTGAAGAAGATAAACATACTGACCTTGCAGCATCTTCATCTCTGATCCGTATCTTCTGTCATAAATGAGAACAGAGCATGTATACATGTTTTTTTGTTACTTTTATATATCCGTGCAATTGAAGCTATGAATTGTTGGGCAACTATCTTATAATTTCGCATGCATGCATAATATGATTCCCTGTTATCTTTTTATCTTCATTAATTGGTTGTTTTTGCACGTTATATCATTACAGTAAAAAAAGCACGGATTAGACAAGATTTGCTGGCTTATTATCATGGTTGTTTGCTATTATTACCTTCATTTTGCTGCTATCCAAGTGATACCTATAAGAGTTTTGGAAGTCTGGCAGACCTCTTAATTTCTTTCACAGCAAAGGATTCATTCATGCTTGAGACAATTTCCATTTCACTACAGGTACTTCGTTTTCTGTTACGAAGGTTCTCTATCCATTTTGTTGATGTTACTTATTAGAACTAATTTGTTTTCTATTCTATAGGAACTAGTAAATCAAAATTATAATGTGACATCCAGTGGTGGGGGATCTATGACCTTGGAACCTCAAAAGATGGAAACTATCAGTGATTTTGCCAAAGATCTTAAAACTAAGTTTGCATACTCAAGAAAAACTGCGAGCAAAAATGTTAAGGCTCTGGCAAGGTGCTCGGTAGAGTTACTGAAGGCGTTAAGTGATGTCTTTTTTGAGAGCCCTCCGGAGACGCGAAAGCATATAACGGTTGCAATAACTAATTTATCATTGTTAGACAAATTTGATATTTTTACGCGCATTTATATAGCATCTCTTGCTTTCCTATCTTATGTGCAGATCTGCCGTGTAATAGTTGTCGTAGTTGTTGCATTATGTACTATTTCTAATTGTTTGGCACGTGTGAATAATGATATTAATCCTCGTAGTCTGCTATGGTTGTTTAGGGTGCTATCAGCTGTTTGGCGTCCATATGCGATTCTTGCATACCAAAGCAGATCCTTGTTGATTCACTTGAGAAATTCGGACTTGTTGATGATGACCTCAAAGACGCCAAAACAAAATTGGAAGTTGATGAATCAGCCGATGAAAAACAGAACGGAGCTAGTTCTTTTGGAAGTGATGTAAATAGGTGGTAGTAAAAATTATCTGCTATCATTTATTCAATCTTCACTGTTGCTGTAGATATGCACACATCTTTATGTGTTTCTAGAGATACTGATCGTAACTTTTGTCCTTTTCTCATTAATGAAGATGTTTAGTTTTGGAACTTGCATCTTGCACTGTTGACCACTTGGATAAAGCATTACTCAATCTAATCTTCTCTGTTATCAAGCATGAATTGCAGGTCTGCTGCTTATGTACCATGTTTGCTTTCCATCTTTCCCCTTGTTGTGACCTGTGATAGTTTTATGATAGTCTTATCATGCGTTGTAGGCGGCTGATGAAGCTGGCCATATCCAAGCTTACGGAACTCTCAGCAAAGTACTGGAGGTATCTCATATGGTTGTCTCTTTTTATATATTTTAATAGGAGATTTAACCTGTGGTCATTCTTATCGGTTCAGAAACATTTTTGGTTCTGCTCTTCGGAGTTCGATGTGCTGATGGATTTCTTGACTGGGTTGAAGTCTTCAGTTAATACCGCAACTCTCAGAAGTCGTTTTGCCTGCCTGCAAACTTTGTTAGTTCATGCTTTAATGGTGAGTCTTCTCTTTTAATTCAATATGTCTAGAATTGCTAGTCGGAATTCACAAAACCTAGCATGAGAGATTATCGTGGTAGACAACTTTAGTTGATTACTGCTTTTTTATCTTGGGTTTTGTACACAGTTGTGCTCATGTGATTAACTTGCTCGGTTGAAGCTCGGTTTACTGTTTCATCTACTTGCGCGTCTATTTTTTAGTTTTAATTGAAGGCAATCTTCTTTTATGCAGAGGAATGTGGACGAGGAGAACTCAAAGGCTTTCCTTATTTTAAATGAGATGATTCTTACATTGAAAGATGTAAGACTGCTACGACCTGATATACACTGCCTTTCTTCTTCTAAGTGTTCTGGACTTGATGGTCTGCTAAAGCTGTGGTTTTGATACTTCAGAATATGAAGAAATATTCTCTATTATTTCGTACCGAATTCTGAAACCATATTTCTTACATTTGTTATTAAAGTTCGTCCCATATTATCCATTTTTCGTCTCAGTGAGAGGGACCCACCATCGAGTTGAAAATCTTGTGTTCTCTAGCTAACATTCAATATGTCTAACCTACAGTCTGATGAAGAAAGGAGGAAGGAAGCTTATGATGCTTTGCATGCGTTAAGTGGAAAGTTACGCAACTCATCAGAATCTTGTTCTGAAGGACTGTATCACAAACTAATAGCCATGGTAAGTGTGATATCAATCTACTGCACCTAGTTACTTTTTTCTATTCTTATGCGTTCAATCCAAATAAGCCGAGAATCCACTTAAAATAAAGACGTCTACATGTCGAATACTTAAAAATAAAAAGTCGTCTCAATATAAAATAAATCAACATAGATTACTGCATGCGGTTAATGACTTCTACGCGGATTGTCTCATGGTACGTCGTATCAGCACAACCGTGATGTATTAAAGGATGCAAGTTGTATGACTGGCGAAGTTTTATATGAATCGCATTGTTTGCATAGCATCGCTGAGCGGGGACCTGTTGCATGTGCACTAAAGTCGTCTTCTTTTTCAGATTACAGGATATCTTTCTGGTTCCTCTCCTCACATCAAAAGTGGTGTGGTGTCTGCACTCTCGGTGTTGGTATATGCTGATCCTGATATCTGTGTTGCAATACCTGACGTCCTACCTGCTGTTCTTGAGTTGCTGCACAGCAAAGCAGTTGAGATAATCAAAGTGAGTTTCCTTCATCTGATAAATGATATTCATTAAGCTCTTGGCTTTTTCTTATGAGTTGTCTGATGTCGTTGAGTAGGCGGTATTAGGATTCGTCAAAGTACTAGTTTCGTGTCTTAAACCTGATGATCTGAAACTGTTTCTTCCAAGCATTGTGGATGGAGTTATACGCTGGTCATCTGTCTCCCGCCATCATTTTAAAGCAAAGGTATGTGACAAGATGATCCTTTATCTCTTCTGGTTATAAGTCATTTAGAGTTGTGAAAAGAAGAAATCTCATAGTGTGACAATGGATGGTAAAGCTACTCTCGATCTGATGTTACCAGTGCCCTAGACTCTCCTCTTTACTCTTTTCTCACTGAACTTTCTTTTGTACTCTACTTTTTATCACTTGATACAACACTAAAGAATATCTTAGGGCGATTTTCTAAATGACAGGTTATAGTAATATTGGAGATCATGATAAGGAAGTGTGGGTCTTCTACAGTTAAAGCCCTTGTGCCTGAGAAATACAACACTTTCCTACAGGGTGTTATTGCGGTAATTAGCCTTTTCATGCCTTGGTTTTATTCTAGTCGACATTGATGTTGCTTTAATGCTTGTATGAGAGGTGATTATCTTAAGCGTGCCAGCTGACTACGAATCGTTGTTTGTAGGATTTTGTGAGAGAATAATTTCTTTGGCCTTGCTCATTCTTTGATGCTATTATTCATAGAAAACTAAGTTCTCTGATTGCGCATTACACAATGAGTTGATGCAACACAAGATTCCACACCACTCTTGGTCTTTTTCTTACGCAACTCCTTGAAAGAATCTGGCTGATTCGACGGATTGGATGATTTGATTGATGCAGAATCGTCATGGGAAGACGCATGCTAAGGATGGCGGGGCCCAAGACATTGCATCCGAACATTTCCATAAGCATCCCAAAGGGTATGACCTGATGATCTCATTCTTATTGTTCAATTTTATTATCTACTAAAAATGCAACTAATCGTGTTACTGATCCTTGGTTTTGGCAGAGCCAAAAGGAAACGGGATGGATCTCCCCTTTCTTCCAAGGAAGAAGGACCTCAGAAAAGGAAATTGGACAGTAAGCAGATTATCGCTGAGCCTGATCAGTTACGGTTGGAAAATGGTAATAAAAAATGGATCAAAAGTCGAGGTTGGAGTCATAAAAGGGAGATCCTCCACAGTGGTGAGAAGTTTTCTTCAACGAAGAGTCATCAAGGGAGCACCCATGGAGAAATGATTTCATCTGAAATTTCCAAACGCAAAAAAATAGGAAGAAATAGCCAAACATCAGGCAGTCGAAGAACGGGGAGGTAACTGACTCGGCAATATAGATTTTGAAACCAACACTAGCCAATCAATCGGAGAGCTCTAGCCACCAATGAATAAGAACTTGGACACGAAAGTGGACAATCTTACCGTTGGCGTTTATTGCACGATACATGATAGAACATGAGTTTGAGCCAGGGAAGGTCTAATGTTAAACTACTCCCTGTACTGTATACATCTATTTATGTTTATATATAATAGGTTGCTAGCTAGGTACATATATAACAGTTGGTATATTTTCCTCCCAGAAGAAACACGTGGAACTTTTATTGTTACCTACCTCAAAGCATGATGCTGATTCTTCTATTTAAGAACACAATTTTACCAAGATTATGTTGCTTACTTCAAAGCATGATGCTGATTCTTCTATTTAAGAAACAAGTTTACCAAGATTGCGTTGCTTATTAAAGGAAAAAAAAAACATTCCTGCTCTTATTCGTCATCAATTCACCAACACATTGTGCATTCGAGTACAGAGTCGAGAGGGTGCTACATGTATGCTCAGGCTGTTGCATTATATACCAAAATCACCACTGCCCCTCAACTAAAAGAGAGGATAAAAAAAATTGTCTACTTTGTCAGTCAAGTATAGAGCTATAAAACGCAACAGTTGGACTGTATATCCTCTTCAGGCGAACGTTTTAATCACGTGAACCACCACCTTAGTCAATCAGCATCAAATGCCCACCACCACCACCATATCAGGTAGGTAACCACCACCCATGGGAGGGGGAAAAATCGCATATAGAGCGGATTATCATAATTTGAGGCTTCAAACCCGTGACTGAAGATTGGGAAAGAGATTTAGCTAGAAGCAAGAAAGTTCGTGAGCTTTTAACTCACTCATTCTCCATCATCTTGATGCTCCAGTGACGTAAAAGGTCCTTTGTTCGTTTACAAAGATTAGAGTGGAGGTCATACCCCATGGCCTCCATTTCATCCACAAGCTCAAAACCAAGTGCTTGGCTTTTGCCATCTAACTGTAGAAGAGCTTTAAGTAACTTGTTACATATACGAGGCTCCAAGCGATGACCTTTCTGCATGGTATAACGAAAAACCTCAACTGCCTTTTTGAGGTTTCCTTCAGAGCAAAGAGAAGCAATCAGCATCGCACACGCCGGAGCAGACACAACCACCCTAAACTCCTCAAGAACTGAGAATACCTTCAGAGCCTCATCTGCTTTCTTTACTTGACACTGTCCAACCAGCCAAATGCTATAAGGGGCTGAATCGAAACCTATCCACTTGATGTCCAGCTCAAGTAAGTTCCTCACAGCCATCACCATCTCGCCTCTTTCAAAACATACCTTGATGGAGTTTAATGCTTCTCCTTCTCGGCCAGATATATCCCTGAGGTAGTCTAACCAAATAAAGAAAGCATCCGAAAGCTTTTTCCTTCTACAGTACCAAGTCATGAGCGTTTTATAGACGGATTGGCTAGGTCTGCATCCATTTCTCTTCATTTGTTCTAAGAGCTTCAACGCATCTCCCTCTCTATCCAACCTTTCAAGTCCGTCTATCAGAGTCGCATAGGTTACTGAATCTGGAGAATGCCCTCTTCGTTGGAGCTCCTTGAAAAGCGTGAGAGCACCGTTAACTAGGCCAGCCTTGCACATACCGTTGATCAAAATATTGTATGTGTTTATGTCAGGAACAACCCCGCTATCAGAAATCTTTACAAGAAGGTTATAAGCTTCGAGAATCAAGCCAGATTCAACCATTGTCCCCACCTTTATTCGTAGGCCAGTGCTATCGAGCACTCGATCTTCACCTTGAGATAGCCGAAGAAACAAAGATGGGTTTTTACCAATCTCCATCCTGTAAAGAACGAGGTGTGCTTCCTCGAGTTTACCAGCCTTACAAAGCCCATCAATAAGTGCATTGAAACTCGCAACTGACGGTGAACAACCTCGTTTCTCCATGTCATTAAAGATTTGCTGAGCCTCACCTGACAGACCATTTCTGCACAAACCGCATATAAGGAGGGTATAAGTGCAAGTGTTGGGAAGCAGCTCATGCTGAGAAATCTCTAGTTTAAGATCTTTAGCTTCATCCAACAACCCCACATCACAGAAACCTTTTATTAGTACATTATAACACTGAGTGTCTGGCATAACACCTTTTCTAATCATAACCCTCAACATATTCACTGCATCTTCCATCCTTCTTACTTCACAAAGCCCACGCATCATGATAGTGTAAAGCACAACATCGGGTACTAAACCCGCATTTAAACCCTTCTGAAACAAATTTTCTGCCTCACTGACCCTCTTAGCTCTAATCATTCCATCAACCAAACTACTGAAACACTGTATGTTAACTCTGTAACCCTCACCTCTAAACGACTTAAAAAGACCAAGTGCTTCGTCAACCTTCCCACTCTTACATAATCCATCAAGCAACACAGTGTATGTGGTCGAATCCGGCTTACACCCTATAGATTTCATTGAATCAAATAACCTGTGCGCATCTTCCACTCGTTTTTCTTTACACAACCCTGATATGATCACTGTGTATGATATCGTGTTAGGGATTATCCCTCTCTCCGACATCTCATCGAACAGATTCAGTGCATCCTGAATCATCCCACTCTTGCACAATCCATCAATCAAGACATTATACGTGTCACAAACAACCGGAGAATTCGACTTCAAAAACACATTATACACCGCTAGTGCCACCAAGATCACACCTTTTTTCACCAGAACGTTGAGTATCACGTTATAAGCAGCTACGTTAGGCGTACAGCCATATTCTCTCATCCTACCAAAAGCCTCGACAGCTTTCTCAGCTTTTCCTATCCTCCAATACGCCAAAATCAATGCCGCAAATGCATCCGCATGTATTTTCACATCCTCAGTCCTCAACTCATCAAGAAGACTCCAATACGTATCAAAAGAGCCCAGATTGTCCCCGCTTAAGATCATGTCACGAACCAAATTCATCGAGTGCCCACTTCGACAGTGCGGTTTCCCTGAAGCCCAATTGAAGAATCTGAAGCACAACTCGGGTTCTTTCTTCATGTCCTGCAGAACCGAACAAGCTATTTCTCGATTGAGGAAAGGAGCTAGCTTTTCAAGAGAAGGTTCGATAGGCTTTGAGGAGCGGACGACGGCGAGCACCTCATTGGAAATGCTGATATCTTCGAGTGCGTTTTGAGAAAAAGAAGTGAAGGTACGGGGTCGGAGTACTTTAGTTGACGGGAAAGCTGACGATCGAAAAAGCTTCTTCATAATCTGCAACTCATGTTTTCCTTTTACACGCCGAGATCAGCCGCCTTGTGCTGTGCTGCCGCCACCAAGCCAAGCTTTCCATTGAGCTTGAATTGAATGAGCGAGTCCACTGAAATGGAAGGTCGAAAGCAAAATGCAACTTTAGTCCTATGCATCTGGTGACTGTTTACTTTCAGACCTTATTTATTAAATAATGATATTTAAGTCCTAAACTTTATTTTATGATCTTTACACATAAATACCCCTCTGAAAAAATTGTAAATTAGTACCATGTCACCATTTTTTTATATGTAGGTACCTAACATAATAAATTTTTGCACATAGGTATCAGATCCTGCCGCAGGTACGCCGTATTAGGGGTTTTTAATTAAATAATTAAAAAAAATCAACCATTAACAAAATAAACAACAAATAAAAATCATTAATAAAACAGACATTTTCGTCATCCCAAGAGACGAGTTACTCTTTTTCTTTTCTTTTTAATTTTAACTTATTTTATATTTATTAATTATATAATCCTCCAAATCATAATATCATCGTTATCACATGTAATTTTACATAATAAAAATCAATAAATGCATCTATTGTTTGTTTCGCGACGATTAAAATGATATGCATACCTTATATTTTTCGAATATCGAAAATATTTAATTATTTTTATAAGTTATTGAGAAAGAAACGAGTTCTTAAAAAAATATATTCTTTTATTGATTAACAGAACGATTGATATAGATACGTCACGTATACACATCATATATATATATATATATATATATATATATATGACTAATCGACTTCTATGAGCTATCGAAAATACCCCTCACATATACCTAAAATACAAATATTAAACAATACTGTTAGCAGCAACTTCACTATAAAAATACTTAAATATTTTCGATATCCAAAAAATATAAGATATGCATATCAATTTAATCGTCGCGAAGCAAACAATAAATTAGATGCATTTATTGATTTTTATTATGTAAAATTACATGTGATAACGATGATATTATGATTTGGAGGATTATATAATTAATAAATATAAAATAAGTTAAAATTAAAAAAAGAAAAAGAAAAAGAGTAACTTGTCACTTGGGATGACGAGTTACTTGAAATGACATGTCAGCCCACCGTGGACAAGTAACTCGTATTCTCAAGATACGAGTTAGTAACTCGTCAGTTGGAATGACGAAAATGTCTGTTTTATTAATGATTTTCATTTGTTGTTTATTTTGTTAATGGTTGAATTTTTTTAAATTATTTAATTAAAAACCCCCGCCGTATTAACACATTTAGATACCCTATAGCAACGTATTGATGTATGTAAAAATAGTTGCCGTATTAGCACATTTAAGTACCATATAGAAACCTATAAGGTACCGTATAAAGGGGTGACATGGTACGCTATGCACCACATAGCAATGTACGATCGTTACACAAAACTGCTACAAGCAGTAAGTCGGGTAATGTAAAAATTTCTGACATAGATACTGATCTGTAAGTTTTTATTTAAGTAGGTATTTATGCGTAGATTACACTATTTTTATTGCATTTGCATATCCAAATGGGCTTCGTCCTCAAATAAATCAACGCCCAGTTTTTTTGCCCATTTACACTTTTGAGCTTAGGTTAGACCCATGTTTGCTAAATTACTGTTGGTTATTCAATTAATGCTATCTTGAAGAAGAAAGCAGCAAGATTACAGTAATTGTTTCTTATTACAGAAAAAGAAAATTAAAGCTATTGACTCTTTTTTGAAAGTTGGACTCAAGTTCTTCTCTCTCTCTCTCTCTCTCTCTCTCTCTCTCTCTCTCGTCTATATATATGTGAGACATGCAGCCATCGCAGCCTCCGACGAACGGCGGCCTCTCTCTCTCTCTCTCTCTCTCTATATATATATATATATATATAATGGATAACAATGGCGCCGAGGCAAACTGTGGAGAGTGCAAAGGAGCGATGGCGGTGGTATTCGACAACGCAGCTGGCGACACAGTGTGCTCTGAGTGCGGCGTCGTTATTGAATCATCGCGTTACATTATTGACCCAAAATCAGATTCCTCCGAAGAAAGGGTAGGAGGCGGCGGGCCCTCACATAATCTTCTTCCTTTGCCGTCGTCGACCTTTATATCATCAACAGGGAAAACCGACGACACGCCGTCGAAGGGGAGCTCAATGGTTGTGGCGTTAAAGACCATCGCTACTATGTCTGATAGGTGGCTGGCAAGAAAGATATATACTATGTTATTATTCTTTACGCTTTCTTTTTCCAATCAAAAAATGAGCCTTGCTTGTCGAATGGAAACATGATCATCATTTTCTACTTCAGGTTGGACCTTCTTGCAACAATCAAGGTAACTAACTATTAACACATTCTTTAACTGCTACAAATCTATTACTACCAACCACAAGAGATCATCACATTATATTACAGTCTTGCATGAACAACTGTCGATGGAATGAATGGGTCCTCTGTTCTTGATTTCTTCATTACATTTTCCCTTTCTTCGATTTCATTGCCAAAAAAGGACCGCGCTG
Source organism: Craterostigma plantagineum (assembly GCA_027422505.1). Taxonomy (NCBI): domain Eukaryota; kingdom Viridiplantae; phylum Streptophyta; class Magnoliopsida; order Lamiales; family Linderniaceae; genus Craterostigma; species Craterostigma plantagineum. The sequence goes on along the minus strand of JAPQWV010000255.1, from coordinate 697,529 downwards.
ATGGTATATACAAGAAGATAGAGGATCAAAAGGGCACGCGAGGGAGAAACCAAGATGCTATAGGGGCTGCTTGCTTATATATAGCTTGTAGGCAAGAGGACAAGCCTCGGACTGTCAAGGGTATATTATGTGCATGATGGATGAGTGAGATCAGATAATATAACTTGAGTCACTTACTAAATCTTCTCCATTTGATTCTTGCGGCGAAAACAGAAATATGCTCCGTTGCGAATGGAGCAACGATGAGGGAAGTTGTGAGAGCCAAAGATTACATCATCAAGCAGCTTGAGCTTGAGCTGGGCCAATCAGTGGAGATAGGAACCGTACGTGCTGCTGATTTCACGGTGAGCTTTTTCTTTTCTTTTGTGATCGATGCCAAAAGCTACCATTACAACTTTTTGGGCTTTTTTTTTTCTCGCATTGCAATTTCGCAGAGGCTATTCTGTTCTAACCTTGGAATGTCTCGTCAAACGGTTAAAGCTGCTCAAGAAGCTGTTCGAATGTCTGAGGAGTTCGACATTAGGTCCATTTTCTACTCATCGCATGGGCCTTTCTTTTTGTGTATTATTAGATTACAACCATATCCTTGTTGTTATTGGTTTCAGGAGGAGCCCCGTTTCTATAGCAGCAGCAGTTATATACATCGTTGCTCAGCTTTCTAATGACAAAAAGCCCTTGAAAGGTGCTGCTGTCTTTTTTGCTTCTGCTATTGAGAGAGAATTGAATTTCCCGTTGTACTGAATTATTTATTTGCAGATATTTCTCTAGCAACAGGCGCTGCCCAGGCGACGATACGAAATTCTTACAAGGATCTTTACCCTCATCTCTCTAAGATTGTTCCAAGCTGGTTTGCAAAGGAAGAGGACTTGAAGAATCTGAGCAACCCTTGAGATTATTAATTACCAGAAAAAATGCAATCTAGTGTGTGTGGTTTATCTTCTTTTGATCAAAGATCCCTCCCTGTATTTATCTTGCAGATCGATTACTTGTACAAGTTCTAAAGATTTGATTTTTCATTCATCGGTTAACAACACAAAACGCTTCATCTTCCATTAATTCCGTTAGAGCGACAATCTCGATTATTAGTGCAGCTTTATGTAGTAGTAATAATACGAGAAATAAAACGATCAATCTCCCGGCGCGTGTCTCCACCTTCCCTCGCTGAATTCTTGATATCATCTCCCAATTCTTTAACCCTTTTCCTCATCTCACCGTCTCCCATCAATCTCTTCACAGCACTCTCAACTTCAAAACAAGTCACCACCGAAGGGCCGCTCTCCGCCGGCGCCGCCCACTTCCTCACCATCACGCCGGCCTTCAGCACTTTGGCTATCAACGCAGCGTTCCACGGCTGGTCGGAGTGCAAAGGCCAAGCTGCTATGGGCACACCACTGCTCAGACTCTCCAAGCACGAATTCCATCCACAGTGGCTCATGAATCCACCCACCGATTGATGTCCCAAGATCTCCATCTGTGGGGCCCAATCTCTTACGATTATTCCGCCGCCGACTGATTTCATCCTCTCTTCAAACTCAAATGGAAGTTCCAAGTTTCTAATAGTCGTCTCCTCCTCGCCATCAAAGATATTGCCTTTGTCAGCAGCTCTGAGGACCCATAGGAACTTTTGCTTGCTTCTCTCTAACCCTTTTGCTATCTCCTTGACTTGTTCTTGAGAAAACGACGCCGTCGTGCCGAAAGAAACGTATATTACCGAGCTGGGTTCTTGCCCATCGAGCCATTCCAAGCATCGGTGCCTTTCTGACTTCTTCGCCGTGTTGTGCTCTCTAATCGAAAGATCAAATGGGCCTAAACCCCATATATTTTCCCCCTTCTTTCCAAGTAGATTGAGAAAAGGAGCTTCTATCAAGGAATTTGAATTGTAAATTTTACCGCAATCCACGTTCTTGACGCTGCCCTGCATGGCCAAGAACTCTGTGAATTCCGCCGGGTAATACCCGTCTATAGATGGGAGATCGTTCGTTATATCCGACAATTGAATATCTTCCGCCCACCCTTCAACTTCCCAAGCGCACGAAGCTAAAGCCGATATACTCACGAAACGGTACAGCTCGGAGTTTGGCACAGAAGCTCCAATGTCTTGGACAACGTACGACATCAGAGAATCGTATATGACCACCACCTTTCTGTACATGTCTGATAGCCTCCTTACAAGCGCTAACAAGGGCTCTCTCAGTTTCGTCGAAGCGTTAAGACACGGCATGAGTTGGGAAGGAAATCTATTCGATGCGTTTGGATTCGGAGGCTTGTTCTCGAAAGTAATAGCTGGGAGTTGGTGGAATGTTATGCTCGAAACAGACTTGTGGGCCCGGCTTGTCGCTTGCCGGAGATGAGTGGCGGTGGCGGCGAAGTAGACGGCGATGTGGTTGTTGCCGGCGATGACGCGGCTGAGGTGGAGGAGCTGGTTCAGATGGCCTTGCGCCGGGAGCGGCACCATAACTGCTGCAACTGACGCCATTGTTGTATGTAATGTAAGATATATAATTGGTGATCGATTAATCGGATTATTTATTACATATGCTTTATTTTACTTGCGATGCGTGCTATATAGCTTGACAATGACCGTCGATCGGTCACATGTATGCAATGCATTTTTCAATGCTATCTATGACTTTGTTTTACTCTCGTTTCTGTTTGTAATATTTTAATCGATCTCTACAAAGATTTGGATCGGGGAGAATCTGTTGGTGGAAATATGTTGCGTCACTTGTCGAAAAGCTTCTAAAATTGTACTTTAGGAAATGGACATGTTCCTAACTGTAAAAATCGTCCCAAGATTTTGTGTTTATTTGCTGTCGTCCTTAAAGTACGTGTAAAGATTCTATCAATCAACTTTATCAGACGCATATGTAAATTAACGGATGAGAGTCTAGTATATTATATACAGGCCCCTTTTGATATTATATATTCATACATAAGCAATTTCATAATCTTATCCTAGCGATGATCATCATGACGAAAGACATACACAGTTCGTCCATTCAAGCGTTGAATTGGCCTTGCATTGTCCTCAAATCCCTGCAATAATATAAAAATCACATGATGTAGTGTGTAAGTTTACAACATACACACAGTTGATACTTACATCATGAACTGCTTCTCGGAGAGCTTGTATCTGCTCAAACGAGACAGTCCTCACCTTCAAAAGAAAAAAAAAAGGCACATATTTATCTTTTATCATGGTTTAATGTTTATACGGCGTACTATAGCTTTTGATAAGTTTAATTGACTCACTTCCTTTATTACAGACCATATTACGCCCTCCGTGCAAGGTGGAACAGTGAGCGATCCTATGTATGTATAGTAGTAACTTGGGCTTCTTCTTCCAAGCTCTATATCTTGTGGATCAATTAGCCCAGCATCGATTTCGTCTTCACTACTATTATTAACTCCTTTCATTCTTCCAAGAATCTGAGATAGAAACTTATCAGGACAACCTAATCTGTATGTCATACCGATGACAGCAATCTCTCCCAGCGAATTCTCATGAACTAAATGTATCTCCATTCTAAAGCTGCATAAAAAAAGAAGTCTTTAATTTCTCATTAATTACGATGAGAAAAGAATCAGCTATCTCAATTAGTTATACCGTCTTCCATTCAAAGTGTGTTCAGAAGGAGTATGCCAGTGGCACTGCACTAGGTTCAATGCAGTTCCATTTATTACAATGCCTCCAGCATCTCCATTCCACTTAAGCTTTTGATATGAATTGGAAAAAAAAGGGATGAGTTTTGTTATTGATCATTCATATCTTTTATATATTGCATTTAACGAGATTAAAAAAAAAAAAAAACGAGTCTTAACTGAAATATCGTGTCCTCGGTTCCTAATAACGGCGGGAGCTTTCTTATAGCTTATCTCCAAGAAATTTGGATCGTTCAATATCACAACTCTTTGGTCCGAAAGGTCGATGGGAGATTGAAGCTTTCCTGTCCCACATGCTTTCCATTCTGGGTTGAGCGTTCCCCAGTATTTTGGTCCTTTACCGCTTTCATCAGAGTAGTTAAACTCAGCTTCGTCCTCTGCGATTCAAACATCATCATTTGATCATTTGGATTGGATTGTTTTTGTATAAAAAGATTCCTTATTTGGTGCATGTTATAACTGCCTAGCAGATATTACTTCTTGTTGATAAAACCGCTTGGAATGTTATCCCCCTAACAAGAAATATATAAGTATGCATATAAAAAGAAGCAACTTCTTAAGTTGTTTTCTTACCAACTTCACCACCATTGATGAATGCGAAGACATGGTTAGAAATTACGCAAACGACGACGATGAAACAATAACTTCTCTTGCAATTCATGGCTTAATTAATATAAGCTGATCAGGTGAGAGATTAGGGAAGAGATGATACTTAACTCATGCATATGCCTTGCTATATATACGACGTGCGTGTGTGTGAGGGTTGACGATAACTACATGAATATAATTCGTTATATGATCCCGTAATTCAGCGACACGTATAAGGAAAAGTAAATAATAAATCTCTATCATAATCTCCAAGGGACAAAGCATTGACTAATAATTCGCTAATTACTGTTCATTTAATTTAATGCCAACCCTACAAAAGGCTAATGATGAATTTCGCACGAATGCTCTGTATAAAATATGCTTAGTTCGTTAGTCTTAGTACACGATAGATAGTAATTAACGTGTTAGACGACCTCAGCGTATTGGCTTAATTACCTACCACCCTTTAAAGTCCCTTCTTTATTTCTAGTTTTTCAACTTCTAGAGATTCAATTCCTTCACGCCGCCGATGATTCTTGGACACTAGTGCATTATATGGATTTACGTACGTATATTATATGTGACCCATATACATCCATGAATGATTATTGTTCGATGAAGGGAACTCCCATATGTAACAATTTCAGTTATATCAGCATTGACAAGGAAAGGAAAGGATAAACCAGCCATATAACGTGAATAGGAAACAAACTCGTATCAGAACATATGTTTGCTAATAATAAGAATGTTGAAGACAATTCCATTTCGTTCTTCAAGCAGTGGAAGAAATGTCTACTTAGTGCATTCATTATTTATTGATTATCACCAGGGCGAAACATATACACTGGCCTTTCATTCCAAAGCTGAAGAGGCCTTGCATTGTCCTCAAATCCCTGCAAGGCAAACCATTGTTAATGGAAGTCTTAGTGTTGAAACTGTGACTAACTACAATTTATAACTTACATCATGAACAACTTCCCGGAGAGCTCTCAGCTGTTCGATGGAGACGGTCCTCACTTTGTTCAGTATAGACCACAATACGCCCTCCGTGCAGGGCGGAACTGTGAGGGAACCAATGTATCTAAAGTACTTTCTGCTTCCAAACTTGATTTCCCATGGATCGATTATCCCTGCGTTAACTTCCTCATGAGTATGCCCTGCTATTCTTTCCAGAACCTTCAAACAGAAGAAGATCATTCATGCATACCCAAGCCAAGATTATCGTATCTATCTCTTTTTCTTACACGAAAAAGCCATATGATCGATCACCAATGCTAGAAAGAGAACAAACCTTGTCGAGAAACTTATCTGGGCGTCCCAATTTGTACATTATGCCAATGACTGCAATCCCTCCTTGAGGGGTTTCGTGAACCAAATGAATCTCCATCTTGAATCTGATGAACATTTGTAAGTCAACAAATTACAATCAATTCTAGCAACCAAGAGACAGAAAGACAATCATGTATGTGTATGCAAAAGTCCTTACCTCTTTCCATTCAGTGTGTGCTCGGAAGGAGTATGCCAATGGCATTGCACTAGCTTAAATTCAGTTCCGTTTATTACAATACCTCCCGCGTCTTCACTCCATGTCACCTAATACACCAGAAGTAATGTCATCTTTGAGCTGTTCATAGCCATAATCTTCCGACTTGTTGTGGTCTATCTCTCTGTTTTTCTGTCTGAAGGGAATTTAAAAAAAAAGGAAGAATCTTACAACTACATCATGCCCTCTGTTCTTCATTACAGCATTAGCTGGCTTATAAGTTCGCCTCAAGTACCCAATATCTTGGGTGACCACCACTCTATCACCCGAAAGATCGATGGGAGATTGAAGCTTCCCACTTTCGCAAACTTCCCATTCAGAGTTAATCTTTCCCCAGAACTCAGGCCCTTTCCCGCCTTCTTCGGAATAGTTGAATTCAGATTCATCCTCTGCGGTTATGTTATTACACGAAAGAATCAGATTGATTGTACAAATGAGATCTTGAAATAATAGCGCAAATAAAATATATGCAGCTAGCTGACTCTCTGCTACTGATACACATGTTTCTTTCTTCTGAGAAACCTTGAAAAAAAAAGGGTTCACTTTCTGACCTATTTCACCACCATTGCTGGCTGTGCAAAGATGGATGGAAAATACGCAGGCCAAGATCAAGAAAGCGCATCTTTTTCCTAGGAAGCCCATAGGTTTGTTGCTTCGCTGCAGCTTATTATGGCTAATGTTGAGCTGTTGATTTTGGAAAACCAAAACCTACACACGATCTGACTTTATATTGAGTAGGAAATGAAATGATTCCATGGAACAACGTGATTTATTCACTCCTTTCCATATATAATATATAACTTATTCACGTCCGTCCTTCCATATATATATATATATATATATATATATATATATATATATATTATATACTACAATCACGAATCAAGATTCTTGTTCTTGCCTTGCATGTATTGAAAACTGACGCTTTCAAAGAGCCGTTATACTTTCAGGTTTCGATTTATATTCTTTACTTGTTTTACGGCTGAAGAGCAGGTAATAAATAGTGAGTTCACCCATAAATAGTAGTACTTGCTTGCTTATCCAAAGAAAACTATTATTAGTAATATAAAGTTATTACCTAATCGACTATTAATCACAGTAATTAATTTAGTGACATCTACGCAAAAATACCTACTTGAATAAAATTACATATAGGTACGCATGTCAAAAAATTTTACAGATGATTTAAGGTTTACCAATTTCTTCTTTCACGACGTACCTTCCTGTGTGTGTATGGCGTACCATAACACGTTGATATAGGGTACCTAAATGTGTTTATAAGGCGTACCTGTGTTGTAGATGGCGTACCTAAATGTGCTAATAGGACGTACCACAATACGTTGCTATATGGTACCTAAATGTGTTGTATGGCGTACCTGCGGCGAATCAGGTACCTATCTGCAAAAAAACTATTCTATTAGGTATCTACATATAAAAAAATCTGAGGTACTAAATAATAAGTTTTTTCCAAATGGGTATCTATGTGTAAAGACATTAATTTATAATTTACATTAATAAGGATGGGTTGGGCTGCAAATATTGGAATATGTTTCGAACGGCCCATTTAGGAACTCAGGCCCAAATCTGTCATGGTTGCTTTAACTAATTAATTATTTCTTGATTATATTCTTCTTCTTCTTCTGCTCCAATCAGATCAACTCACTCCACCGTAGTCTACTCCGAACTCCGACGTTTCAGCTCTGGCGAGAGAGAGAAGCCTAAACTAAAGCTAATCCTAAATCCCCAATCACCTCAACGCAGCGCAAGCTATACGATGGTGGAGAGGTACGATCTGACGCAGCGTATCGCGTTGAACCTGGACTGTCCCTTGGTCTTCCCCTTGCTTGAGTTTTTGCAGGAGAAGGGATTGTACCCTGAGGAGGACATGTTTAAGGAGAAGATAGAATTGCTCAAACATACTAACATGGTCGACTACGCAATGGGCATTCATAAATCGCTCTATCGGTCGGAAGAAGTTCCCCAGGGTATGCTTTAGTCTGATCGGTTGAAATTAATCGCATGCATGAAAGATTTCGTGACGTTAGGGGGTTAAATTTCTATTCGATAGCTTTAGGAATGCTGCTCTTTTTCTAGTCGATAATTTGGCAAAATTGTGGAAAAGCTCTGATTGACCTGATAGTCTAGTTACAAGTCGTATCGAATGGAATTATGTAATCTTTTGTGACACACGCTTTTTTAAGGGTTCTTGTGCATTGATTCACGAGATTGCCTTTTCTTTATCAGAGATTGTATGTATTTAAATTATTCCATGGATATGGTTGACAGAAGGGCTGAAGTAGTGAGTGGGCTGAAGGCTTTGGAAGAGGAAGCAGCTCCTTTAGTTTCACTTCTGCAGAACCCCGCCGCAGTTTAGGAACTGAAAGCTGACAAACAGCATGATCTTCATCTGCTTAAAAAACGCTATCAGGTTTATTATTTTCAATGGTCTCATTTCGTTAGTTTTACTTTTTATTTTTAATTTTGTTTCTTTAAAAGGTGTTAATCATTAGTCACCGAATCCTCTTCATACGAAGGTTCAAATCCTCATCTCGGAACCTAGCATGAACCACTTAATGAAATGTGAAAGTAAAAGAATCATTTTTGACTTCTTATATCAATATTCAACTGATTAGAGAGGTCTAATGCTGTTCAGATTGGTCCAGAGCAGATAGGAGCATTGTATCAGTATGCGAAATTCCAGTTTGAATGTGGAAACTACTCCAGTGCTGCTGATTACTTGTACCAATATAGGGCCCTGTCCACCAACAGTGAGGGGAGTTTGAGTGCATTATGGGGAAAACTGGCTGCTGAGATCTCGATGCAAAATTGGGATATTCCACTGGAGGAGATCGTTTGAAAGAAATCATTGAGTCCAAGGTCAGTACCCTGTGTCTTGAGTAACACTTTGTCGCTGCAGGAGAAAACTTATAATGGTGTGTGCCTTTGCAGAATTTTTCTAGTCCTTCAACTCGAGTGCAAAATAGAATATGGTTGATGCATTGGAGTCTATTCATCTTCTTCAACCATGGCAATGGGCGAACCCAGTTAATTGACTTTTTTTAGTCAGGACAAGTGCGTTTCACATTACGATTCATGCTAAGCTAATGTATGTTGATGTCCTGTACTGAATTATAACCTATCACTATGCTTAAAACTGTAACCTCTTTGCCAGGTACATGAATGCAATTCAAACAAATGAACCACATCTTTTATGTTATTTAGCAACTGCTTTTGTTATTAACAAAAGGAGACCGCCTCAATTCAAAGAATTTATAAAAGTGCTTCAGCAAGCGCAGTACTCTTTTACCCAGATCCCATCCTGGAGTTCTTGGCGAGTTTGTACATTAACTATGACTTTGATGGGGCTCAGAGGAAGATGAATGAATGTTAAGAAGTAAGGTTCCAACCTCATCTTCAGTGTCCAGTCGTGAATTCCATATGAGCTAAGAATAGTGCAATTTTATCCTAGAAGTTCTCATCTTGCTCACTGGCTCATTGATTTATAACCTTTTTTTTTTTATCTTGACGTAGGCTATATGTAACGACCCTTTCCTTGGGAGTGGAGGAGGGGAACTTGACAAGCGTGCCTCTAATTGATAAATTTCTTGAAAGTGCCCGTCTATTCATCATCGAGGTTTGTTGCCGCATTCATCAAAGAATTGACATGGGGTACGTGAGTCAAACGGTTTGTCCGCAGTATATCTCGAGTTACTTATTCCTTCTTTTAATGCAGTGTTCTTGCTGAGAAGTTGAATTTAAGTTTTGAAGAAGCTGAAAGATGGATAGTGAATCTCATAAGGACATCAAAGCTCGAAGCTAAGATTGATTCTTTTTCAGGAACACTCATAATGGAGCCTATTCATTCGAATGTGTAAGTTCCTCAATTGATAACAGCTGGTCTCTGTCTTTATAGTAAACTTCCATGTTCCGTTATTGCCTGTGTATGAACAACTGATTGACCACAAAAAAGCACTTTGTGGCCGAACGTATAAAGAGTTGTTAGCCAGCTTATGGAGCATGCTCAGGCACAGACCGCGTAACAGTGATCTCATTCTAAGGGAACTTCTTAATGCAATGTGGTGGCATTTAAGCATCTTTTGGTATTACGTAGCTCCAGCGACTTGATCACTAACGCGAAATCTAAGAACATTCCATCCTTTTGTGTACGACTTGATGACAAAAATGATAACGAGCAAAAGCACTTGATAAGGGGCAATAAGCATTATTACATCATAAATTTTGTCTATATTGTACAGATTTATTCATTTTTTGTCCCATAAAAATGAAGTTATCAAAATTTTTTTGTACTATACTTTAAGCTCAACTACCATCTCGCCTGTGAGTAGTAATGACTACTTGATCCATACCAATGACGCCTATTGTATCTCCCACTAGAAGAAGAAGTCCAAGATTTTTCAGACCAACCACTCGGAGAAGAACTGTAAGACGTGGATGGATGTCCCGAGTTATTACTACTGCTACTACCTCTGTTGTTTTCTCGGTAAACATTGTTCTTCATCTCTTCATCACTGTCATACTTGGACCGCTGAGAAACGACAAAACATGTTCAGGGACACGAATATCCCAACTGACACTTAATGCATAAGTTTTCATGTTTTAGAGGTGTAAGTACTTACCTTGGACTGATCTGAAAGAACCGAATAAGCCTCCCCTATGATTTTGAACAGCCTATCCGAGTCGTCATGAATTTTCTTTACAACTTCCTTCCACAACGTTCCACCATCACCGGCATCACTCCTAGGGAATACATGACCGGTCTACACCAAGAAAAAAAGGTAAGTTAGAGAAAGAATGTCGAACTGAATTCAGAGAAAGGCCCATGACAAAGATCCTTTCTGAACCTTGTCCGGATGATGTTTGAGAGCTGCCTTTCTATACGCCTTCTTAATCTCAGCTTCAGTATCGGTAGCCTTGATCCCTCTGGGAAATGAAACAAGTAGTTATAAGTGGACGTTTCTGGTTGGAAATTGAAGATCATGCCAAAGGGTGTAATTATACGGGTATAAACTCTTACAAGATGAGGTAGAAATCCAACGGGCTTTCTTTTTTAGCCTTCTCCTCAATGGTGGAAAGACGTCGCCGAGCTCGTCTCAAATCCTTTCCTGTGCCTCCGCTTGATTTACTTTGTAGATCAGCTTGTTGATTCTTGACCTTCAGTTGCTTTTCGAGGAGAGATATAAGCCTTTTCACATCATCAGCTGCTTGATTATAATCTCTAATCATCTCATGCAAAGTGGCTCTCCTGGAGATGGCCTGCAAAGCCGAAACATATGATCTGGCTATCCTAAAGAAGAGAAATTCGATCGATAGAAAAGTGCTGCTGCGAATGGACGGAAATCATGAAAAGTAAAGCAGGGTAACCCAACCTTTTCGTAATTTTCATCAAGAGCTAGGGCCACACTACAATCCAAAATGGCATCAACGACTTGGTTGATTGATTGGTATGCAGCTGCCCGGTTGCAGAAGCATACAGCCATAAACGGTCCAGAATCAATACTTTTAGTTATAGCAGCAGTATAGTGCTCAATAGCTTCAGCAAACTTTCCCGACCTAAATGATTCGTTTCCTGACTTCTGCGGAGAGAACAAACTCAAGTCATATTTTTGCAATTAAACAAACTAATACATCAACAGTCAGGAAAACATAAATCAAGACGTGTGTAATGCTTTAGGACGAGTTTTCACCATACTTTCAAGCATATAAGTTGGCATAGTGATGCCCAAATCAGTTGGAGGTTCTTCATTCGTATTCCCCTGCCTGCAGGAAAAATCATACTTTATTATCTCAAGAATATTAACATGGTGAATTCAAGTCCAAGTCAGGCGGTAGCAAATGAAATTACTTGGGGCTGAGAGGAATATTCTCTTGTTCAATCAAATCAAGAGCCTTATCAAGCCTTCCCATATGATAATGCGATTTAATCAGCAGCTGCAACCTCCAGAACTCGCAAGGGGCTTTGCCTTTCGGATCAACCAACTGATCAGCTGCTAAGTTCTTTTTGGCAGAATCAATAGTTTGATAACATAGTTGGATCACCTCATCAAACATTCGCAACTGTTCCAATAACAATCAAATATTGGAATCAATCAAGAAATAGCAAACAAGACAGGTACAATCTGGCACATACAACGCATAGAGCCTCCCCCTTCATCTTAAGCAAACTCTCTGAGTAACGGCTTATAGCCAGAGCCTCATTAATCTTGCCAAGGGCGCTGTCAGCGGCACTACTAGTTCCTTCTTGCAACAGTTTGGAAGATTGGTTAATATTCTTGGCAACGTCCTGTCATGGCATACATGACAGTCAAAAGCATGGACAAAGGTCTAACTCACACGAAAAGAGTTTGATTAAGATAAATTCACAATTGCAGTCAGACTAACAAAAACAAATACTGAGGCGCCATACCTAGAAAAGAAGACATATAGAAATTCATACTCACCCTTGCCTTCTGAAGACCGTCGGCTGCTTCAATTTTGAATCTCCTGTCCAAGCAGACATCAGTTCCAGACCCCAAACACTTCGAAAAACATTGGATTGCATCTTCAATCTCTCCCAACACCAGATAACAGCTGAGAAACAAAAATATGGCAGATATTATGAATAGATCCTGGAGACTGATACTATAAAGTTCGCTAGAGAAAAACATCGATACAACATGGTTGTCCTAATCTAGCAGTGTCAAAAGGGAAGAACCAAGTAACTGCATGCAAAGAGCTTACTTTCCAGCACGCAATGTAACTTTTAGAAATTTCGGATCTATAGAAGATGCCTTTTTACAATCCTCAATTGCCTCCCTCATCCGCCCAAGTGTCATACGGGTTGCAGCTCTGTTGCTATAGCACAATAAAAGTGGTTCTCTACGACATTCTGGCGTATTGAAGTACTTTTCCGAGGTATTGATCCCCACTGTATAAAGCTCTTCAGCTTCAGATATTTTTCCTTCCTGATAAGCCTGGTTTCCCCTGGACAAAGTGTACAATTCAAGGAGTTGCAATAAAAACAGGTATGCTAAAACTTTAGTGAATACCCAATACCAAACAAAACCAACAACAATTTGTCGAAACCAAAAACTAGATGATGATCGATGAACTATCTGAGGGAGTCGAGAAGTGAATCAATCAATACCTTTTTCGCCAATGTTCACATACTTCATAAGGAGTACCCTCTTCAGAAACTTGCTCTGGTTTTTCTTTGTCAAAACTATTGCACATGACACTGTGGCTAGAACAACCTTTCAACTTATACTTTTTCCTGTATTGACGTGCTATTGATGACAATCCATCTTCAGCATGCAACAATGGAGGAAAGTGATTGTCATTAGGACTTCGACAGGGCTGTGAAACAACCTTTTCATCTGCAGCTGCAGCTGCTGCGGGTGCATCGCGACAATTAGTTTCTTGATATGGGGAAAAGTCCATAGGTGAACTATGCTCTGGCGACTTCAGATTTTCAAGTGAACCACCTTCTGTTGATGGAGTGAACAACTGTTTTACCATGGATCTTGGACGTAACTTTTCATTCTTCTTTTTCAGTCGTCTGGTCCTGAGAGACTTTGTATTTGCAGGATCTTGCTTAAGGGTACCAGTCCCATTGGAAATAAATGAAAAGTCAAATTTTAAATTTGAGGGGGAAACGTCGAATCCGTTTTCAATGTCATATGTCTTCATTGATGGCACTTCAGACTTAGGGAAATGAGCACCAGTAGGAGGGCTTCTGCCTGGCGTTGTGGGTAAAGATGAAGAAGTTCCATGCATTTCAGTATCCTCCTTTGGAAAGTCACTCATATCTGGAGCGTGTCTATTTATATTAGCTGGATGAAGCTTCTTAGCAGAAGAAGAATCCGTGCGGTTGGTTTTGAAGACAAAGACATTATCAGCACCACCCACTGAAGACTCAGAAGGGAAACTATTTGAATTTTGACAGTATGATTCGGAATTCTCGATGTTCAGTTTCTTCATCTCCTCTGACAGATTAGATACAGGGCATTTCTCAAACGAACCATCTGAATTAATGCTGACCTTAGAATCAAACTTCAAGTCCAAACCAGTATCACTTTTATCTTCTTCAAGACCATCGGTACGGACGTGATTATTGCAATTACCATGACTTGAACCAGATGAAAACTGGAAGCAAGTTGGATGGATCTTTTTAGCATCCCCAGAAGTATCCAGTTTAATCTTGCCACTCATGTCCGGAACCACATTCGAAGCATCTATCTCGGATTTATTCTTACCAGCATTTCCCAACTCTTGCTCTAGCGAATTGGAAGCGGTCTCCACAGATTCCTTCATGGAAGCACCAGCATCAAATTCAGTTCCATTGACATTATAAGACTCATCAAGACCATCATAAGGTTTCCTAACACCTTCTTGACTTAATTTTGCATTTGATCTCGGGTCATACTTATCTGAACTAGAAAGGTCTTTCATACTAACTTTGGGTCGACCCATCTTTTCTGAAGACTCTTTCACCCCTAATTTTGAGATCCCTGCAGACTCACTTTTCACAGCACAAAAGATGAAGTTCCCAGAGGTTGACATTGTATCAGCTGACTCCTGACTCTTTCTTCCACTATTATTCCCGTTCATTGAATTACTAGAACAATCCTTCGTAGCAGCAAAAACAAAACTCTCAAATCCCTTCTCAGTGCCCAACTTTGAGCTACCATTAGTACCAGAAAATTCGTTGTTAGAATAAAAAACATTGGTCCTCGATTTCGAACTAGGAGAAAACAAATTTTCTACTTCTGCAGGTCTAAAGCCATGACTGGAACCATTGAAACCCAATCCACCTCCAACAGAACTCCCAAACTTGTCCATATTCCCATCAAAATTTCCATTCACTCCACCAACATTCGACGGCAGCTTCCCATTACAACTCGCAAAGGGATTCCTAATCCCATCATCGACTACACTATCGCGACTGACATTTCCAGTTCCATTCGACCCCAATACAAAGTCTGCAGAGCTCCCATCTCGATAAGAGACTGTTTGTTTCCTCCTCAATTTCGTCATTCTCGGCCTCGTTCGCCGCAGAACATTTGAATGTTCCTGACCCGCCCTCCCGCAATTGAGTCCAGCAGCATACGTTGAACCATCGGGAAAATTAAATCTTTCCGATGATCCCGTATTTTCAGGGCGATCGGGTTCAGGGTTTAGGGCGGCCATTGGAGGCGACACTTTGGGAAATAGGAATTATATAGACGATCGTAGAATTTTATGATTAGGGTTTTAATTGGGGAAAGCGCGGACAGCGTTCTGGCTTCTTAACCACTGTGATGTAGCCGTTAGTACTGCTGCCTGAATTTTAATTCTAATTCGAATAAATCGCTCCTATCAGCGACGTTTATTCGCAGAACACGACAATGCACGTCTCTCTCCCCGCGGCCACCGTTAACTTTGGTTAACCTCTTAACATCAAGGCAGAGATTGGCTGGCGCAACATTCACGTCAGATGACGTGTTGAATGAAGGTCTCTCATATTATACAAAAATTTATACGTAATGGGTTGCTTCTTTTTTCACGCCAAATCTCTCGCCCAGGCCATATAAATATGTGGATCGGCCGAGACTCTTGTCTCTACTCTACAACAACGTAATTCCATTACAAGGCCTCAAATACAAGATATCATCAGTTTACATAATAACTACATGTACCCTTCAATTCAATGTCCTGATAACGGACTAGTATGCATATAAACATTCATTGGAATATTATTATTATTATTATTATAAGTCGATGGATGAATCTGAGGCCTGCCAGGAGTAAAATGAATTATTTAAGGGGTGGCTCAGCTCAAGATGAGCTCACTGTGTACCTGTCCATGTTCCATTCTAATCCATGACTTGATAATAGAAAGCCGCTGATCAATCTCGACAATCCTGGCTCCTCTTGACCAGTTTCCATAGCCACCATAGCCCGTGTGACGAGCAAAACACAGCCACAGTTTCTCGTTCGGACAGCACCAGTCTAACCCATGGTTGTGCCCTACGAACAACGCCTGTCCACACCATATCAATTGTACGTACATACATCATACATAAGCCAGCTGTGACTCCCATTACAGATGATTATACATGCAGTACGTAATTTGGTTTTACTTTTACAGAGCTTCTTCTTACAAGAACCTCCATGATTCCCATTTCAGCTTCTTGAGGAGCAACCTTCTCAGAGAACATGGAGCCTACGCAATCCCCTTTATCGAACTTACCTTTAGGGGACGCTTCCTCGAACTTTTTGCTTGGGACGTGCCAAAATATTATCTCGGGAACTCTTACAGCATGTATCATCATTCGAGAAGGTAAGCAACACTACTAGAACTAACTAACCTGATCAATGTAAATATTTTCGAATGGAGTAGCTTATGTTCTAAACCTTGAGTCAGGGTTGAAATCCTGCGTCATCTTTCGAAACCACTTCACTTGAGCTTCGGATATAACTTGCGGGTACGATCCACCACCCGAGTCAAAGAAGTACATATAAAGTACTACTGCATGAGCTCCGTCTCCACTGCACTGATGGGAAGATATTGAGAGTTTAAGAAGATAGTTGGAAACACTAGGCCATAGATTCGAGGGACCCTGTCTAGAATAAGAAAGTAAGGGGTCCTTCGCGATTTCACTCTTCATCAGCTCAAGCCGTGTAGTCCCTTTGTAACTGCAGTTCCCATCTGCACCTTATATTCGATTGTGTCCAATGTATAAGCCATGCACATACAGATTAAACTAATAAGGGTGGAACGAACGACGACTTACGATTTGTTTTAGGACAATGAAGTGGAGGAATTCCAGCGCCTGAGAACCATTCGATCGGCCACTCGAATTCAGCGTCGTCGTGGTTCCCAAAAACGGTGCACCAAGGTATTCCTCGGGCTCGTGTGGGAGATAACGCTTGATCCCAATACAAACTTGCGTTTCTTATCATTATGTTGTTTGCAGTAACAACGTCTCCGAGATAAACTACAAAGTCTGAAACCCACCGTGGATGAGATTACTATTACAGAAATTGATCATCACACACACACACACACACACACACAAACATTTTGGTTGTTGAAATTGACGATGCCTTACCGGGTTTCTCTGCGTCGAGCACATTAGACATAACTCGAAGAGAATTGATGTCTTGCTTCGGGCCCCATTCGTCCACGAGTCCTCGCCAAAGTGAAGATCAGCAAAGAGTGCAATTTTGAACGGTGCGCCGTCGTCGCTCATCATCAGAAGATTACCGTCGTCCTCCGTCTTCGTATCGCGGGAAGCTTCCGATGGTCGGAGAACAACCGCGATGAGACTCCATATCATCAACGTCAAAGGAGTGGACGACATTTGATTCTCGTTTATGGCTGCTCGCTCGCACGTACGCCATCCTCGTTTTGTTTGAAGAGGAAATGACCATTGTGACCCTGTCACTATGAACCAGACCAAAAAAGGTGTCGGCCCAAATAAGTAATTGGACCAATAGTCCAACAAGCTATGTCTTCCTCTTCTTCAACCCTACACTAACAGTGTCCATCTTTCTTTCCATCATCTTCATCGACAAATATTGCTCTGCTCTACCGCGGATCGGTGAAAGTAACCTAATTGAGAAAGTAGCTGGCTTAGCTTTAGTCGTCGTCTTTCAAATTCGATGTTGAGGCCAACTGTAGCTAACAATGGCGACTCAAAAGCAGGCGATTCAGATTCTCACCAAGAACAGTCGGGTTCAAGCTTGGCTTCTGCACCGCTGTATGAAATATCGGAGGAGAGCAAACTCGCTAGGGAGAGACATGAGAAGGCGGTTCAGGTATCAGTTTCCGTGTTCGATTCTATCGGCTAAGTTAGTATGGTAGCTCGTTTTGGGTATATTGACCCCATAAAGAACGATTCTTGGCTTTGTTTTGAAGCGAGTTGCTGGCAATTTGTCTTCTAGCTTAATTTCTAGATGGAATCAGCTGACATTAATGTTTACCTCGTAGTGATTTTTACATCTTTATCTAAATCTGAAATGAATGTCTAATTTGAATTGCCAGAGCGCTCGTTGCAATAATTCTTGTTTAGCTTGGTTGGACTTTGCTCTGATTGCAGGATCTCATGACAAAACGGCATGCAGCTGCACTTGCCGTTCCTACCAATGACAATGCTGTTAGAACGAGGCTTCGACGCCTCGGTGAACCCATTACTCTGTTCGGAGAGAGGGAAATGGAGAGACGTGATCGACTTAGGATGCTTATGGCTAAGCTTGACTCCGAGGGTCAGTTGGATAGATTGATGAAAGCCCACGAGGAAGAGGAAGCTGCTGCAGCGTCCATGGGGATGGATGAAGAGGAAGAAGAAATTAGGTATCCATTCTTCACGGAGGGTTCGCAGGCGTTGTTAGAGGCTCGAAGAGATATTGCAAAGTACTCAATCGTGAAGTCTGCATTGCGTTTGCATCGTGCAAAGAGGAGGAGAGATGACCCTGATGAGGATTTAGATGGAGAGCTAAAATGGAGTTTGGAACAGGCAGAGAACATGACACTGGAGTGCAGTGAAATTGGTGATGATCGCCCACTCTCGGGATGTTCGATTTCCCACGACGGGAAGATGCTCGCCACATGGTATTTTTTATTTTTCCTTTTCTTTTTGGTGAAGTATTAATGTTCTAGTTGATTTGAGTTATGGGACAGATATGGATTGCTTGTTCAATCTAATGTCCCTGTGATCACAACCATTAATTCTTGCAGGTCATTCTATTTACAGTATGTAATGTTTTTTTCCTCTGTTCTCTTAGTTCTTTAACTGGAGTTGCGAAGATATGGAGTATGCCTGATATAAAGAGAATCTCCGCACTCAAGGGGCACACAGAACGGGCCACAGATGTCGCATTCTCTCCCATACATTACCAAGTAGCCACTGCTTCTGCTGATCGAACTGCAAAACTGTGGGATACTGAGGGTTCGGTCCTTAGAACATTCGAGGGCCATTTGGACCGCCTTGCACGTATTGCTTTTCATCCTTCAGGTAAGTATTTGGGCACTGCAAGCTTTGACAAGACTTGGAGGTTATGGGATGTGGAGACGGGGGAAGAATTGCTTCTCCAAGAAGGTCACAGTAGAAGTGTGTATGGATTATCTTTTCATCACGACGGTTCCTTGGCAGCATCTTGTGGGTTGGATTCTCTTGCTCGTGTGTGGGATCTTCGATCTGGGAAAAGTATTCTTGCGCTGGAGGGCCACGTCAAGCCTGTATTCATACTTTTCTGCTATTTATCTTACTACAAAATAAAAGAAGTCCTCGACGTTTCATTTTGTGAAAATAAGCGACACTAATTCCCTTCTATAGGTTCTTGGCGTGAGTTTCTCTCCTAATGGCTACCACTTAGCTACTGGTGGAGAGGACAACACATGCAGAATATGGGATCTTAGGAAGAGAAAATCTTTGTACATAATACCTGCTCATCCTAACCTCATTTCTCAAGTCAAATTCGAATCTCAGGAGGGATACTTTTTGGTGACCGCTTCATACGACATGACTGCTAAGGTTTCTTTTTGTTTTTTCACCCGCTGAAATGTCTACGAATTGTGCATTGTATCCATTCCATCGATCGTAATTGTGTTCCTTGCCTCTTCTACATAACAGATTTGGTCCTCGAAAGATTTCAAGCCTGTCAAGACATTGTCCGGCCACGAGTCAAAAGTTACTTCGCTAGACATTGTTGGCGGTATGTTTGTATATATGTGTGTCTTCCATATCCGTTTCAACATTCCGTCCGTAATAAAGTTGTGTTCTTTGTTTTGTAGATGGACAATCTATAGTTACTGTTTCACACGATCGCACTATCAAGCTTTGGTCAACTAGAGAATTCGAGAAAGAGAAGGCAATGGCAGTCGACTAATGTGATTTGAGCAATCGTTTGTTCACTGTCTCAAGCACCAAGGTTAGATTTGTAGTGTGTGCGAAATTATTTCTGATAGGGATTATAGCTCATCTGTAATTTCAAGTTTTGACTTGGTGAAAGCTTTTGACATTAAAACGTATTGAATAATGCAATGATGAACATACATACGCTTCATTAACTGATAAATGGTTGATCAAAATAACAAAGTACAAAAAATTCATGAGTTTTGCTTGTGAGTAGTAGCAGTGATTGATTTTACTACAGTCTTGACCTTGTTGTTGGCTATTGAAATACTGTGATGATGATGATGCTTGGAATCGTCAGCTTGTGTGTCCCCGCTGTGAATTCCATGGTTCTTCGCCATGGAAACTTGCTGGATCTTGTTATTTGCACCAACTTCGGTCGCCGATGCTGATTGTTGAAGAGGGAAAAAGAAATCAGTTGGGAAGAATCTGTATTGGAGAAGCCCAGCCATATGAAGACAACTTAGTAGGAAGTTCTGTTCTGTTATGAAGAATCTGCTATGTTTATAAGTAGACACACTTTTCAGTCTCTATATACATAGCCATGAAATTATAGTCGGTGGCTAACCACTATTAACTTTTTTGCTAACAATTTCTAGAATGTCTTGGCTTGAAACTTAAGCCAACGAAAAGTCGTCCTTGCGCACATTGTGTGGCTGTGGCTGATAGTTCGTGAATAGAAACTTGTTTTTGCTGACTTTTAGCAGATACTCATAGCTCAGATTTTTATTTCTAGAAAGAATGCAAGTAGGTAAAGAAACTTAAAATATTGGATTTTCTCGCTTGTAAGCCACGTTCGAAGTTTCCGAGGTTTGACAAGTACTACTTCCTTTAGTCTACTAAGCTTTTATTCAACAACAGTGGGCTTCTAAATTTAAACTGTGAATTTGTCGACAACGGATTATGAATCACAACATAGATTATGAACCAGTGCTTCAGTAGCATCCATACAATGCACAACACAATCTAATCATCTCTACTGCAGAAGAATGAAACAAGCTATGTCAAGCAAGAACGAAAGGAAAAGGGCTCACTCACCTCAAATATAATAATGAATCGCATGGTCTTGAAATTGGGCTAACGGCCTACTATCAACATCTCAGCCCATCTTTGGCCCAATCTTCAACCAATTGGTGTGCTTTGAACGAGTTGGTAATTTTGAGTTCGAATCAGTGCACGAGTGAAACATGAAACATGGAGCAAATAAAATCTTCATCATGAGTCATTACAAGGATGTATATATATGTTGCCATTTACGTGCCTTTGTCATAAAACCATTCTCAGAACAACAATAATGGCAATATTAATTCATGCATGCATGCCAATTTATTAATTAAAAAATCAAACTGCTTCAAAGAGTTTAGCTAAGCTAGTATTCGTTAGCAGTAATCAATCAGCAAGTAAAAAAAGAAAGATCAATGGTGAGTGGCGGCTCATTAACATACTACAAATGCAAACCCCAAACACTTCCATTGCTTACGCTGAGCACAGCGCTCGTCTTCCTCATCATAAACTACATACACTTCATCACCATGTCGACCACCACCATTATTACCCACTCGCCGACCACTACCGCCCACGCAAAGGAAAATAACGCCGCCTCAAAGTACCGCAAAACCGCCCGAAACCTTAAATGGTTCGACGTCGTCGCCCGAGAAATGACGAAAAATAATAATAACCAAGGAAAATCGTCGTACAAAATGGGACTGGTCAATGCCGACGACTCCCTAGTGAGCGCCATCCACGCCGATTATTTAGAGATTGTGAGGATAGATTTCGATCCCGTCAACGACGAACGAGTGAAATGGTCGGCCTTAGCCCCCGAGAGGATCGACGAGAACTCAACGTGCCCAAACATACCATTTCCAGCGTTCGACAATTACCGCGGGTTAGACGTAGTGGTCGCCGGCGTCCCAAACTGCTCGGCGAACGGCGATGGAAAAAGAGACGTTTTTAGGCTGCAAATAAACCTCATAGTCGCTAATTTATTACTCAAAAGCGCAAAGCCTCCGCCGCTCGCCGTTTTCTTGGATTCTTGCGGGCCCATGTGGGAAATCTTTCGGTGCGACGATCTCCTCGCGAAAGACGGGCCCACGTCGATCTATAAGCCCGACCTGACGAGGATCGAACTCATCGCATCTTTGCCCGTCGGCCCGTGCCAGTTCGTCCCGCCGTTTTCTAGTTCGTGCTATTTCTGTCGCATGATAAAGAATTATTTTCTAGTTTCTTTTTTTTTTCAATGGATTTTTTGTTTTAAAAGGCGTCGAAGAAGAAGGGCCGCCGGCGAAAAAGGGTCGAGGGAGAGAGGCGTACGTCACGCTCCTACACACATCCGAGCACTACGTTTGCGGCGCGATAGTCTTGGCTCAGAGCATAATCCAATCGAAATCGACGAGGGACCTCATACTCCTCGCCGACAAAAATATTTCGCCCAAATCGATCGAAGGGCTCCAATCGGCGGGCTGGAAAGTCGAGCTCATCGACCGCATAAGAAGCCCATACTCGAGAAAGGACACTTACAACGAATACAACTACAGCAAACTGAGGATATGGAGGCTCATGCAGTACGAAAAGCTCCTATTCATAGACGCAGATTTGTTGGTGAATCGAAACATGGACGAATTCTTCGCCTACCCACAGCTCACAGCTGCCGGGAATTACCAGAAGCACCTATTCAACTCAGGGCTAATGTTCGTAGAGCCATCTGAGTGTACTTACAGGGAATTAATGGAGAAGATGATGGTGGTTGAGTCTTACAACGGTGGAGACCAAGGGTTTCTAAACGAGATGTTTTCGTGGTGGCATAGGCTTCCACCGCAGATGAACTACCTTAAAGTTTTTGTGGATCCTAAGGATAGTCTGCATTGGGTTGATGAACGGGTTTACGCTGTTCATTACACGGGTTTGAAGCCATGGAAGTGTTACAGGGAAAAGGACTGTAATTGGGACGAAAAGGAGTGGAACAGATATGCTAGCAGCTCTGCTCATAGGATGTGGTGGAAGGTCTACAGAGCTATGCCTAAGGACTTGAGGCCATACTGTGTGCCTTTGACTATGGAGGAAGATCGTCTGTTAGAAGACAACAGATGGGTCGAAGAAGATGATGCTACTTCTCGGGTTAGAACGCTGAGGGACAAAGTGAGGGAGACAAAGAACAGCAGTATTACCGCAGAAAAAGACAGAAGATCTTAGGTATATTTTCGTCGTGTTACAGTTACGATCATCAAGTATTTTTTTTTCTCGATTAAGGTCATCAAGAACACGGTGAACATCCAAGAGCGAATAACGAATATACACACTTCAAATAAATAGCAAGTTATCAGTAAACAGTACATACTCTGAATAGTCAACAGCAGCAGCCCTCGCATCGAACCAATCCATTCTCATTGCAATGTGGGCATCTCTTAAGCGTGCCTTCTTCGTCTTCGTAAACCTTTCGACTTCCACTGCAATTAGAGCACAGCAAAAACCTAGCGTCGCCGCATTTTTCGCAAACGAACCCTAAATCCATAAGAGGAAAACCTTCGACGAGTTTTGTTAATTCTCCTTCCTCATTGAGCAGCTTAATCTCCTCAGCGCCGCCAATGTGCTTTCCCCTTACGAAAACTTGAGGCAAGTTCGCTGTTTTCCCTTTCAAAGCATCTTGCAACTCTGTCTTAAAAGATCGGTCCATTGAGATATCTCGCTCATCAACGCGCACTCTAACGCCCCTGAATATCACACGAACTGCGCAGCAATCTTCGTAAGTCTTCCTTATGCTCCTCAGACTAGTGTGGTACAATACGATTCTATCCTCAGCACCCTTTAAATAACAACTCTCCTCCTCCTTAGTCTCAGAAACTGAAGACTTCACATCACTAGAGTCAAAAGGCTCGACATTTTGGGACTTCATAACACCATTGGACTCTTGATAAATTGAAGAATCCACATGAGGTGACTCCAAAGATTCGACCTTTATTGATATCAAAGCCTTTTCTGGCGTTTCGCAACCTTTATTCCTGCTTAGCAGGGCTTTTCTATAGGTAGATGCTACGTTATGGTCTAATTTTGCCAGCAAAGACTCCTCAGACAAGTGCTGCCACAAAGGCTTGGATGAAGGTTGTTCCACGATCTCAAAGAACTTGGATATATCACTACCATCGACCTCACTTTTATTACCATCGTCAGCACGTTTTTTAGGCGATTCGACCATGTGGAACTGAAAAGCTTCATCGTCGAGCCCTTCCATGAGCTCCCAAGTGTTGATAACAGAGTGTGGTGATAAAGGTTCCTCCTTTTCTCCATATTCTTTAGCATCATTCACTTGGGTTTCCAGCCTTACAGTTTCTCGGCTGCTAGAATTAGGGTTTGGGTTATGATCAACTAAGACGAGCGAGCCATATGTGGTTGAAATTAGCGAAACATAGTGATTGGAGTCTCCTTTTCTTAATGGTGGGTGATGCACTAAAGGTGTGGGCAGAGATAGAGTTCTTTTTGAAGCAGGAGTTGAAGAAGGTTCTGACAGAGAGTAGAATGGCGACTGAGAATACGAATGTGAAGAAGATGACGAAGAATTTGAAGTGGGATTTTGCTGCTGAGCGATGAAATTAGCTGGACAAGAAGCTGAGCAGCCCATGGGCGATGAGAGAGAGAGAGAGGACTATGAAAAAAGTTTGGATCTCTTTTGTATCTCTCTACTCAATCTTTTCCCTTAAAAACAAAATGCATAAAGATAAAAAAAGACGTACAATGATTGCTTGTGCTTCTTGATACTTTCCTCCGAACACTTTCCTCAATTGAAACTACACATAAAATGGCAAAAGATTGCGATGTAGAAACGGAATCGAAGCTTAGAGATGAAGTGTTGGTAGAGGAGGGTTGTCAAAAGCAAAGGAGGTAGATGGAGAAATACGAATTAAATGCTGTTAGATACAGTTGAGGTGCAGAGATGAGCTAAGTAACCAGTTTAAGAAGGAAACTGAACAATGACTGGTAGTGGTAAATGCTTCTGCTAAGCAGCATTTTGCGAAGGTTTAACTTTTGCTGTGATGGGTTGGACCAACTGTTATTGCATCAAAGGATAACAGAAAATTGTCCAACTTATGCCATACAGAGGCGAGCCCAACCCAGCCCAGGAAAAAGTTTAAAAAACTGTCCAAAGAAGTCATCTTTTTAAAGCATGCATATCCATTGAATAAATTACCAGATATTACTGTGTAAAAAAAACCCACAGTACAATGTACATAATAGTTCTCTCCACTTTTGGTTATTTCCTTTCCTCAACCAGGAGGAAGAAACAGAACATCAGTAAGAATTCTCCAACATAGAAAAAGAAAGAAACTAATTGGACATCACAGTGAGGCCATTATTGAATCTGGGCCTACTTCTTTGCGGTGAAAGCCCTCGGTCTTCCACTGATTTCCTCTTATTATTGTTATTATTACCACTAGTACTAGGTGTAATAACACTAGATTGTTCTGTTTGCTGTTGCTGTGATTGCGATTGCTTTTCTGATGTTTCTGTTACTGTTACTATTTCGTCTCCTTCTGTTGATAAAGATTCTTCCTTTTCCATATTCTCAGGCTTTCGAACATGACCAATCTTGCATTTAGTTTTCATCATGTGAGGCTTCAGCTTATTCACATCTGTTCGGGTCACAGGCTTCAGAAAGAACTCTTCTGCTCCTTCTTCTAAACATCTGTGTAACAAATCATTTTAACCGCTAATTAATCACGATATGATTAGTAGGACAAGAAGCTTGTACATAAGCATAATGCGAGGTTAGTTGTTTATTACCTGCTGATTCTTGAGGGTACATTCTCAGATGACATGATAACTACTGGTATGTTCCTTAGATTTGAAGATTTCTGCCAATTAAACAACAACCATTGATTGTTCGATTGATTACTAAAGCTTGATCTTAGACGTAAGAGTTAGTGGAGAATTCAACAAAGAAAAGATAAAGTTGATATCACAATTCACAGCAGATGGATAGGTAGGTGTGCATAAAGATTCCATTTTATGTCAAATTCAATGGCAATAAAAAGGACAGACAAATGGGGACAGAACCATTCATTACACACATCAATTCAAAATCAAAAGGTAATCCTGTCACAAAAAAATGCCAAAAACTTTGAAGTGGAAACATGGGCAGATCAGAGCAGATATGCATGCTTTTCTTTTCAAGAAAAGAAAAAAAATAATAATCATGTGAGGAATAGTAACCTTGATTTTCTTGAGAAGATCATATCCTGTCATTCCAGGCATGCAGTAGTCTGTAATAACAAGATTGACTTCCATATGATGATGATTGTTAGAAGAAACTTGCGTTCCATCACTTGAATGATTGCTATTACTTGTGCCATCATCTTCATGCCAGCCAAGAATCTCTAAAGCTTTGGTAGCAGAATCAACTGTAGTAACTGCATACCACAAGCAAACATTATATGACAGTTCCATGCGAGATTGAATTGAAGCAACCTTAGAAACCATGACTATGGTTTATGAAATACATTACCTCTCTCTCTCTCTCAGCGTAGAATTTAATCATACCTTGATAAGAAGACGTCTTGAGAAGCTTCTCAATTAGCTTCCTATCAATCAAACTGTCATCAACGGCCAAAACATGGATCTGAGAATCTGATGCAGACGACATGCCCATTTTTCTCTCTTCAACTTTTTTCAGTGAAGAGATCTTGAAGAGCGTAAGATATTGAACCGTTGATGAGGTGTAGATTGATGCAATAGTTCTACTCCCAACGCACAAAGAAGGTATAATGATCAGATTTTCACAAGCTAAAAAGATCTTCCTACAATTCTTGGAACTGAAGTACCAAAGCTCAAGGAAGGAGAAGCGAGGAGAAGGGATGGTGTAATAAACTATACCTTACATACAACAGATTCTTAACATGGGTCGTGCTCATATAATTTATATGCGTTACGCATACATATATGTGAGTATAAAGTAAAATGTGGGACCCACCAAATCCTCTCGAGATACAGTTGTGTGAGTGAAATCATGTGCGATTACCATATCTTGAGCAGGTGGGGAAAAAGATGCCAATTTCTTGCGATTCTCTTGTAAGATTTGCCTCCCAATCTATGGCCAGTACATGCACATATTTCTTGTCCATGTGTTTTTAATGCAAATATTCGATTGTATGTGTATATATTTAGTTTCTAATAAGTTGAATATTTATATTGAATTACCAGTTCCTAGGTAATATAAAGCGGCATCGGTTCGTCCAAAGTTCACTAAATAATTGATAGTTTGATTAGGAGAATTTTGCAGAGTGAAGCACCGACTCATCGATATAACAAACGCTTTCGAGTACGTATACGACCGTCTCTTATCATTGTTATGATCAGTTTAATTTAGTCAATTATTAGGTTAAAAGTCAACCATTATTTAATTGTATCAGCCTACAATACGAGCGTAACACATGTTGTCATTCAATACATATAGCTTATATATAAAAAAGAAGGGAATATATTTTGAATGATGATTATTTAAGGCGTGGATCGATCTTTCCACCAAGCAAACGATATCATTGATAAAGCAATAATTCATCCCAAGCGTGTACCAACATCCATATTCAGATACAACCAATTACCACGAAGAATTTGCTAGTCAAACACACACACACACACACACACATCATTATTTTTTTTTTTCATGGCGCTCCTTTCTCATCTTTCAGTTAAGTATTAGGGTTTTCCAATAGTAATCATGATTCGTGCCGAGTATTGCGGGTCAGGTCGGCTTCTGCATGGGCAAAATGACCCACGAGCCTTTAGTGGGATTCAATCTTAATTATTCATCTTTTAACAATAAGGACACACACGCATACATATATATATACACACGCGCACACATGGACAACTTATTGTAATAACTAAAGAAAGCCATATAGGGAGGGGAGGGGTGTGATGTGGCGTGAGTCCTATAGATTGGCTTTCGGGAAAAATAATATAAGGTTTGTTGCCCTTAATTAAAAGAATAAGCCTCATTTGAATATTAGGCTTGAGCCGTCCACCGAATCATCCAATGTCGATCTTCTAAATCTATTGATCAAATTTATGAGATTGTATTATTGTACATTATCTGCTAGCTTAATTAGCAACCATCCCAAGCTTGATACTGTGCCACGTCTTGTTCTTTTTGAGGGAGGAACGATGGAAACTTACAATGATGGGTCGTCGTCATAAATAAATGTCAACCATAGTATAGTAGATTTTTGAAGTAATAATTATATATGTATTATAATTTCTTGAGCATTGCAAGCAAGTAATTAGTAGTCAACAGAGGCATAAGTAACACAAGGGATAAAAAGTTCGTTAGGTATATAAGCAAGGATACGTCCTGAACCATCTTACCTTAGCTTTCGACATGTACGTGTATTTACACCTACAGAGAGAGAGAGAGAGAGAGAGAGAGAGAGAGAGAGAGAGAGAGACGGAGGGACTTTCATCATTCATGGCTAGTTGATGAAGGAATATGAACCGTACGAAATAAATAGAATTATAATTCAAATGGGCTACATTATAACGAATATTATAATTGAAGCTTGTGTTGCTTCGACAAATGGGCCATATCTTATAATGAGCCGATTAAATGGCTTATTAATGGCCCAGCAAATATTTTACAGCCAAATCCCACACCGTCTGAAACAATGCCTAAGCTACGCTTTATATAGTGCTTTCTCACAGTCATAATCGTCCCTTCGGGGACATCCGATAAAATTGGAACGATACAGAGAAGATTAGCATGGCTTCTGCGCAAGGATGACACGCACAAATCGAGAAATGGTCCAAATTTTTTTTTTCATTTTTCCCTTTTTTTCTTCGATCCGTTTTTGATTTGGAAATCTGCAGACCTTGGATTTTTTTTAAATGTTTTGGGTCTGAGTCGAAGGCTGATTTCTTCCAATACAAACTTTGATTGCAACTCAATTTCATGTATTTTTAGCTGAGAGCTCGTTATTCGCTTCGTTTCTTGGCTTTGTTAGGGATTTATGGAAACTGGATTGTGCTGATGAGCGAAGGAACTATTTTTCCTTGGCTTTGAATGATTTCTTACGAAATGGAGAGAGTAAAGATGTGTATGAGCTTCAAGGTAATGCTCGAGTGAGACTGATTGATTATATGCAAATATGTCGAGCTCCAAAGTCTTTGAAACCTCTTGCTGTTGAATAATTACACAATCCCTTTTCACCTTTGATGAATTTGGTACCTTTCTCTTTGCAAGGCAGTGAACAAACAGTGCGCTCTAGCTCAGGAGAAGCAGGAAGAGTGAGGAAGCATAAACGACTTCTCTTCCAACGCACCTAAAAATTCCTTCTTTTTCTTCAGCTGAACAACAAAAGTGCTACAAGTGAGTAAATTAGACATGAGTTGGAAGGAAAATCCTTGATTGTGTTTGTTTTGATTGTCATTTACTTCTTGCCTGTCGCTTTGAGTTGGCTAATTCAGTTGTTCTTCCTTTTATTTCCTATGTATTACATAATTTTGTAGCCTTCCTCATGCGTTTGTGAATCGCTAGTTTCTTTTCTTGAAAGAGTGTTTCTTGCTAACGCATGAGTACTGATTGCCTCAATCACATTGTCGTGAAAGAGTATTCAGTTTCAGTTGCTGCCTTTGCAGTCTTTTAAGACGTTCTCTTGAAACTAAATATTTGCAGAAATGATCCGATATGTGATGACAAAATCCCGGGAACTTGGACCTAAGTTTGCTTCGAGTTTTGATGTCTGTTTTTATGACGAAATCCCGGGATTTTCCTCGAGTTTCGTCGGCTTCTTAGCTACAACTTCAGTGTACGGATTGGAACATATTATATCAACTATTGATGCAATGTAATCAAATACGAATATTTTTCACCTTCCATATTTTAAATTCATTTCGGGCTGCTGAACAAATATTTTTGATTGAATATATTTATTTATGAAATCAATAACAACGGAAGCGTGTAATAACAAAATTTCCATGCGTATGAATTAACAGCGGGAGCATCTTAGTAATAATAATATAATCATACAACGGTAACATTCCGCTGTCCCAACGGCTACACCATCAGAAGGCGCTTAAACGCATTAGCACTTCATAAAGCCTTCACCGTCCGATCTATTCTCATCCAACGGATAACAATTCAATAAAGATTTTCGACCGTTGGAGCCCGAAGCCCCGCTTCATTAAGCTTAAGAAAGGCCTTGATTTATATCCCATATATAGAAGGAATCCTGTTTATATTAACTGACAACACTTTGAGGGAGACAACAAAGTTACACCCACCACACAAACACAAACAGAGTTTGAGGGTGGATTTGCTGCGCAATGGCTTCAAGAAACATCGTTCAAATGCAGAACAGAGGTACTTTTCTTCTTGTGTTCCTCTTCTTTGCGTTTCAAGAAACGCGTAGAAGTTAGAATCTTTACGAAGTTCTTTGGACTCTTCTTGTATTTGATTTCTTGATTCGAGTCTCTGAGGCATTTTTCACATTGTGAAGGTGAAGCAGCTATGAAGCAGAAGAACATAGCAGCAGATACGAAAAATCGTCGTGCACTTGGAGACATAGGAAACGTTGTTACAGTTCGTGGGTTTGATGGGAAACTTCTTCCTCAAGTTTCTCGACCAGTGACACGGTACTTAGCACGATAATTCACAACTGTATAAATTAACTTCTTAGATTAGACTAAGGATATAACATTTCTGTTATGTTTCAGAAGCTTTGGCGCCCAGCTACTAGCCAAGGCTCAGGCCGCTGCTGCTGATAAGAACAGTAAGGTAAACGGACAATCTTGAAAACGGTCATGAATCTTGTTTGATGCATTCGTTGTATTGTTAAGACATTACGAATTCTGGGTTTTGTTGCAGAATGCATTGGTAGCAAATCCCAACGGGCGTGAAAACAGAAAACCTGAAATGAGAAGAAAACCATCTCAGAAGAAAGTCGCTGAAAAAGCTGATAATAAGCCCCAAGAGATAATTGAGATCAGTCCCGACACTGTAGATAAGGAGGGAAAACCCAACCGAATAGGAAATTCCAACGAAGAAGAAAAGAAAGCTCCTACTCTTAGTGCCACACTTACTGCAAGAAGCAAGGTGGTTGCAAATTGCAATAATGGTCGTAAATTGTCTCAATGTTTTATGAAAACTATAATTAGCGGCTCAAAGTTTGATTTCTTTTTCCTCAGGCTGTTTGTGGGTTGAGCAATAAAGTAAAGGAGCGTATCCCAGATATCGATATTGAGGATGCGAATAACCACTTGGCAGTTGTTGAATACGTCGAAGACATGTACAAGTTCTACAAGTCAGCTGAGGTCTTCATTCCTTTGTCTATAACCTTAAACTCTGCTGTCTTAATGTTCGTCCAAGACTTGAAAAAAAGATAGTGTTTTTTTATAATCCTTTATGATGCAGAGCGAAGGGCATGTTCACGACTATATGTATTCCCAACCCGAGATTAACGAGAAAATGAGGGCGATTCTGATCGATTGGTTGGTTCAAGTCCACGAAAAATTCGAACTTTCGCCAGAGACCCTTTACCTCACCATCAACATCGTTGATAGGTATCTCTCTTCAGAGACTACGTCAAGAAGGAAACTTCAATTGGTGGGCTTGGGCGCTGTGCTCATAGCCTCAAAATACGAAGAAATTTGGGCGCCCGAGGTCGAGGAATTGGTATCCATCTCTGATCGAACGTACTCTAACAAGCAAATCTTGATCATGGAGAAGCAAATCTTGGGCGCATTAGAGTGGTACTTGACTGTCCCAACTCCTTACGTCTTCCTCGTTCGCTTCATCAAGGCATCTCAAACAGATTCAGACGTGAGTGTTTCCTTCCGTTCACTAAGCTTTTACCTAAACTTAAGCAAAAAGATTACACGAAACTGAGCTTTTTTTTTATGGGTGTGTGTGTTAGGTGGAGAAGAACATGGTTTACTTTCTTGCCGAGCTGGGAATGGTGAACTACGCAACACTGACATACTGTCCATCGATGATTGCTGCGTCGGCGGTGTACGCTGCTAGGTGTACACTTAACTATGCTGATGATGCTCCTCTTTGGAACGAAACGCTTAGAGTTCACACTGGGTTCTCGGAGTTGCAGGTTTTGGATTGTGCCAAGTTGCTGGTTAGTTTTCATTCGATGGCTTCCGATCAAAAGCTTAAAGGGGTTTATCGAAAGTATATGAGTTTGCAGAAGGGATCTGTTGCTTTGTTACCACCAGCCAAATCTCTTTTGACTGCTGCTGCTGATTCTCATCGAGGAAACAATTGATGATGGATAGGATTATGCTAGACAAGTTCCCATCTTTAGGGAATTCTTTATGAGTTTCTTGTTGTTAGAATTTGATTTGTAATACATACTTCTTTCTTCTCTGAGTTGTAATTCTTCAGTACTTTTAAGACATGACTCAGATCAGTTCTATGAACGGATGGGGATGCTAAACAAGTTCCCATCTTTAGGGAATTTTATGAGTTTCTTCTTGTTAGATTTGATTTGTAATACATATTTCTTCTTGTCTGAGAGTTTGTAATTGTTCAAGGAAGCACTTTTAAGAGCTGGTAATACAAGATTCAGTTCTCACATGGATGCAATCACGACAAGTTTGTTTTCTTTATCAAAGTCATTGGCAAACACAAAATCTGTGAAAGCAGTTCAAACACTTCATCAAAAAATTATAATCTTTGGGCTGAAAAACAACATATCCTTATGCAAAAACCTCATCAACCTATACATCTCATGCACTGCGCACAAAACGGCAGTCTTGGTTTTTCAAAGCCTAGAAAACCAATCGGACATCACTTTATGGAACGGATTAATGTCGGCATACACGAAGAATTACATGTACGGCGAAGTCTTGTCCTTGTTCGACGATTTGCTGCGTTTCCCTCACCTGAAACCAGACAGTTATACGTACCCAAGTTTTCTAAAAGCTTGCGCGGGGCTGAAGAGAGGAGACTATGGCGAAAAGATCCATGCCCATTTGGTAAAGTCAGGGTCCTTATCAGATATTGTCGTCGCCAGCTCCATGGTTGGCATGTACGCAAAATGCGGTGCCTTTGAATCAGCTCGGAACGTGTTCGATGAAATGCGTGACAAAGACTTGGCTAGTTGGAATAACATGATATCTTGTTATTACCAAAGCGGCCAGTGGGAGAAAGCATTGGAATACTTTGAGAGGATGAAAAGCACTGGGCTGAAGCCCGACTCCGTTTCGTTCACGACTGCGATTTCATCGTGCGCCAGGCTATTAAATTTGGACAAGGGAATCTCAATACACGAAGAAGTGTTGAGAAGCGGGCTGGTAATGGATTCGTACGTAAGTGCCACGCTCGTGGATATGTATGGCAAATGTGGATCCTTGAAGAGAGCTGAGCAGGTGTTCGATGAAATTACAGAGAAAACCTTGGTTTCATGGAATGCAATGATAGGAGGTTACAGTCAGGTCGGCGATAGCACGTCGTGCGTTCATCTTCTATCGAGAATGAACTCAGAAAACGTCAGGCCAAGTTCGACGACTATAAGCAGTTTGTTCTCAGCTTGTGCTAAATCAGCACAGTTGAGACACGGCAAGTTCTTTCACAGCTATATTCTGAGGAACAACGTACGCGGAGACACCTACGTCGATATCTCACTAGTCGATATGTACTTCAAATGCGGCGACGTCCAACTCGCCCAAAACGTCTTCAATTTGATGCCCAAATCAGACACGGTCGCTTGGAATGTAATGATTTCTGGCTACGTTTCGTCGGGCTTGTACTTCGAAGCACTCGAAACATATGATCGCATGAGAGAGCAAGGCGTAAAAGCCGACGCAATAACCTTCACTAGCGCCTTAGCTGCTTGCTCTCAATTGGCAGCCTTGGAAAGAGGCAAAGAGCTCCATGACTCCATAAACAAGTGCAAGCTGAGCTCTAACAAAGTGCTCGTGGGAGCTTTATTAGACATGTATGCCAAGTGTGGTGCTGTCGAAGAAGCTGAAGAGGTATTCAATGGATTGCCCACTAAGGATTTAGTCTCATGGACTTCAATGATCGTAGCCTATGGATCAAACGGTCGAGCAATCGAAGCTTTGAAGCTCTTCGACGCCATGCTAAAGGCTCGTGTAAGGCCAGATAGAGTCACCTTCCTAGCAGTGATTTCAGCTTGCAGCCACGGTGGATTGGTCGAAGAGGGGCAACGCTGTTTCCATCAGATGGCAAGAGACTATGGAATCGAGCCCACTATAGCAGAATACTCAGCCCTCGTCGATCTCCTTGCTCGTGGAGGAAGATTAAGCGAAGCTTACGAGATTCTTGAGAAGAACCCTAATATTGAAGGAGATGTTGAGCTGCTGAGCACGCTATTTGCTGCTTGCCGCTTGCATGGGGACGCTGATTTGGGCGAGAAGATTGTGAATTCCCTCGTTGCCAAGAATCCTGATGATCCTTCGACTTACGTCGTTCTTGAGAAGTTGTATGCGTCTTCGAAGAAGTGGGACGAGGCTCGTAGGATTAGATCGAAGATTAAAGAGATGGGTCTGAGGAAGAATCCTGGGCTTAGTTGGATTGAAATCGATAAGAGATTGCAGTCTTTTTTAGCAGAAGATAGAATGTTTGCAGAAGCAGAATCTGTTTATGGTTGTCTTTGCTTCTTGTATGGGCACATGGAAGAGGACAGTGAAGAAGTTGCATTTGAAGCTACGCAATAAATAACACATTTTTTTATTAATTTTAAGATAAATGGTGGTACTAACTACAGGGCAGGCCACAAGGGACTTAATGGGCCATAAGGCCCAATTTGTAAATTATTTGTTTAAAAGAAAATATTCTTCTGATTTTGGTTTTAAATGCGACGAAATGAAACGCAGCGTTTTGTTACTCTAAATGAGAGAGGTGTGATGTGTACGTTTGATGTCAATAGAGGACAGTAGTTTTGTTTGTTGTGCAATTGTGACAGTGGTGAGGAGTGGAGTCTGAGTTAGAGGAAAGGGGTTTTGAAACTTTTAACATTTAGGGTTTTCGACGTTGCGATTTTGCAGTCGCTCGGGCATTTCCTCATGGCTGGACAAAATGTGCATGTGATATCCGATGACGAAGGAGGTACAGTGATTTTCTGCTTACGGTTTAACGGGGTTTGTTTGAGATTTTCCTATTTTTGGCTATTGGCGCAGAATACGAAGGCCGTGCTGATGACGATCGCGATGAAGACGAGGATGACGAAGATGAGGGTAAGACGACGAAGTTTTATGATTATATCACCATTTGGGGGGGTTGGTTTGTGGTACTGGTTTGATCTACTCTTTGGTCTGCGGTGCATGCTGTTGAAATCGAGGCTTGTGGTGGTTTTCCGTTCTCTTCTTCCTTCTCCCGTTTTAAGAGTAGAAAAATCTGATACTTTATCATATCCTGTTGAAAAGTGCCAACCATTGAAGTTATGCTGCGTTAATGGGGAATTTCTTGGTCTAAAAGATAAATAAGGTTTGCTCTTAGAGCAGAGTTCAGTGTTCGTTCTAAAAGGCACTGCAAATGCCATTTTGTTTGTTTGGCTGATAATACTCTTTTCTTTATTTATTAATATTTCTTTGATTCCAATGAACAGAGGGACCAGATGAGTTTGAGAATGATGGATTTATAGTTGATGACGCTGATGACGAAGACGCCGCCGAAATTGATGAGGAGAAGAACAAAAGAAAGAAGAGGAAAAAGAGGTGTGTCTACACCACAACATATCTGTTAATGGCTTTGTTTTTTTTTATCTGCATTGTGATCTTACTGTTGCTGAGAAAAAATGTTTCTGCAATTATTGATAGGGGCTCGAGGCAGAACTTTGAGCTTGATGAGGATGATTATGAGCTACTTAAAGAGAGCAATATATCTGTTTCACGCGTTGATGTAAGTGCCCATGTTTGTCTTTATCATCGTTCTAACCCTGTGTTGTTGCTCATGATGAAGCTGATGCCTTGGCTATATTTAGCGAACTAAAAAGCTTAAGCGGTTGAAGAAGGCTGAGAGAGTTGCAGAAGCAGGGCCTTCCGCTGTCAAGAAGCTTAACCACGGCATGTTTGGTGACGATGATGGTTGAGATTATTTTTAATTTTCGCAGTTTTGCACTTAATCGAGGAATTTTGATTTCTTATTTTCCTTAACTCGTATTCTAAAAGTTGTAGGACAATTCCTTGATGGCATTGTTGAGGAGGATGCTCAACTTGAAGAAGAGGATGATGGAGCCGGTGAGGAGGATGAAATGGCTGATTTTATTGTTGATGAAGTAGATGAACTTGGAGCTCCTGTGAGGTACGTCTTAACTTGAAGATCAAAATGTACTGCTGTAGTTACTTTTTATTTGGTATACCAGACCCATCCTTATGTTATGTAAGCAGGAGGAAGAAACCGAAGAAGATACAAGGAAGAAATTCCTCTGCTTTACAAACTGCGCATGAGATATTTGGTGATGTTGATGATCTCGTAAGGAAGCGAAAATTGCAATTAAGCCGCAATGAAACTGATGACAGGAACCTTGAAAATCAATTTGATCCCGTTGTAATTTCTGAGAAGTACATGACTGAAAAGGATGGTCAGATTGGGGAGGCTGATATTCCCGAAAGAATTCAGGTTTATTTGTCTACTTGTAGTTTTGCAATTTTTCATCATGTATTGATTACATTCTTTTCTCTTCGAAGCTCTCTGAAGACAGTACTGGGCCTCCCGCAACTGATGTGATTAGTATCAAAATGGAAGCGGAATGGATTTATAATGAGCTAGCTAACGCTAAGGTATTTCCAATTAACTGGAGCTGTTCCATAACGGAAGAAATGGGTGATGAAATCAAGTCTCACATGGCAAGGCTGCTGGAACTTATGCATCTTCATAAACTCGATGTATTAATTCTGTCTCAAGTAGCCATCCTTTCCACGTGGACCTGTACCCTGCCCCATTTGCTTACTGGACAATGATGATCATGTAGGTTCCGTTCATTGCTATGTACCGGAAGGATGAGATCCGCACCCTATTGAAGAATCCAAATGAGACTGAAGCCGACTTCAGTGATGATCCTAATCAAGAACCTACCATAACATGGCACAAGGTGAGATCATGCTAAACTTTTTTATAGAAGTAAATTTACTCGAACCTCTCCTACCTTTTTCCTCTCATATACTTGTAGTTTTTGCTCTTACTATGGAGATTTCAGTTGATGGAAAAATTGGGTTAATTGTGAGTATATATGTTATGAGGAGTTCATTTTGCGTGGCGCTGTGCAGACGCATTTTCATAAGTTAGAATAGTCCAAATGAAAGCACACTTTTCCCTTTGTATCTTTTAACTCAATATCAGTATTCGATTGCTTATCTTAAAGACTTAGTAATGACTGCTTGGAAATATACTCTGCAGGTGCTTTTGGCGGTCCAGGAGTTGGATAATAAGTGGCTTCTTCTGCAAAAAAGGAAGAGCGCTCTCCAGCACTACTACCAGAAATTGTTTGAAGAAGAAAATAGGACAGTTGATGAAGTGGCACGTCTCAATTTAAATAAGCAGATTTTTGAGTCAGTCATAAAGTCTTTGAAAGCTGCCGATTCAGAAAGAGAGGTTGATGATGTTGATGCTAAATTCAATTTACATTTTCCCCCTGGTGAAGTTGTCCTTGTCGAAGGGCAATTCAAGAGACCTAATCGGAAGTCATACTACAGTATTTGTAGTAAAGCGGGACTATGGGATGCTGCTGGCAGGTTTGGTTACAGCGCTGAACAATTTGGTCTGCAGATTTCTCTGGAGAAAGTGGTACATTCACGGTGATATGATATCTGCTTACCCTTGTTTTTTATTGCCTCTGATTGGTTTTTCTATTGCTATTTTTCAGAGGATGGATGAATTGGAAGATGCGAAAGAAACTCCTGAAGAAATGGCTTCCAATTTCACCAGTCACCTGTTTGAGACACCTGAAGCTGTCTTGAAAGGTGCCAGACATATGGTGCGTAAATTTTCATTTTTAAATTTTGTAGTTTGAATGGGATTGTGTAGTGCTTGCTAAACCTGTCTCATGGGGCAATCCAGGCAGCCATTGAGATAAGTTGCAATCCAGTTGTTCGGAAACATATTCGCAATATCTTTATGGATAATGCCGTTGTGTCTACTTCTCCGACACCAGCTGGTGATGCTGCTATTGATTCGTTTCACCAGTTTTCTGGGGTTAAATGGTTGCGGAACAAGCCAGTTTCCAAATTTGAGGAGGCACAATGGCTTCTAATCCAGAAAGCTGAAGAGGAAAAGCTCTTGCAAGTAACTATCGAGTTGCCAGACACTGCCTTAGACAAATTAATAAGCGATTCAAATGATTACTATCTAAGTGACGGTGTTTGTAAATCTGCAAAGTTATGGAATGAACAAAGGAAGCTGATAATTCACGATGCGATAAATTGTTTTCTTTTACCTTCAATTGAAAGGGAAGCTAGATGTATGCTGACTAGTAGAGCGAAGACCTGGTTGATGTGGGAATATGGAAACCTAATCTGGAATAAGGTGTCTGTGAAACCATATCTGAAAAAAGAACGCAGCGATGAAGCTGCACCTAGAGTGATGGCTTGCTGTTGGGGCCCCGGGAAACCATCTACTACCTTTGTGATGTTGGATTCTGCTGGAGAAGTTGTAGATGTGTTACGGGTTCAATACCTTAACCTTCGTGGTCAAAGCGTCAATGACCAGCAGCGCAAGAGAAATGATCGATCAACAGCGGGTTCTGAAATTTATTACGGACCACCAACCACATGTTGTTGTTCTCGGGGCAGCTAACACATCGTGTATGAGGCTAAAGGAAGATATTTACGAGGTGCTAATATTTTTTACTACGCTATGTTTTAATTTCAAAAGTTCCATCTCTCTTCAAATTGTTATACTGGCTTGGGCTTTTATTCAATGTTTTCTATGTCCAGATCATCTTCCGTATTTTGGAAAATAATCCTGATGTTCGTGAGATGGACAACATTTCTGTTGTCTATGGTGATGAATCTCTTCCTCGTTTGTATGAAAATTCTCAAGTATCAGTTGATCAGCTTCCTTCACATGAAGGTACTCTTGCCATTTATTATGATCAGATTGGCGATTGAATTTTCTCTAGTCTTAAGCATTTTTAATTGCTTTTCCATGGAAAACGTCAGACATTTTTCAGAAATTGCTACTTGAATATTCTCTATACAGGAATTATTAGGCGGGCAGTGGCTCTTGGCCGTTATCTTCAGAATCCACTGTCCATGGTTGCAACATTATGTGGGCCGCGTAAAGAGATATTATCATGGAAGCTGAATCCTATGGAAAATTTTCTCACGCCTGATGAGAAATACCGAATTGTTGAACAAGTCATGGTGGATGCAACTAACCAAGTCGGTCTCGACCTTAATTTGGCTGCTATTCATGAATGGATGTTTGCTCCTTTGCAATTTATTTCAGGTTTGGGGCCCAGAAAAGCATATACTTTGCAGAGGTCCCTTGTTAGAGCGGGAGCCATCTTCAGAAGGAAGGACCTACTGATATCACATGGCCTTGGTAAAAAGGTTTTCATTAATGCTGTTGGCTTCCTGCGCGTACGGCACAGTGGATTGACTTCCAATAGCAGTCAATATTTTGATTTGTTAGATGATTCTCGGATTCATCCAGAATCTTACGGCCTTGCGCTAGACTTTGCCAAGGATGTCTGCCGTGAGGATGGGAACGACTGTGTGAATGACAGTGATGATTTTGGGGAGATTGCAATTGATTATGTTAGAGATAAACCACATTTGTTGAGGGCTGTGGATATAGCTGAATATGCTGTACAGAAGAACCTTTTAAACAAAAAGGAAACACTTCGGGATATTGTGTTAGAGTTGATTGAAGGATTTCGAGACAGGCGTAAACCATATGCCGAACTAAGTCAGGATGATGAATTTCACATGATCGATCCTGCGTAAACTTGGTCCTACAGGAGAGAGTGAAGAAGCTCCGATGGAAGGAAAAGTTGTGCATGCGACAGTTCGCAAGGTTCAAGATCGGAGAGCTATATGTGTCCTTGAATCTGGATTGACTGGTATGCTCACCAAGGAAGATTTCACAGATAAGTGGAGGGATATTGATGACTTAACTGAGAAGCTCCGGGAAGGTGATATCTTAACTTGCAGAATCAAGTCAGTGGAAAAGAATCGTTATCAGGTGTTCTTAACTTGTAGAGAGAGTGAAATGAGGCATAACCGCTTCCAGAATAATTGCAATACGGATCCTTACTATCATGAAGAACGTGCCAAATTAAACACTGTGAAAGAAAAGGGCTGTAGAGAAAAGGAGCTTGCACAGAAGTATTTTAAGCCAAGGATGATTGTACACCCTCGCTTCCAGAACATCACAGCTGTTGAAGCTACTAAGGTATGCCAGATGGCATCTCGTGCTCTTGAAAATGAATATACACATAAGTTTTTGCATTTATGTTGATTGCATGCTGATTATGTCTGCAACATTTAGTATGTGGTGAAGTGATCTTATTGATTTCATGGACATTCAACATATGTATTGCATAAACAGCTATTATCCAACTTTTTCATGACAAGTCTTCGTAAACTCATTACTGAATTATAAGTTTTCTTTTCTTTTACCCTTTTGTGCATCGGAAGGAAGAGTTGTTGCAGTATATGTTTTAAGCAGTTAGCTTATGGATTTTATTATTTTCTTTATTTTTGTTTTAGTTTTTGTCAGACAAGGATTCTGGTGAAAGTGTTATCCGGCCCAGTTCTCGGGGACCTTCGTTTTTGACATTGACATTTAAAGTCCACGATGGTGTATATGCTAACAAGGACATAATTGAGAGTGGAAAGGATTTCAAGGACATGTCAAGCTTGCTTCAGATAGGAAAAATACTGAAAATTGGAGAAGAAACATTCGAAGATCTTGACGAGGTGATTACATTAGAATTGCACGGGATTTGGTTATTTGTTTTTTAAAGAAAGTAAATTTGGTGAGTACTTATTTGTTCATGCAGGTGATGGATCGATTTGTTGATCCATTAGTAGCTCATTTGAAGGCAATGTTGAACTTCCGTAAGTTCAGAAGTGGTACCAAAACTGAGATTGACGAGCTCCTTAAGATTGAAAAGGCTGAGAACCCAATGAGAATTGTATACTGTTTTGGAATCTCCCATGAACATCCTGGAACTTTCATTCTGACTTACATACGAAGTTCCAATCCTCATCATGAGTACATTGGTCTATATCCGAAGGGATTTAAGTTCCGTAGACAAATGTTTAACAATGTAGATCGTCTTTTGGCTTATTTTCAGCGTCATATTGACGATTCAGTGGTGCCAACAAGCTGTGATGGTCGCAGGGGAGGTGGAAATTTTTCACGCGGAGGTAAAACTAGCACTGTATATCTTGAGATGAGATGCATTTCTAACCACCATATCTACCTCCATTCGGAGTGTAATGTGCTCTTTAAGCTACTGGAATTACCCCATTTTAATCGATGTTTATTAGTTCTAATTGATATCGAAATGCTGAGCATATTTAAATGAAACCTGGTTTTCTCTTCATTATTCTAGTGTTAAAGCTCCACATCTGACATGCCTAACATCTGCAGAAAGAGGCGACTACAATAACACAGATGGTGATTCTTATGGGCGGGGTCGAGGTCGCGGCCGCGGTCGTGGCCGTGGCCGGGGTCGTGGTCGCGGCCGCGACATGGGTGACCAGCAAGACCCGGAAAGCTACGAACAGAGCTGGGGGACTAAGGATGACAACAATGGTAGATGGGGAAGCTTTTCTGAAGGTAAAGTGCACAATTCACCTGGTAGGGATTCTGGCCCCTGTAGTTGGCGCAATGATGGGGATACCACCAATGATGGCGGCAGCGGCAACACTTGGAATGCTGGAGATGGTGTTGGCAAAACTGCTACTGATGATGGTGGCAGTGGTTGGGCTAAATGGGAACAAGGAGATGGTGGTGGTGGTTCTGTAGTTTCTGTTGGGTGGGGTGACAGTAAGAAGAGTTCAACGTGCAATGATGCTGGAAATAGTGGAGGTGGTGGTGGATGGGGTGCAGGTAGTGCTGCTCTTGCGGGTGCTGGTGGTTCAGATGACGGAAGCAATAAGAATTCTGATAATGGAGGTGGATGGGGTGGTTCTGGTGATGTTGGTGCGGGGAAAAGTTGCGGTGGCGGTTCTGATGGATGGGGTGGAAGTGATCGTGTTTCTGCTGATGCTGGCGGTGGATGGGATAACAATAAGAAGTCAGTGGACAATGAAGGTGGTGGATGGGGTGCAGGTAGTGCTGTTCTTGCGGGTGCTGGTGGTGCAGATGGCAGAAGCAATAAGAATTCTGATGGATGGGGTGGAAGCGATCGTGTTTCTGCTGATGCTGGCGGTGGATGGGATAACAATAAGAAGAAGTCAGTGGACAATGATGGTGGTGGATGGGGTGTAATTAGTGCTGCAGGTGAGAGTGTTGGTGGTGGATGGGGTGGAAGTGGTGGAGGAGGTAACGGTGGCAGTGATGATGGTTGGGGTTGGAATAAGAAGAAATCTTCTATGGACGGTGATGGCAGTGGGTGGGGTGGAGGAGGTGACGGAGGGAATAGTGGTGGATGGGGTGGTAATGACAAGAAGAGCTCAAATGACAACGGTGGTGGATGGGGCAGTGGTAGGAATAGCTCAGGTGACA
This sequence comes from Craterostigma plantagineum, assembly GCA_027422505.1. NCBI lineage: Eukaryota > Viridiplantae > Streptophyta > Magnoliopsida > Lamiales > Linderniaceae > Craterostigma > Craterostigma plantagineum. Next base: position 655,207 of record JAPQWV010000255.1, on the reverse strand, counting down.
ATGGTGGTGGATGGGGTGACAAAAACAAGGATTTGATGGGCAATTATGGTGGTGATTTGGCTGGCGAAAACAGAAGGGGTGGTGGTGGTGGAGGAGGAAGGTTCAGGGGCAGAGGCCGTGGTGGGGGCAACAACGGAAGCGGCGGTGGTGGTTGGGGTAGAAATGAAGGTGGTGGATGGGGTGGAAGTGGTGAAGGAGGAGGTGATGAGAGGAAACCTAGTGGCGGCGGTGGGTGGGGTGGAGGAGGTAATAATAGTGGGGGCGGTGGTGGATGGGGTAGTATGGAAAAGAAAGATTCAATGGGCAGCGATTATGGTGGTGATTGGGGAGGGGGAAACAGAAGGGGTGGTGGAAGGTTCAGAGGTGGCAGAGGGGGGAGAGGCAGTGGAAGGGGTGGTGATAGTGGCTTTGGCAGCAACAACAACAACGACGACGACAGTGGTGGTGGTGGTGGTGGTGGCAGTTGGGGTGGATGGGCTAACACGAGTAGTAAGAATGATCGTTCCATTGGCGGGGGATGGGGCACAAGTAGCGGCAGTGGAGGAGGTGATGGGGGGAGTGGTGGTGGATGGTCTAACGATAAGAAGAGCTCAGGCGACGAGAATGGTGGATGGGGCAGCAGCAAAGGTGGTGGTGGATGGTCTAACAACAACCCTAAGAACGATTCTTCCACAGTGGGCAATGACAATGGGGGATGGGGCGGTGGTGGCAAAAAGAGTTGGGAGGATGGTGAAAAGGGTGGTGGTGGGTGGTAAATACTCTGGCCTTCATCATCATCATAGCAGTAAGCAACTATTGTATGGGAATGTCATGGAATGCAATGGATCTTTTCCTTACCTAGAAAAAAAAACTGAGTCACATTGCTTAATTCGATAACTAAAAGATTCATCGTTTATCAGGTCATTTGGTGTTCGGCATATGAGTATTATTATTATTTCGTCATCAAACCGTTGGAATGGAACGAAGCTTGAATATCTGTGTCCGCGATGAACTGAATTCAATGATACGAGCATAATTATTGACACGTGAGATGATATTTGTTGATGCAAGAGGGGAGGCATCATGCAAATGATGACTTTTATGGAAAAGTGAAAAGCAAAGCAAATTAAAGCAAGTGTTGTTAGAATCTTCTCAAGAAATGATACATCTACTGACTGAGTCGTCTTTTTTGTTTTCCAACAAAGACAGACAAATTGTCGCTCGTGTTAACATCTACCTTTTGGTTCAAAAGGGAAGACAATCCATCTCAAGCTTTCAAAAATAAATGAGATTATTATGTATTCTTTTTCCATGATCGCCTACTTTTCTTTGTCACTCACAAAGCATCCATCCATGACCCACTTATCTCCAATCCCAATGCAGCCCGTGTAATTAGTTTTCTTTATCGCTTTTTTGTCTAATTGCTTTGATACACACACTCAAACGAACGGAGGTGGGAGGAGATTTTCTTTTTAGAAGTTACAAAAATAGATAAATAAATGAACATACATTTTACCAACACTTTAGCGTGTCTAAGATATCTTCTTACTTAATAGTTTATCAGCTCAAAATATCTCTGATGCGTTCGTCATTCTTACATATTTTTCCGCTTTTGTTTGTCCAAGTACACTATTTTAGAATGGCTTAATATTGACAGATCGTGTGCATCTAGCTAAAATCATTATGTCTATCGCTAGTGTGCTGTAGTATTTGGAGACAAGACACAAATTTTTCAATTTCATGATGGCCTATATACAACATATATGTGTGCGTGTGATTTTCAACCTCGAGTGCATGGCATGGCATGGCATGGCAATGATGGTGCGTGGTCATCATGCACATACAAAATCATATCATATTAATTCAGCAGTAACATAATAATCCCACCTTTCACACTTTAATACATACATGATTTATTCATTGCGGATCTGTCTTTTCTTAGAAACATGTGACATTATACACCACGGTTCAACTCTCGAAAACGATGAACTGTTAATAAGTAATACTTATATCCGAACAGCCAAGCCAAGCCGAATGAGCCGATCGAGGATGTGTTACTCACATCATCACTACGCCATCTCACAGATAAAGTGACGTCAGTCAATACGGCCTCTTCTAGAAACGGGAATGTTACGACTTCAATTTAATGCCAAGTAAATATTAATTTAATCTCGCAATCACCATCACAATCTCTTTGTTATTCCATTCAATATCTTATCTTTTTGTTTGTTTCTCCATCATGTACTTTTTTGACTGATTATTTGAGAACGTAAATGTTAGTAATACATTTTCACCTATTTAAATTGTATGCATTTTGTCGAGCCGAAAGAATCCATACTCCCCAATCATAAAATACGATTGTAGGCATATATATATATATATATGTATATATATATTTATCGAGAATGTTCCTACTTAAATAACTATTATATGTATGACATACGGGAAGTAGAAAAGTTGGATTATCAAGAAATACTGTATATATTTTGAAAGAAAACAAGGTTGCAATATTCACGGCTAAAAGTACATTACTCATTTTAATTTGAAAAAAAAAAAAGATTCTTTCGGACCCACGAGGAAAAAAATAATAATGAAGGGATGAAATGGTTAGAAAATATATAGAATTATGTACAATCATTTATACATAGTATTGTTGTATTAGCGCATGCAATAGTTTAAGAGTTTTTTTTTTTCCAAATGCAATAGTTAAGAGTTAAGACAGTTCAAATGAGAATTATTAAATACAATACGAAAATTGGTTTTCCTTCTTTTCTTCACTCTCTCATGTCTCACCACCCTTATATATATTCCCCATACTTCTTTTCCAAAGAAACAAACAAACACACACTCACAGACACATACTCGAAAAATCTTTCCTCCTAATTTATAAAAATAAGTGGTCTAACTAAAAAGCTATATTTTAATGGACAATCTCATGACCATGACGATAGAACAAAAGCAACCATGGCCGCCTTTGCTCCGTACAAGCTCGCCGCCGACGACGTTTGCAGACTATTCATGGAGTAGCGGCGTCTATTCAGACGTGATCTCCGCCGAGGCCCTACACGTCAGAACCACCGTCGCTGCTAGCTCGCCCCCGCCGTCGCAAAGCCCCAGAGGACGGCTGCCGTCGGAGACCTTCGACGGAGGCGTTCCGCCGCCTCAAAGGACGGCTGCCAACAAGAAGACGGCGGCGGCGGGAAGGGCCGCGAATAAGAGGAAGTCGCGCGCTTCCAAGAAGCAAACGACGACGTTCATCGCCGCCGATCCGGCGAATTTCAGGGAGATGGTTCAGCAGGTGACCGGCGTTAGGTTCGTCGGAGGAGGAGGAGGTTTGTTGGGTGCGGCTGAGCTCCTACTGAAGCCGGAGCCTCGGATCGGCGGCCTGGAGCAGCCGTACTTCGATGGTTCGGGTTATTTTCCCGGCGGGTCGGTTGCTGCTTCGCCGTCGTTCGCTCGCCAGGTTGACTTTGACTCTTTTTGCAGTTTCCCAACGCTCGAGTCGTCCAAGGTTCAGCTTTAGAGAGAAGGGGCTATGTTGTAATTATTGAGTTCTTTGAAGGCTAAATCGGGAAGTACAAGTTTCTAAATAGCCGAATGTAATGGAACTTTCTCCGTCTAATGTTGTTTATTTAGTTTTTCTTTTCAATGAAAATTTGATACCGAACCAAGATCAAGATTGTCAATGTCCGTGGAAGGAGGAAGACGATGAAGTATAAATTTAGGATTAAATAAAATATATCGGATGGAATGAGATACGTGAATAATATTTCATGCTTAGGTCATCACTGTTGTAGACGGTGGGATCCTATCGATATCGTTGACTTGAGGATAGGATTAATTCAATTCTGTGACGACATGTAAGTTAATTATTACTATATACGATACAAATCTATTTACTAAATCAAGGATGGTCAAATCAAAATTAATAAATTTGAAAATTTCTCCTCCTGACCTTTCCTAGATTTGAAAATCAAATACGATACATACGGTTCACGAGCTTAGGCTAACATGGAAGAAGTACAAAGACAAGGAAATTTCGAGACCCAAGTCAACCATCACCTAACATTGCATTTGGTTAGTCGTATATCATAATTATTATTCGACGTTCTGACAATAACTTTGACTTGGGCCGTGCCATGTACTAAAATAAATTTGAAATATAGTTCCAATTTGTGTGTTGTTTATATTAGAAATAAATGTTGCATATGCGTGCATCATCATTTGGTTGTATTTGTATGATCAACGACGGTTTTGTTATAAACGATTAGCGTCGTCTTCATAATGTAAAACTATGATTATATGTGAAAACATTAATTGAAACAATTGGTAAATTTGTTCTTATATTCATTAACATGTGGGTCCAATCCAATGTTATCAGCTGAAAAACGAACGGCTGGCGCTCATCGTAGGGCGACGGAATGTGAACGTTGTTGTGTATTGCTTGCACAATTGGCCATTAATATAAATTTGTTGATGATAATTGTCAATTTATATAGTAGTAATTCTTTACTTATTTTCGTTATTCAAAACTTTGTTGCGATTCATTCCTTGGATTCGATGTCGCTTGATTATTAAAACAATAAATGAGAATGGTGAGCAGAGGTTGCAGCGGGGGAGGTTGTTGACTATGTAAGCAGTGACGTGGAATTTGACTTCGTCTTTGCGCTATTTAATTGTTGGTGGTGGACTATTTTATTCATTTTTGCTTTTGTCCGCTTGCTATATTCATTGCATTGCCACTGATCTCTCTCTCTCTCTCTCTCTCTCTCTCTGGATATTGACAAGGATAGATCGATAGGTCATCTTACTAACTATAGAATGATATTTTGATTAGTCAAAGTAATAGCTCAATTGAAAGATTAATTTTTGTTGATCGTGGACAAACATACATACATACATACATACATACATACATAGACTTCCATGCATGGTCTCTCTCTCTCTCTCTACGACCATCAGCATATATATATATATATAATATATTATAATCTTACTTATTGTTCATAATCTGGTATATTGGTGCTTTGGTTGATTACTTTAGTACTATAAAGATTTGATTTGAGTTAATAAATGTGATGTAAAGAAAATGACCGACTATCTATGATTGACAAGATAACTGCTCCAACAATAAATATACTAGTTGGACTTGACTTGGTCTAAGCCGATTTATATTTAATAGCTTCAACACTTGGTTACTCAGACCGTGTAAAAGTAATTCATAATGACATTCTACACCATTTGCCTTTCATTTACAATAGTTCGCATTGTGCGGTTCACTTCATTGCATTGACAATCATATTCCTTCCATAGGCTCTAATCTAACCCATTGGGTTGGGCCAAGCCGATTATTACCTGCCCACGCTTTCATTGCCGTTCTTAAATTATGCTAGAAAAAACAATATCATGCATGGAGAAGACTATCTATGGCATTCATACATAATAACAGAATAAAACGTCAGCAAAGCATAGTATCCAAAGACGAAAACTAGGCATAAAGCCATCCACTTAAAAGCACACGACATGGGAGCAAACGAGATTACTAACCATCATTACTTGCCCATCATAATCTTGACAAACTCTTCATAGTTGATCTGCCCATCCCCATCAACATCTGCTTCCCTAATCATTTCGTCAACCTCCTCGTCTGTAAGCTTCTCTCCGAGGTTTGTCATAACGTGACGGAGCTCAGCAGCAGAGATGAATCCGTTTTGGTCCTTGTCGAACACACGGAAAGCCTCCTTCAGTTCTTCCTCGGAATCCGTGTCCTTCATTTTCCTCGCCATGAGGTTCAGAAACTCGGGGAAATCAATGGTTCCATTGCCGTCGGCGTCCACCTCATTGATCATGTCTTGGAGCTCTGCTTCGGTAGGGTTTTGACCGAGAGATCTCATCACTGTGCCAAGTTCCTTCGTGGTGATGCATCCTAAAGATAACAGTTAGTTTGGGATAATATAATATGATGCACAGCACAGCCGATTCACTAGCTACTAGAAGATGAGACCAATAATCCACAGCTGGCGTTTTTTGCCCTTCTTCAGCAATATAGAACGAGTGCATGGTTAAAAGCGGATATATCTTGAATCAAGGAAATGGATTATGCAGCTGACATTGAGTGCAATGGTAGAATAGAACGAAAATTCTTCTCAAGTCCACATTTCAAGCACATGGACCTCTTCTTGACAAAGCTTGTAAATGGCAAAGTACTTATATCCAATCTTATGTCCTGGGTAATATGATTAATTTATCGATTAAATTTCCAAAAAACAAGAACACATCACCGTTCCACCTCAAGTGGAACCATGCTTCACACCGTCAAAATTTGCTCAAATGTTGGTTGGTAGATACTTTCATCATAGTAAAACACAATCTCCATCAATTAACATCACCTCAAAATCTGTTTTTAACCCTAGTCATCTGACCTTAATCACTCCAAAAATAAAGCTACTTTGAAAGATGAAAAAGGGCCAAAGAAAAAATCAATCATCAAATCCTGATACATGATCACTCAAGTGGATAGCAAATAATCCAAAAAACACGTCACATCCGAGAACCACAAATGGATACACAACAAAATAGGAAAGCTGAAGAATACCATCTCCGTCCTTGTCAAATAGGCTGAACGCCTCCTTAAACTCGGAGATCTGATCATCGGTCAATTGATCTGCCATTTCTTACTATATTGTCTGCCGTGAAAATTCTCTTTGAAAATGAGGTGTGAATTATCGTGATGAGCAGCAGCTCAGCTCAATTAAATTCAGTACTCGGCTACACTGGAGCGGATTATTGCCCTTTGTTTCATGTTATATGGGCTTTGGGCAAGGCCCATTTACATACTCATATTAGGCTTTAAGCCCATTAACATACGAAAAGGCCAACTCAGACCCATATATTACTTGACATATCTTACAAGTCTTGCAATGTATTGTTGAGTGCTATTTTAGGAGCCATCTTTTTCTTTAGAGACCAAGTCAAATTAATCTTTTAATGTCAATGGAGCAATAAAAAATCAATACAATAGAATATGAATTGGAATATAATACCCCACTAGTTCTCTTTCTCACAACGTCTGATCAAATGTTGGACTTGGACAAGAATCATTCCTTACTTTTCTTTTTATATATTCCTTCTAGCATTATAACTAAATGCGATTATAGAATAAATATTTGGTAGGTTTAGTAAGATCACTATGAATATGGCCCAACCATCATAGAAAGAAAAGCTACATATAATACAAACTGCTCTCTACCCTCTCTCTACCCCAAAAATCTCCTCCAAACCCTAGCCGTCCCCTCCTCAACTCTTCTCCCCTTCTCCCTCACCTCCATTAATGGAGGTGGGGGAGCTTCGAGTTTCTTTTTTCGTTAGTTTTCTTTGTGTCTTTTTTATTTAAAAAAAAAAAAAAAATAATTGTTTTTGGCTTCTCTCCTCCGCCGCTTCCGCCACCATCTCCGCCGCTTCCACCACCACCACCACATCCTGTCGACATCTTCGACAGCTGCAGGCAAAGGTTGGGGTGAATCAACGAATCTGCCCATGCATAGCAGCTGTTCGACGAAATGCTCCAAAGAGGTTTCAAAGCATATTTGGTCATCTGAACAGCATTGTGGACTCCCACGGTCCCGCCGACTGCTGCCCCGCCTTTCGCCGCGCATCCTCGCAGTTTCCGCCTTTCACCCTCGCTCGCCGCCACTGCCGTTCACCCACCGGGTGTCTCTCGATCTTCGGATCGGGAGCTCTTTCTCCCGGCCTCCGAGCCGGGAGCTCTTTCTCCATTTGTTGGAGCCCCTTCTCCCTTTTGTGGAGCCTTTTCCGATGAAGGCAAGATTCAGAGTCGATGACCCGTGCAAAATGAAGAGTGTTGTGGATTAGGCTTAACAGCCTTTTTTGTAATACGTTCTTTAGTTGTCGTGTTTTAGATCATGAATCTTAGTTTTCTGTCGGCTTTTCGTTTTGTTTGGGTGTTTGATGCTCCGTGTGAGCCTTGTTTTCTCTACCAGGTTGATATCACTGGAGAGACCTCTTGGGTTATTTAGCCCTGTATTTTTGTTTATGATAATGAAGCTATCGTTTCTGGTAAAAAAAAAAAAAAAAATCATTATCATAACTTCGCGCTATGTTGGCAATTACCATTTACAATTATTTATTATTTGCAAGAAACTTTAAAATAAATAAATTAATAAATTATGTTAAAAAAAAAAACAAGATATATGATGCTGAAGAAGAAGAGAAACAAAGTCACCTGCTTTCTAACCTTTCCCAAAGCCCCTCAAACTTTTACTAGCTCTCTTCTCAAAATCAATCCATCAATCAATCAATCAATCTTTGGCAGCTGACTTAGCTATGGCGCTTGGAGATTTGGGGCTTTTCGCGACCCTTTTACTGCTGACGTCATCGCTTGTCCACTTCCAGGAGGCGCGTGCGAACTCGGAGGGCGACGCGCTGTACGCGCTTCGTCGGAGCTTGTCTGACCCAGACCACGTGCTCGAGAGCTGGGATCAGAACCTCGTGAATCCTTGTACTTGGTTCCACGTCACCTGCAACCAAGACAATCGCGTCACTCGCCTGTAGGTTTACGTTTTCTGTAGCCGTGTGTGTTGTGGTTTGAGTTTGACCATGGGTATGATTGCGCGTTTAATTGGTGGATTGTCGTATGGGTAGTTGTAATGAATGTTGATGAGGTAACCCCGTTCTTGGTGGTTGTTGATATTGTTTGCCATATATAATCAATTGTGGTTTCTTGTCTCTCACTGTGGATGTTCTTGTATGTATAGGGATCTTGGAAACTCAAATTTGTCTGGTCATCTTGTGCCCGAGCTTGGGAAACTTGAATATCTCCAGTATCTGTGAGTTTCTATATGTAATCTATTGAATCATTTTTGTATCCGTGTTTAACTACTCCTTTCCAAGTACCTAACTGTTTGGACACCTTGTAATGCAGAGAACTGTACAAAAACAACATTCAAGGGACAGTTCCTTCTGAACTTGGAAACTTGAAGAGCTTAATTAGCCTGGATTTGTACAACAACAATATCACAGGGGCCATTCCTTCATCACTTGGAAATTTGAAATCCCTCGTCTTTCTGTAAGTCTGCTTTATCGCGTTATCATTTGCATGCACTGTCCATTAATGTGGTATGTAGTGTCGTCCCTTCCTTGCTAGCTAACCTTCATTTTCTGTGCAGGCGTCTTAATGATAATAAGCTTACGGGGCCAATCCCCCGGTCACTTTCTGGTATATCCAGCCTGAAAGTTGTGTAAGTGCCTGTTTGTCTGATACGTACATCGATGTTATGTTCATCTTTGCACAGATTTTCGCTAACTGTCTGAGCTCTTACTGCAGAGATGTTTCTAATAACAACTTGTGTGGTACGATACCTACCTCTGGCCCATTTGAGCACATCCCCCTGAACAAGTATGTTCTTTTTTGTGTATACTAATCTCCTTTTTGCATATCTTTTTTACAATTTTATTCCACTTTGATCGTCTCCCCTAATATCTTCCATCGATGCTTGCTTGTAGTTTCGAGAATAACCCACGTCTTGAAGGTCCAGAGCTGCAGGGACTTGCGAGTTACGATACAAACTGCTCTTAAATTGATGGGAAAGCTAACTAATATATGATATGTTTGTTCCAAGATGGGTTTCGCTTGCATACGCTGTGTCTCTGTCTAGTCTCCTCCTAGTGGTGTGCCTCCTCAAGGGGTTTGTGTTGTTCTATCTTAAGTTGTACTACTGCTAAGTTTAAGGTTAGGTGTTTGAACTGAGGAAATTGAAAGTTCTGTAAGATTTATGTATAATAAATTCTGCTGAGCGATTGGAATGTTATTATCAAGAAAATATATGCCCGTCTTGATAACATGATACAACCCCATAAAGCTTAAATTTTTGCAGAAAAAACCAAGCCCAGAGAAGAAAAAAGAAACTTGAATTCTCAAAAGATCGAAGGGGATGGAACGGAAAGGTGAACGGAAATTTTCATCAGATGAACTTATATGTAAACGTAGTCGTGTTCTTCGAATTCTTGTTCAGGCTTATTAGCTGCCACATCACTGATCTCTTCTTTCATGCTCGACTCTTCACCAGCCATAGGAGAAGAACCAATCGCATCTGTGCTGCATTCAAGTTCAGAATGAAATTCTTCTGCTTCATGAGATTCTGACAAAGCTTTCCTTGCTGTAATACTGTCTTCAACTGCAGTTGCACTCAGATCTTTACTGACTTCATTGCTACTGAAATCCCCGACGAAATCCAACCCTGAAAGAAGTTCTTGTTCGAATTCTACAACTGCATCTGCTTCTTCGACTATCTTTGGCATGTCAACAACAGCATCATTGTTTTCCTCGGGCATATACGGATAAGGTGTTGCGTTCTCTGTTTCTCTTTCGACGGAAGAAGTGGAACTTTCAGCTATTTCGATAGGGTTTAAACCTAAATCAGACCCTTGATGCAAATCAGACGAAACAGAGGACGTCGATGCTCCTAAATTCGTTCGACCCTCTCGAGGACTTAAATCGTAGACGGGCTCTTCCCTTTGCAAAATACTGCTTATATGATGAGTACTTTCGACAGAGATTTGAGCTGAAATATCTCCTCCTCCTCCTCCTCCTCCTCCTCCTCCTCCTCCTCTCTTCTTCTTCTTCTTCCTCTAAGACGAAAACTCCTTCAGTTACAGTTTCAGGTTCTATATAGATCCTTTCACTTACTTCTGAAAGAGATGACGAACTCGAACGTCTACTACACCTCTGCGCTAAGTTTTCAGACACAAATTCCACAGAAGTATCTCGGACATCAGCTTGCCCAAGTTCTTGAGAGTCTCCTTCTGAAGATTCACTTCCATGTCCAACGTCGTAATCATCTTCATGGGTCATTACACGATCTTCAGCATCAGAAATAATCAGCTGATGGTCGCTCAGTGAACCCTCTTCTTCAATCTCTGTAATAGCTTCCACATCATCGCATTCTTCTGAGATTACTCTATCCCCAATCTCTATAGTAGCACCCTCATATTCTTCTTCTTCTTCTTCTGAGATTTTTCTCTCCTCAAGATCGTCGACTGAGCCGAGAGATTCAGTTTCATGAACAGAGCTCACCTTCGTCGATTCACTAACTCCACTCGATTGCCTCTGAAAAATTGAGTCGTAGTTCGACTCTTCCGAGAATGTCCTCTCGGGGACAAAGTAGGGCTTCATTCTCGTCGGTGCTAATGAAGAGGTTCCCACTCTAAAACTCTCATATCTTCTGAACAAAGAAGATTCTCTGGGCTGAGCTGCTGTCTTAAACTCCTCTTCGAACGCATCCCCTTTAAGATCGGGCTTCTCTTCGCTAGAATCGTAAGGTAGGTCGAAAGGGTTACGCCTCGGTAATAAAATCGAAGGAGCTGAGCCTGGAATCGGCGGCATCCCAGATTCATGAGAATCTTCGGGAAAATCGAAAGGGTTTTGCCGTCTTGTTGTGATGGAAGGAACAGCGAAGGGAAGATCGAAGCCCTCGAAATCTATCAAGTTTTTCTCCGTAGCCATGTTTCTCCCCGATCTCCTTCTCATGATTAAATTCTCTAACCGAAAATTTCGCTCGATCTCAGAGCTCCCAAGGTTCATGAGATTCTTTTGGTCTTCTTCTGTCCATGTAATAGCATTCTTTGCCTCCTCTTCCTTATCGTTCTTCCAATCATCTTCTTCTTCTTCGTTTTCCAGCACATCTTCGTCTGATTCTTGATTATCTGAGCTCGACTCTGTGGAATGCTCAGAGCCATGACGAGGTAAAGGAACAGCTACTGAAGCATCATCTCCTTCGTTGAGTAATGGGTGGAGTTCATCGAGCATTGGCCTTATGTCAGCCATTGAAGCATCTGGCGAAGAACTGTCAGATCCATCTGATTCAGAATCTGAAACGTCATCTTCTTCGTCTGTTCCCTCTTTCAGCTCGATTCTTGACCAAGGAGAATGAGGCGGAGAATCAAGAGAGTCAACGTTCACCTTCTCAGAGTCAAACGAATCGGTGTCTGATTCATCATCAGCATGGAGATGGTCGTCATCCATGTCCGGGATAGGAGCATAGTGATGCTCGCTGATTTCACCATCTCCAAAAGATTCAATCTTCAGTTTATTCCTCAAATCATTTACCTGAATCTTACCTTCACTTACTTCAACGTCGTCTAGTTTGATTCTTGGCAATCTTTCTCCTATCAAAGGAGTGGTGTCATCAGCAGAATCGTCCTCATCAACCTTACTTGAAGAAGGATTATTCAACCCATGTCTGTATCTCTCAACGTCGAAGCTCGCATCTTTCTCAACAATGAATGAGTCTAAAAGCGCTTTTTCATTCTTACTTTCAAAGACGATGTCAAGGGCAGTTTTTTCTTTTACTTCTTCGGTCTTGGGTATGTTCGATTCACCATAACTTAGAAGGAACCCAAGCAAGATAGCAGTGCATATAAGTACAGGTGATGTAGATAGTAGCAGTGAGAACATAAAAGGAGATGATCTGTACAGAAATATCAAGAAGGATAGAGTTCCCGCCATGAAAGGATGACGACAAACTAAGCTGAAACACCCCTTGATGAGGAAGATCGTAAAGCTTCTGACTTTATCTCCAACCTCCATTATTTCATCAACCATATATATATATAAGGTTTTTCTGTCACTTTAAGCCTTTTTAAATCTGCAAATCAGATCAATGTGTAATAATGATGAGCTACACACGCAAGACACCCCAAGAAGTCACCTTTGACAACGGACTTACCTCAGTTAATATCACAGTGAGAATCAATGGCCGTCAACTTCAATATTCAAATAGCAGCCCCAAAAAATGCAATGGCATGAAGACAACCCAGAACGCCAAAAAGGAAGAATGGGTTTGATGTAAAGATCATACGATGGTGGACGAAATGATCAAGCAAGGAAAAGTATTTATTTGATTTAATATATATGCTTTCCACAAAAACTTTTTCTTTTTTCTTTATTCTTTCCAGTTTCCACACAGACAACTCACTGATCCAGTCGTTGGTTGATTATTATTATTATAATACAGAGATGAAAGGAGTAGAGATGAAGGGAAAGATTGAGTCTTGCAGTTTTTGTCTACTTTTCAGCTAAATCAAATAGTTTGCTGAACTATATGGGAATCGGCCATCATTACACGGTGTAGAACGAGGTGATCATCATAAATTTATCTTGGATTAAGGGTGTTAATTGTGGCTTTATGCTACGAATTAGAGTGGACCACAACTGGTTAGCGGCATCTTTGTAGCATGGTGATTTACATTATCAAGACATTTAAGTATTAATGAAGTAGTTCGTCTTGATTACGATCAAGCTCGGCAATAAACGAGGGACAAAGTCTTCTGTTGTTCTTTGAATTTGGCCAAAGCAAAAAAGTCTTACCTTGTGATCAAAGCATTTGGAAAGCCTTAACACACACAAACACGAACACTGATTACTCTCTTGAGTTGCCCACACTTGCATCGTATATATTATCTAATAAAGATGTGACTTGTGAGACATAAGACATGGTGGCTAGAAAGTGGTTAACACGATTGGCAATTAATAAACAAATCCAAGAACAATAGATCAACTTTGAACAGTTGTTTCATTTAAACAATGTAAATTTTCATTTTCTCTTGCAATTTTTCAATCTCAACAATCCAAGACCAATCGGAAGCCATTGACACAAGCGAAGAATATGCCCAACCAAGTTAACTCTCGGTAGGAAATAGAACTGTCGGAACTCTGAGACTGATGCTGCAAGAATTTATATATTAACTTCGGACACGAAAAGGATTTCAAGTTCGACACAAATGAAAAAAACAAGGCATCAGAAACGTACTACTGGTAGACGAGGAGCTCAAAAGAACATCAAGAATCAATAAAATGGGAAAAAAAGCCTTCTTCAACTCAAGCTTCTTCGTCCACAACATGGACAATCTTGGATTGGACGTAGGCTTCGCCAGAAGATCGGTGTATTCTTGGAACGCAGACTTTGCGAACCTTGTCTCCCTCCAAAAATCTGGCGTCAAGAACCCATATGTCTCCATAAGACATTGTAAAGTAGCCTGCAAAACAAAAGACAGCACACCAATCAAGAACTAAAACCATTTTAGCCCAGCAAATTAATGAAAGAAATGGAAAGCTAAAAGCAAGAAAATCGCCAAGTGAAACTGCTATCAAGTCAAGAAGAGATAGCAAATACGACTCCCACCTTCACAAAGTTGCCGAGCGTCTTAGTCGACCTACGAGACGAAGTGAACACATCCTCAATCCCAGCGAATTGCAGCACCTTCTTCCGAACCCTAGCAGCCACAATCCCCGCACCACGTGGCGCCGGCACCATACGAACGGAAACAGAGCCGCAGTAACCTTACAAGGCACAGAAGAAATCGAAGAATTTTTCTTGGGAATCCTACAAGATAGGTTCGTTCTTTTTCTCTGATAGATGGTCGGAACTGGGTTCGAATCCTACTGAAACAATAACGAAAACGTGCATTGTGGAAGATCTAAAGTGTTTTTTTTAGTTCGGAAAATGAAAATAAAATCTAACAATATGTGTGGCTTGCCGATCTTATTTCCCCGGTATCCCCTCCTCACAGGGATAACGCTCAGCTTCGCCATTATAATCGCGCCGCGAATCGCCGTCGCATCGTCCTTCGAACACTTCACACCCAATCCGACGTGTCCCTTCCCATCGCCGACCACAACGAATGCCTTGAACCTCGTCCTCTGACCAGCTCTCATGACCTCGTCCTTCAGCGACGGTCCGATGAGCGCGTCCACGATTTGGTACTCTTTGATGGATAGAGAGTGGAGGTAAATCTGCTCAAGGGACTTGATCTTATCGTCGCGGACCAATCGCCCGAGCTTTGTGACCGGAACCCACTTCTCCACGCTCGCCTGCGCCAGCCTCTTTCCGCCATTTTCACCTGAGAATTGGCGGTTTTCTGTGATTTTAGCTCGAAAACCCTACCAAGGTTAGCGTTCTTTCCATATCTATGCTACGAGAAATGGAATAAATGGGCTAAAGACTGCCCGCATAACAATTGGGCTTATTTTGTTGAAGCCCATTAAAAGCCCTTTTACCATATTATGAAGCCACGGAAAAAAGAAAATACTAACAGTCAGCTTCTTCATGAGACTCGCAAGAGAAGAGAGAGAGAGCCCTCTGCTCTGAGTTACCTCACCATTGTAGGCTGAACTTAAAAAGCTCTATCCATCCAATGACTTCACCAGCTCTCATATTCTTTTTTTTTTATAACTTGGAACGAAGACTTGGCTCTTCGTAAAGTAACTTGCAGAGGCACGCACGCCAATACATATATTATATGGATATATTACGTCTGCATATATATTATATATATATATCAATTTCTTGAATCCTACCTCCAACAAACGTCCCAGTAAGGTTGAAAAACGCATTCTTTCAAGCAAAGAAACGAGTTCATGATCCAACGATGATCAAATAATGCATATCACCGAGTGATACTGGAGAGAGAGAGTCAACAACCTTGGCAGGCCTTTGAATTCTCGTCACTCTGTTTCTGTAGCTATGCAAGGTCGGGCACCAAATGCTCCCCCCATAGGGATAATTACAAGGGAAAACTTCATCAACAAGTTCTTTCGAATCCTTTTCTACGCGTACTTCCTCTTGATCTGTATCTTGGTGATCGCACTCACCATTCGTGGCATATTGTCGGCATGTGCTCATCATTTCCAGCAAAATAAATTGTACCCGCCGATCCTCACCTCAACGGGCGTGGCGGGTTTTGTCTCATTCGTTTTTCAGAACTTTACAGCCTCATACCCTTCGAAAGCCTTTAATTCCATATTCTTGATCAGCCCTCTTTTGACCTTTGGGTTCGGTATGTTACTAGCCTTGATAGGCAGCCCGGCGAGCCCAGCTTTATCAGCAATCGCAATAGTTGCATCTATCGTTCAATTCCTCTATGGTAGGTGGGTCAGACAGAGAAAGGAGCATGCGATCAAAATTCTCAAAACTTTCCACAAATTTCTATCCTCCAAAGGTCAAAACTGCAGTGACCTCATGCATCCTCGCCGGCGTTCTTTACTCCTTTTTCATTACGTCGGGCATTGGAGGGTCAACTTCATCGGGGACTAATCTTGACACTCTGTTCATAGTCCTGATGCTGATTTCCCTGTCATGGACAACGCAGATAATTAGAAACTTCATACATGTCACGGTATCGCACGTCAAATACATGAAGTTCGCATGCGAAGTAGAAGTCGATTACAAGAATGTGGCAAAGAGTGCTTACAAGTATTCGATGGGGAAGATATGCTTTGGGTCAGCACTCGTACCTGTTATTACATCGATCAGAGGTGGGGCCCGAGTAATAGGCTTGATGTCAGGCGATGCAGACGAGTTCATGTTCTCGTGCGCAGACTGCTGCTCGGGCCTTGCGTCGAGAATCGTGGCTTACGGCAATAGGTGGGGTTTTGTGCAGGTCGGCGTTTACAACAAAGGGATCGTTCGAGCATCTATGGATACGTGGGACATGTTTAGGAGAGCTGAGCTCGTAAAGCTGATCGATTCTGACCTGACTAGCTCACTCTGTTTTCTCTGTGGAACGGCGCAAGGTTCCATGTGTGGCATTGTGGCTGGTGCTTGGGCGCACCATACGCATGGGAGATACGCCTTGGGAGTGTCTCTGTATTCTTTCTTGGTCGGATATTTTGTGGTAAGAAAGTATCCCAAAAATCTCTTGCTCTAATCTAAACATAATGGCTGCTGGAATGGATAATATACTGAAAAGCAGATTGATACTATGCTATTTGATTTGCAGAACAGAGTAGCTATGGCATGGGTGCAAGCAAGCGTTTCAGCGTATTACGTAGCTTATGCAGAAAATCCACATAACCAGCGATTCGATGCGACAATCCCAGATTATTTGCGGGAACTTCAAAGGTCACAAGTGTAACAGTCGCAAGAGCAAAGAGCACAATTTGATATTTTAGAATACTAATCAGAAATTACTTCCATACAAGGCGTACAAACGTAAGAGAATCAACTACTATGATCATAAGCAAAAACATTCAGCATCAGATAAAGTCAAAGGTGACCCCTTCCTCCGCATTCTGAACACATCGTATTACCAGTTCCCCCACAACCTGCGCAAAGAGCATATTTCAATGATGAACATAAAGGAGAGGCATTTGTAGAGAAATTAGTAGAAAGTATTACCTAAGCATCGAACTTTTACAATGATTCCTTGGCTCTCCATGATAGAGTCTACATACAATCCCGACCCACTACAAGTGGGGCAAAGAATCGCTCCTTTAGCTACGCAAGTCGGGCATTTTGGATTCCCTCCAACGTCTTTCTCGTCTAAGGATAATCCCACTGGCTTTTCGATTATTTCCTCGGGAATTGGCTTATCGTAACAAAAGAGAGACTCGAGGCTACTTATGCGCCTAACCTCCCCAGCTCCACGAGCTGCAGCAGCCTGCAAAGAGGAAAAAAACACTCTTTTTGTGCTAATTCCAATTTTCAATCTCTTGCACCTTTCAAAGTAATTGGCTCATAAACTATCTAACATATATCATATTTGCTCAAAATCAAAGCTATCTAATTCCCAGACATTATCAACGATTTACACATTACAGAAACACATACAAGGAAAAAGAAAAGACGCATATCGATAGCTGAAGCAGCTAACCCGAGGAAACGATGAACAAGGAGATGAGATCTTTAAGGTGTTGTTTGGTTGATTGTGATGAGCAAGATTCGCAAGGAACCTCAAGCTATTGTAGTTACCACAGAGGAAAATCTTGGGCGACGAGATAATTGATAAAGGCGTTGTTTTTAAAGCACGTTCCATTTCTGTGAAGAAGTGAAAGTCCAGGTAATTCCGAAAAAGCAGAAAGAATGAATGAAAAACTGGGAGCTGGGCAGCTTATAACAATGATGGATTTTGTCTGTTTTTTAACGATTTTGTGTGTTGTTGAAGATCGATGAATTCGAGAAATAGTACGATTGTGCAAGATTATGCTTTTATCAAAATCGATTCGTTGAAAGCCTATTAAAAACGTATGTATAATAACATTTACACCTTTCAGCGACTTTAGTTTTCAGCAGATGTGTGTTCATTTGAAGCTGAACAGCATTCAATTCGTGGCCAAGAGTTACACACTGAGTTAATTGCTGTAATGGCATTGTGAGTTAGAACACCATTGATCTTATTACAAATAAAACACCATTACAACATCTAAAACTACTAAAAAACAAACCTAGATAATAAAAAAAAAAGAACAGGGCCAAGTTAGCAGCAGATATAGTTCTTCCTCATTTGCACACAGAATATTAGTAGTCACTACACATGTTCTTCCCCATCTACTACTCCATTACCACTAGGGCCCGATTCTTCTCTGTCAAGCTTCGACTTCAACAAAGGCAATGACGACGAGGCAGACGACCCTTTACTAGAAGAAGAAGAATTCTTCTTCCTCGTGCTTATGTTGAGGTACGTATAAAAAGACATACCAATGAGGGCCGTCGTGGCTCCAATAATACTAGTTAGCCCAGGGTTCGAACCAAAGAGAAAGAAACCGCCAAGTAGGATTACACACGTCTTAAACTGTCCAAGAACCACATGGGTCGTAGCCGAGGTTGCCCTGTCAACAGAGGAAAGAAAAATAGTCGAGCAAAAATGGTCGAAAAACCATCGACTGGGTGCTTATATATATAATGCTGCGTATAAGCTTACCCAAGAGCCATAGCGCCCGACCATTGAAGCAAGAATCCAAGAACCGCCGACCCGCCAATGATCGAACAGCTATGAAGGGACCAATCGAAGGAGAGAACGCCTGGTGGGTCGAGGTAGGGCATTAACATCACCAAGAAGAACAGTGTAATGGGAGTTGTCTTCCACATCAGCCTGCGTTTTTTTGTTGTCACTGAATCAGCGTTTTTTATTTTTCTTTTTGTTTTGATTTAATGATGCGATGAAATAGTAGTCTTACGCAAGCGCGCTCCAATTATCTTGCTGTTGAAGGTTCGACCATAGAATTTTGTTCACAGCGCTGGGAATTATCCACGCTACAGCTACGCAGGCGCCGAAGAGATGGAATTGGAGATCTGTGACTGTTGCTACTGCTACGCCGATAGATACTATGGTAAGAACGAGTACCTAGAGACACAAAAGATGAGATTTTTATTTTTTTTAGGGGGCAAAGGTTTGATGTTAGAAAGGCGTTTTTCCTGAAGTTCTGTGACTTCGCCATTGTTGCATTGCTATTTCAGAAAAAAAATGGGGCTTACCTTTTTCATCGATATTCTCTTCCCAAAGAGTATAAACTCGGCCAGAACAATGACTGGCGTCACAGCAATTTTAGCCATCTGATAGAATCCTACGCTGAGAATATATATGTCTACGTTTGTTACATTTGTTCATCGAAGAAGATTAATCTATAGAGAAAGCTATGGAGAATATAACGATGGCTCACTCACCTGTTATATTTTAAGCTGACGTTCGCAAGACCAGTGGAGAGGGACATTACAATCCCGAGAGACAACAGAGAAGAGTATTTCGACGACTTTGGTGGGGAAGAAAGAGAGAGAACTTTCATGGCTTTTAAAAGCGCCATTATCAACCAACTACATACATAGTGAAGGAAAGTCAAGAATATCGGATAGTTAAATCCTACGTTGACAAGTACCTGCAGATAAATGAAAACGAAGAGAAAAGTCAGCAAAATCGAAAAAAATGCCATTTTGCTCACAATCTGAAAAAGGAGCGGAAGGGTTTTAGTTGTTTTTTTTACCAGTTTGTTCATTAAGATTATACTGACTGACACGAAAAAATTGAACGTTAGAGCGATTGTGGGCCCCCACAAAGATTGCTGGTAACGCCTCGCCCCGTTGATAGACTGTAGCTTGTTATACATGGAGGCACGCAGTTCCTCCAATGCTCTACCTAAAAGATAACGGTAGAGACCATATCAGTCACAGTTTGATGACCATAAGCATGGATATAAATATGGTTATCTACGGTTCGTTAATGAAAGCTATAGAAAGAAATCTTGAGCAAATAAATGATCCCCGTCGTCAAGAACCCTCTGAAATAAAGAAGGAAAAAGTCATTCATAGATCAAGTATTGGAGTATCGTTTAGTTATGAAGATTGTCGGAATCAGATGGAGGCATCCAAAATCGACTTTCGGAAATTTCGGTGGTAGTTTGCTATTTTTTCTGAGTTAACATATACACAATTTCGCAGTCCAAATTGCTAAAAAATCCACTCTTGCTACCACAGTTGGCATCTGATTACGGTTGTTAACTGAAGCATGCCCGAGACGACAACACATGCATTTGCTTTGACAGTCATATGATCTGATCTCCTTATTTAATTTAAGTCCCAATTAATCTACACCGAACAAGTAATCATGCAAGTAGATCAAACTTGGTTAAACTAGATCAGCTAAAAACTTTTATTTCACTTCACATTAGTTACGATTTCTATGTCATTTCATTCCCATTTTTGTGGGCAGAGCATATAATCAATCCCATATCCTTCTCCTTCAGTACATAGACAAGAAACACACCATTAAGAAAGACTTCGCCAGTATATTCACAGCAGAAATAACATGAATACGATGGTGAAGCAATAAAAATGACATTTTTAAGCAAAAAAAAAAAAAGAGTACCTCTTTCGCCAGCATCACTGTCCTTGCGTTTGAGAATTTTCCTGACATCTTTCTTTATCAGAAACCGAAACATCTCTATCCACTCACTATAGCTGCTGACTCTAAGCAATTATTACAACTCACTCCCACCTGGGATCTTTGAGCAAGTGTGTTTGAAGGTGATTTAGAGCAACATTACAGTAATTATTACAAACAATACATTTAGGAATTGTCGATCTCCAAAGGCCTTCCTTTTTTCTTTTTTCTCAAAAGAAAAGAAAAGTATGAAAAAAAAGTAAAAATAAAAAACAAAATCTTTGACGAGCTGTGATTTAGAGAGAGAAGGAGGAGTTTGCGGCGAGATTGAGACGGAGAAAAAAAAGGTATGGGTTTGGACCTTCTGTTCCTATCCTATGTTTCACTTTAACGGTCATGTGTTTTCCCACTTGGTAACAAAAAAAAAATACTTTAATCATCATGCATGTTACTAATATTTAATTTCTAAAGCACAATATTTTGACTTACGGGGCAAACATTTTATTTGATTTCGCCAAGCAAAATAAATTAATATACAATAGTTATGAATTATGTAAGAATTAGTGAATCAATAGGTTAGATGACACGCACCTTTTTATTACAGTAAGATTTTAATACTTGAAAATGACAGGGACTGAGAATGCAATTAATTATGGGCCTAAGCATCAAATATTGGGCTTTATGGGCTTTAGGCCCATTTATCATATCATATTTTTTTTTCCAAATTTATCATATCATATTCGAGGAGGTTAAATTAGTCATTTTAGCCATCTGCGATCAGCTGCCTCATAGGTTGGCTTAGTTTTAAGAAGGGTCCGTCTCTTGCAAGTATATGCTCTTCTTCTTCTTCACACAGATCTCAATTGCTTTGCTGCAACGAAATCAGCTACAGTACGCTGCTTTCGATGGCTTACGTGGATCACGCTTTCTCGATATCTGACGAGGACATAATGATGGAGACCTCGTACACCGTGAACAACAAACCTCCTATCAAAGAGATCGCTTTGGCCGTGGCTCTCCTCGTGTTCGGCGTCCTCGGAATCGTTGTCGGCATATTCATGGCTGTTAACGAAGTCGGCGGCGACAGGGCCCACGGTATGCTGGATTTTTTAATGTTTTGATGCCAGACATGGTCGATTTTAGCTGATAATGAGCTGAATTTGATTTCTTCCTCGACTAGTTAGGTCATTTAGCATTATGTCTTTTTTATTTGAATTTTGTGTTTTCTGAGCTTGTGGAAAATCATGGAAAGTTGAGAAATTGGGGTTTCTTTCCTTGCAAGTTTTCTTTAGCTTAATCTGAGATTCAAAACTTTCTTCTGTGTCTGCTAGCTTACTGCCTTCGTAAACAAGAAAGGGTAAAGCCCAAAAGCTTTCATTTTTGCATTGTAGAAGAGTGAAGATTCTTCACATCTGTTTCTGTGTGTCCCTTGTACATGAGGCAGTGACGCTGCTTCTGTACCTTTCATAGGGATAATCCATTGTTCTTGAAACACATTTATATCCATTGTTCATAGGCCCTGATGTACTTTATCAAAATCTTTAATTTTCATTTGATCCCACTGTTCTTAGGTACATTTTTCGCTATGCTCGGTGGGATTCTATTTCTTCCCGGATTCTATTACACGAGGATCGCTTACTACGCTTACAAAGGGTACAAAGGTTTCTCCTTTTCCAACATACCAGCCGTGTGAGAAAATAAGTGATGCTTTTCTGATGAATGTACATAGTAGATATCTCCCCATCCACATAGATGTTACTTACTTATGGTGTGATGTCTTGACTTGATCTTGCCGCTTATCACTTTATGTTGCAACATGGAATTTTTGACATATATATCATTACCGAAAGATGAAAACACCGTCGACAAAATGTAGTAACTGTTAACACCTCTCTATTGCTCTACTAGTGAAAACTATTATCAAATCCAAAATATTGGTCGAGGATTCGGCATAGATGGTACAAAGACAAGAACGGCAACATCTACCACTACATCATATATTAGAACATCAAACAATTCTTGAATGATAACTTAGCTATAATCCCTCAACCAAACACCATCAAGACATGCTCAAAAATAGGCGAGAACTTTCGACATGGCAACGTTACACAACGCTCTGCATTTTCCCGGGCTTGGCTTGTGCTCTGTCATCGATCTGTTTCTGCATTCACAACCAAAGAATTCATCGATTCTAAATCGAAGCATAAAGTGACGTCGAAAGCTTGCCGACAATCATACCATCGAAGTATAAAGACAAAATCCAACCTTTTCGTTGTTCTCGTAATAATCATCCAAAGCCCACTGATACTTGGATTGATTCAACCCAAACCAATGCGCCACGTGTTCGTCCAAGCTCGAATGAGCTGCAAGAAAGAATTCAACCGCCGAGGTAAGGAAAAAAAAAAGAAAAAAAAAAGATAACTGTTCAGATGCTAAACTAGCTGAATCTGCTAATTGAAGTTGTCCATCCATACCATTTTGAACCTTGGCAACTGTGTCCCAGAAGAAACCCAAAGGAGAGCCTTTCTCTTTATAAACTTGGGCCGGAGGTGCCATTACCGGCGGCGGCGACGGCAGCTGAACCGGCTTCTGAACGGGCGGCTCCACCGAACTGGGCCTAGGGCTCGGATCGGGCGTCGTCGTTGGGGTGATGAACACCGTG
Organism: Craterostigma plantagineum; assembly: GCA_027422505.1. Lineage (NCBI taxonomy): Eukaryota > Viridiplantae > Streptophyta > Magnoliopsida > Lamiales > Linderniaceae > Craterostigma > Craterostigma plantagineum. The sequence continues at coordinate 631,899 of JAPQWV010000255.1, read as the reverse complement.
TACGGTCCGATCTTACCGATTCTCGGTGGCGGTGTAGCTGATTCACTCCTCTTCATTGGCATTTTCCCTTTTTTTCTCTACCTCTCTTTTCTGTTACAAGGAGAAAGAGAACAACTTTAGACTGCCGTGTCTTCAGCACAGTACAATCAAAGAAAGCGTTGGGAATCAGAAGTAGAACTACTTGCGAGCTTATTACAAGAGTAGAACAGTAATTATCAGATAAGAACCGGGGGTATTTTAGGGACTTTACATACGGAGAAGCATCCCATGTTTTTTTGCCTGAGATCTTTGTCTTCTTTTTTATTCACTCATCTTGGATTTCTTGGGCCAAATCAATTCATATAGATTAAACGTTATTGAGATTGTGTGCTTATTACAATTCATACGTCGGTAAGGCCCAAATAAAAAACGCAGTGAATTGAAATAGTTTGTATGAGAAAACATCCAAGATTCATAAATGTGACTGAAGCAGCCTTGTCGTGATGTAGAAACGTGTTGGGCTAACACAACTTCGGATTTGTGTAGTAGGTGTGCAATGTGCATGTGTAAGTATGTAACACTATGGCCTGTAATTATCTGTGTAGCTATTTGACCTAACTCCGATATTTCTTTCACAAAGTCTCAGTCACGCGATTGGCGTCTTCTGTGTCTCTTTGTGCGTGGTTGAACAGCCAGGCAGTATTTTTTAACTTGGCAATTTTCTAAATATCAGCTCCACGAATGAACGCTTTGAATTTTTGATGTGTTACTTAAAACTTCGATTTTTTACCAAGGAGAAAAAAAGGAAAGTAATTACTTGCACGGCATCACCTTACAGACACTGGCATTTACTCGTCTTGATTCATCCCAAATGTTCGACATGCAGTCTAGTTTTTAACGAAAAATAAATTGGGTTCTTTTTCTTTTTGTTTGTTTAATAGGATAAACCTTTCTTCTTTTCGCTAGGAATTCAGTTGAAAAAAAAAAAAGAAGTGACAGTAAAGATGGAATCTTTACTTGCTGGGTTCTTCCATAGACCTTCAGCTAAGATCTCTTCTCCCGTTTCAGCGAAGCTCTGTTCCAGTAATTTTGTCGGTATGTTTTCTCCTTTTTACTTCATCTCTCCATTTATCAGATTCCAAGAGTTTTTTGTTGTTAAATTGTGGCGGTTTAAGTTCTCAGCTCTCGTTTATGTAATCCCAGTTGTTGTTTTCTATATTGTTTTTGTGTTTTTTTTAGTTTCTCTTTTAGTGTTTCGCGGATGTTCCATATTGGGCACCTTTCACTTTGTGTCGGAAGAAAAAGTAATTCCACTGTTTTCAACTTGAAATCTGCCTCAGAATGCTATTGCCTCGTAGTTGGATTCTTTTTCGGTCAGTGTGGGTTTGTTTTTGCGTTACTCATTGCATGTGTTTGTGTGTAAGCATTGTGGTTGATTCTTCTTTGTGCTGACTGATTATCTCATTATGAATAGGTTCCCATGTTGCCGCCCAAGTTCTAAGATGCAAATCTTTAGGAAACGCATCAAAGATATCTGGGATGCCCCTGAGATTAAGAACATGTCAAAGAAATGTATTTTTGCGGGATTGTGTCCAGCGAATAGTGAATTCGTTCGATTCTTCAAATACAAGGCGAAGTTCCAAGCATACTACAAGGACATCTTCGCAGTCACTCGAATCTGAACCTTACAAGAGCCGTTGGGAATCACTTCAACAAGCATGCTATGCTTTCTACATGTTTTCGAGGCCACACACGGTTATAGGAACAGTTAGGTGTATATGATCTAATCGGCGTATAAACATGATACCCAACTTTTCTTTCTTACGAAAGCCTTACGAATTGGGTTTCCATGAGCAGGCGTTGAGCATAGTCTCAGTTTCTCTCCTAGCAGTTCAAAATCTCGCGGACTTGTCTCCATTGTTCGTCAGAGGGGTTCTCGAGGTTTGTTTCTGGCGATAGATACTGTTAAGGAAGCTGCTTAGACACTTACAGAAGAATTGCTTCTTTTATTTTCCCAGGCCATCGTTGCTGCCCTGTTCATGAACATATACATCGTTGGCCTGAATCAAGTGTCTGACGTAGAGATAGACAAGGTTCAGCTTATGATCTTCTATTTTCCCCCCACGAAAACGTTAGAATCTCTTCACTTTTGTATATAGAATCTTCTCCGATGGCATTTCATCGTCAGGTGAACAAGCCATATCTCCCATTGGCATCTGGGGAATATTCAGTAAAAACGGGCGTGTTGATTATTGCATCCTTTGCTACCTTGGTATGTCTCTAAGATACATCTGAGGTCCATTTGAGGCTTTTATTTTATCCCATTACATACTAATCGTAAGTGTAATAAGCCAAAGGCTGATATGCTATCTTTGCTTCTCGGGACATACTTCAATATCTTTTTCTCTTTTTCGAAGATGTTATTGACTTGTTCAGTGAAAAATCTAGACGATATAACCATACTTATTGTTATCTTCTCAGAGCTTATGGCTTGGCTATGTTATCGGTTCCCAACCATTACTTTGGGCTCTAGTCGTCAGCTTCATCCTTGGGACTGCATATTCGATCAACGTGAGCAAGTTCATTTATTTCTAAGGCATATTTTACCGTTCAACACTTGATGAAATCTAGTGAATAATATCCTACATAATATAAAACTACATTGGCTTTTCAGATACCATTCTTCAGATGGAAGAGGTTTGCATTCGTTGCAGCTATGTGCATCTTGGCCGTGCGAGCAGTCATCGTTCAAATAGCATTTTACTTACATATACAGACTTTCGTTTATCAAAGGACAGCCGTGTTCACTAAGCCCGTGATTTTTGCAACTGCATTTATGAGCTTCTTCTCTGTCGTTATAGCATTGTTCAAGGTAGTAGAGTAGATTAGAATCCACTAAGCCCTAATTTCATCAACATTTGAAAACACAAATTCTCATAAATGCAGGATATACCCGATATTGTCGGGGACAAGATTTATGGTATTCAATCTTTTAGCGTCAAATTGGGCCAAGAGAAGGTCAGCGCAAAAAAACTCTTGCGCTTTTCGTCATCGTTTTGTATTGTAGTATAGTAACAACCTCTGCTTTGTGTAATAACACGATAGGTCTTTTGGATTTGCATATACCTTCTTGAGATTGCTTACGCCGTTGCTATAGCAGTAGGGGCGACATCAGCTTGCTCGTGGAGCAAATGGACGACGGTAAATTTAAAAAGCAGATTAAAAGATCTTCGTTATCATCGAATATAAAGATGTGTAACGACTTGGCTATCTTTTTAAGGTTATCGGTCACACCGTGCTGGGCTGGCTTCTATGGAGTCGTGCGAAAACCATGGATTTCAAGAACAAGGCAGCTATTACATCCTTCTACATGTTCATATGGAAGGTAATAAGAAAGAGGTTTTTATTTCATTCTTCTTCCTAACACAATGGATCAGAATATATGAATTCCTTTTAACTTACGTCGCAGCTCTTCTATGCCGAGTATCTGCTCATTCCCCTCGTAAGGTAATATAAGTATGCGAGCAAGAAATCGTTGGCTGTGCTGTGAGGTTTTTCAAGTGTGTCTATTAGTCGATCTTGAATTTTTGGATATGTTCGACTGCTGTAGTAATAAACTTTAAATTGTCAAATACCTTTTGCATGTATATTGAGTTCACTTTAAGCTGTGATTACCATCACCATTAATTACATAGTTCTGTGTATCAATCGCACCTTCAGTCGTAGGAGGATGACATATAATAATATGGTGGAAGATGAAGATAAACCAACTGTAGTGATAAGAACAATTGTAAGCAAATCTTTAAGCTTCATTCAACTCTTTCTTACATACAGTAAATCTTCATCCATAAATAGAAAAAAAAGGCACAAAAAAAGGCTCCTTTCCCAGGCATTAATCTCGGATTGTTTTATCTATAATCAGTAATCTTCGTCGTCTTCATTGCCCCTCGAACCGAAGAATCTCCTAACGACAGCAGAAACCGTCCCAAGAAAGATGAACAAAACGACCAAATCTAATCCACCGCCGCCCACACCTACGGCGACGCTCGGCCCAGGGGCAAAGAAGGAAAAAGGAGACCAACCCCATCCACCGTAGAACGGCGAGCCATAGCCGTAGCCATATCCTCCGACGAGCGGCGGCGCGACCGGCGGGTTGATGAACACGTTAGTCCTGTAATAAAAGCAAGACAAAGCTTAACGCCGCCCGGCTAGTAACGGTAGAATGAGCTCAGCTCAATGGAAAATGAAAAAAAAAAGGAAACCTCGAATTGTTAATTCTTGGGCCAGATGACCTCGGCGCGGCGGACCTAAACGCCTGGCCGCCGACTCTGCCGCCGGTCTTGGCGGCGAAGGCAGGATCGACGGCGACGGAACCCATCGTTAATATTCCAGCTGCAACTGCTGCTAGTGCTAACTTTCCCAATTTATTCCTACACAAAGCCATAACAGAAAAAAAAAAAAAAAGGGTACAAAAATCAAGACTCTGTTCTTAGTGTACAATTTTCATAGCGTACAAAGAGCTACTACATACACAGCTGGGATTTCATTGGTTCCTTCATCTGGTTCGTGCCGGCAAGATACGGTGTGATGCTTTATTACATGGGCTGAGACACTTCTCCTCTGTGGTTTGAATGCAAGCGAACTTGCAAGAAAACTACTACTCTCAAGCAAGGATGAAACCGCCATTGAATGAGTATGCTAATGATGAAGGACGACGTTTAATGTTTATATATGTGAGGATATTTTTCCGTCCTATGGTTGCAGATGCGACACGTGGAGGCAATGCATTGGTGGAAGTTTCAAAGAGAAGAAAGGGAAGACGAAAATCATCACCAGCAGCTGCATGAAAATATTGGATAATCGGAAATTAAACTTAATTTTTATGGTTAGATTAGCTGCGCATCTCTGCGCCGATGTTGTGATTTGGATTTTCTTCTCTCGTTGACTATTTCCAAGATTGTTATCTTCTTCGAAGACTGTATGTATGTGTGTCTATTTATAACTACAAGAACAGCTATTAATAAATGATCACACGCTTGTTTTGGCAAAATCAGACAAATGTGAAAAGAGAAAATGATCAAGATGGAAAAGGTCCAACCAACATCAATGAAAATGCCCTGAAAAATCCTTCCTACTTTTACCAGATAGAAATAAGCTGCTATTCATATTCAAGAATGGTTACTTAAAAGATCTTTTCTTTTCCTTTCTTCACAATCAGCTCTGAAAATCTTCAATGCCACAGCTTCGTGCAAAACCCAGACGGCACATTGCAGCATCTCTTGTTCGATACAGCATCAGAAAACGTATCCACGAGCTGCTCGGCAAGAGATTCCATATCGTCGAAAAAAGTCTCGATAAAAACCTTAACGACACGAATCTCTTGAGCAGTTGCTCTCAAGCTGTACCATGTTAAAAGCTTTTGTCTGAAAGAAGTCTCAACATGTCCCTCGACTTCGAGCCTCCTCAGCACTTTAACAAAGCGCTCTAAATCTTTGTCCCTTACGCCATTAAACGCTTCCTCTTCTTTCCTTTCGCAGCTTCCTTTTTTCTTCGAAGAGCTGCCAATCTGAGGCTGCTCCTCATTGTGTCTGTTTGGAGTGACATGAATGCCCTCTCCACTGTGTCTTTTGCCCTTTCTGCTAGCTTCTTTATTACTATCCAGCATATTACGGGGAGATATCTGTAAATTACCATCGAAACAAGGAACACTCATCGTATGAGAACCATTATCGGTGCTTGTTTCTTCTGCCATTCTTCTGATTAATGATTCTCTGTTAGCAACGCTTGCAGCATCGTTCAATGAAGCTTTTTCATCTCCTTTGATTTGGCCTATTTTATTATTGATGCCAATCTTGTCATCAGAAGAAAATGGCACAACGTTGTTAGTTTCATCTTCCACAGAAGAAGGATTGGACACCGTGCTAGTACAGTTCGTAGCAAGACACTGATCACTTTCGATTTCCAAGTTCGTTGAGTTGAGATCTATCAGCTTGTTGGGTCTTGAACTTTTCAAGGTTCTGAATTGATACTCGCAAGATCTCAGTTCTCTTTCTGCCTCGAGTGCGACGACTTTGAGACAGAACTCAGTGTCTGGACTTAGACCAGAAAGCAGAAACCTCTTGTTTTGTGGGAACAATCTGCAAGTTGATTCTTGAGGGTAATGTGCATCGTCAGCTTTTCTATGCCAAAAGGTGTAAGTAACGACATTTCCCAGGAAGGTATCATCTTCAGAATTCAAGACTATCGCAACTGATGATTGGCTGATATCTTCCAATTGAATAAGATTTGAGGCAAAATGTTTGCATTCTGTTTCCATATTGAGTGAAAACCCAAGAATCAGCTAGCTACTCAGACATGGATGTATGTATGTATGTATGGAGAGAGAGAGAGAGAGAGAGAGAGAGAGAGAAAGAGAGAGAGAGAAATGACCTGAAGGCAAAGAGACTCTATCAAGAAGCATAAAGTCCAAAGATTCAACAGCAGAAGCACACATTTTCTGAATTTCAGGGCCTGATGAGAGTCGGTTGACAATCCCTCGGGCCATTTTTACGGGCGAACCAGTTAGCGGGCCGACTTCTTTTTTGAGCTTCTTCACAGCTTCGTCAATGATCTCACATAAGTTTTGGTAGTGCTTTGTACCAGCAAGAATTTTCTGGCCCAGTGAGAGCCTATAGCACAGTATGTCAACTCGCCTTGTATCTCTAGCTTCTACAATTTGCTTTCTCCATGAGCTGCATTTGCGTAAATAGAATCAAGAAACACACCAAACGAAACCAGATATATAGGAAGCCAAAGGCTGGGAATTTACCCGAGCAAATCATTCACTTTACCACAAGAAACGCAACAGAAACTCCCATCAAGTCCTTTATCGACCTTATCCTTCAAAATCCCAGAATTTTCATTTCTTAACGCACATTCAAGGTGGCACGACATGCCACAAGGTCTACCATGAAATGGTGGGTCCGAGTTACAAATCAACCAAAGGCTAGGATCCTTATTGTCATCATACTTACGACAGATACAACAAGAACACCTTTTGCAGAACATATCTTCGGGGTTCATTATAGCCTTGCAGGCCAAATTCTTGCAACATGAATCATTACTATTAGGAGTCAAGATATTGGTAGGAGAAACGTTCGACGAACCAATAGGAAGCTGAATGGGCTGATCTGATTTTCTTTGCCTTTTACATGTAAGTTCACAGTTATCTGAGGAAGCAGAGACAAAATTTGCGGTTTTATGTTCGTGCGATTGCTTATCGTGTATAATCTTGAGAAGTTGTTCGATTATTTTCGACTTTGTAAAGCCAGTATACTTCCTTTCCTTCCCCATCTCAAAACAGAGTACTTGCAAGATCTCTTGTCTGCTCCAAGCATGTAAAATACCTTCGGCATCATCTGATGAGATTGAGAGTTCATACACAAGTTGTCTCTTTTGTTCTACACTCAGTTTACTGCACTTCGCAGGATCAAATACCAATTCTAGAGGGAAAAAAGAGAGGCCTTTATTTAGATATTAAGAAACAAAAAAAAATGAATCTACTAACGAAACATACGAGAACCAAATAAGCCCATTACTCCTTACATCATCATCAATGAACAGAGCTATTTGTCTATGGTGAGAAACATAAACTTTGAGGATAACCGACTGCCTAAAAATCCCAGGAAAAAAAAAAAAGAAAAATTTAAGGGAAAGGAGGAATCTTTTTACCCTCCAAAGAAGACGCATCCATAGCTGCTGCGACTGTTTTTCTTTTTTCCCACAGCTACATTCGCATCAAAAGCCCATATATCCTATAATACCTGAAAAATGTGGTCAACCCCAAATACAACATCAAATACTACATGACAGAAGATTCTCAGAAGTGATTGGCATCTACATACTTCTTCTCCTATATAAGCAAGTGTAAACATACATCAAAGAGGAGACCTTTAATTACCAAGGACCCACCTAGATAGGATCTTAAACGTGGGCTTTTCATAACCCAAAAAAACACAGCTTCAGTATTCACAATGTAGTATAATGTGTCATGTGTGAGCTCTGTGTGTAACAGTGTAGAGAGAGAGTGAGCTGTGGGGACGAGAAAGAGAGAGCTGTGGAGGCCAAGTGATGATAAAAAAGCAAGAGCACTAAAATAATAAAGAATTCTGTCCAATCAGATCTTTTCGATATTTTTCTAAAAACCGAAAATATCCCATAATTTATTGGAGGGTTGACCGGCGTATAATAGGCCGAATCTAACCAAAAGTATAGGTGAAATCGTTATTATGATCATTGATGATCTTAACCTATAACTTGAGAGCCGAACTAAATTGATTATCCGAAGAACAACAATAAGGAGTAAGGACTATGCCTACTTACGTCGTGAGGGTAGTGCTTGCCAGTAAACAACGTTGATTACAATCGTATATATAACCAACGTAAAAAGATTTTAAAGTTGGGCAAAAGTTACCAACTTTATCAAGACGTGGCATCATATTGTTAGACATCAAATGATATGCATTTTCAATTGGTCCATTACTTCGGATAATTTGATAAAATTCCATTTCTTGGAATAGCATAATAATCATCAAATGACAGCTTATGCTGCATTGTTGGGTACAATGTTGCTTTAATGTTTTTTAAAGATGAGAAAATAATAGTAATGCACCACGAACAGAGAGCATTTTCTTACATGTAGTAGTAGCTAGGTTTTCTGACATACATTTACTAACTATATCTTTTGCTTTTTCCAACTTGATTACCGAGATAAAAAAAAAAAAAGAATTGAAGAAACAAACACACACAAATCATAAGAGTGTAATAATGGAGGAGTGAATTTTGTGTCAGCTATTATCGGTAATAGTAAGTGCAAATTACGAGTCAGGCCAACATATTTTCAATTAAAGATAAGGACTTACGTAAGTTTCGTTTGGAGATAAGGACCCAATTTAACTTTCATTTAAGGACACACGTGGTACCACAGACCCATAAAGTGGTACAACAGACCCATGAACTGTTATTGCAAAACAATGAAGTGGTATGGGGGAACCATGGAGTGTTTCTGAAGAAAATTGATCCTTAAAACTAATGTATTTTCTGACATGGGTCTGAACTGTAACTGAAACTTAAAATGGAGCCCGAAACTAAATGTCCCTAATAGTAATTCACACATGTACAAGGCAAGAACAAAAATACGGTTTAGCATTAAAGCAAACTGCCCACACACCACCCCTAACAAAAGACTATACGAGTTATAGAACTTAGACAGTATGGATGGACGGATGGGTGGGTCATTTCCTTGAGCATCGTTGGGAATTTCAACTTGTTTTCTTACTATAAAGGAATTTTAAACATATGCCATGAGAAAACCAATGCATAATCGTGACCAAAATACTCATATAAAAACTTTGGTGCCAACGGTCGACAGTAGTAAAAGAGTGCAACAATAGAAGCTACTAAACATGGTAAGAAGCATACAGCTCGCTCGACGCTTTAATTAGATAGTATTACACATCGAAATTAAAGTATATTAAGGTTATAAGTACTAAGTTTAGTCGTCATTGTTGTACCTCAAGAGAATTCACAAACCTAACAAGATCAAGAATCTCTCAGCAATAAGTATGGAAAATAATCTCGACGAGTGAATGAACTCACGTTTCGTGTAAACTTGACATAATAATACAAAAAAGTAATTGAAATCTTATTACTTACCACTGGGCCTTTCATGGTGATGGCAGCATGGAGTCCCTGTCAAAACTTAGATGGCCACTCAATCTCCTGCATATGTTTCACGTTCGTTTTTTAACTTAATCTGGTGTCGATCACATATTTTGTTTATGGAACGGATGTGTGAAAGAAGTACCTCGGTTTCTCAGACTTTGAAAGCTGCTTAGACATAATAGATGCCTGAGTCAAAGTGATGAAAATTCTTTGTCAACCATTGTCAGACAATAAACAACCATAAGAGGCCGAAACAAGGAGCTTGCTACTTGGAGCTATATTAAATCTCTCATTAAAATGGGCTTGAGGTGTGACTACAGAGCACATTTAGAGCAATGCCCATTAAAATGACGGATGATAGTCCAACAAAGAAATACACACGAGAAGGTAATAAAATGTCATGTCATTTCGTAACAAAATTGGTACCTGTTCTTGAATTATGCTCCTTGCCTCAACAAGTTGAGCTTCCAAATCAAGCTCTCTCTCTGTCGCATCTGAAGTTACTTCTGCACCCTTTTTTGCATCTTGGAGATGAACCATGTGTTCCTTCAGATGTATAACATAAAATATTGAATGGTAAGTTTCCCTTTTTATTATCCCAAATTCAATTATACGCCCAAAGTGACTAGATTGAATCCTCTGTTCCAAATTGGTGTTCCAATTTGGTGTTCCACTAACCAAATTGCGACAAGTGTACAGTTGGTCAACTCAGTTTAACACTTGTCGGGGAATGATTGGTGGAACACAAAGGTGGAACACCGTTGTGGCACAGACGATAACCCAAAGTGACGATTAATAAAAAAAAAATACATTTACCTTTATAGAAGAAATCTTTGTCCGAAGACTTTCCTCAATTTGATCTCTAGCCATGTGTAGTGGCAGGTCAAACATGTCCTGCAAGATATGATTGGCACATTTTCGTTCAAGCAGCTCCAGAGTATTCTTATATATTTATCTCATAGAAATACATATAATGCTCTATGTCTTATGTCCAACATATGACATACCGTCCTCCCACCCAATGGAGATTGTGATACGTCATTATCTCGTTTGCTATTGACGTGCAAAGACTGCTTCCCGTCCGGAGCATTCAAGAATTCACGCATGTCATCCTAGAGCACAGAAGTAAAATGGATCTGACTGATGCAATTGTATGTACATAATGTTTGTAATTGCGAGGATAAATCATGATACATGTAACATAAAAATATATTTGCACCTGCATTGAACGCAATAAAGCCCTTAGATTAGCATTCTCCGAAACCAGTTCTTGATTTTTCGCTTCATAAGTATCCACCTAAATAATGCACGAGTGGTCATTAAGGAAGTTCATTTGGACTAAAGAATCAAGAACCAACTCAATGGCAATACTCACAATCTTCTTGTAAAAGTCATTATCAGCTTTCTTTCCGTTCCATGTCCCACGCTGCCTTCCTTCTTTCTACGATCACAACAGACATGTAAGACAAGAAGGCACCATCAAATAGAAGTTAACAAGCCAATAGTTACCTGTAGTAAATTCATGATTTCCATGCCAGATCTTGATTCCTTTTTCTTCTCCATCAATACTTGATTAAGACGCTCCTGCACATAATGAACTGTAATTTATAGCTCATAATGGAATGCATGTCAATAAATTTGTGACGCTTTACACAACGTATTATAATACCTGCAACTTTATGTAGTCCTTTTCTTTTTTCTTCATCTCATGAATTTGCTGAGTTCTCACTTGCTATAATCCAAAAATTTTGATCGTTACTCTTGACATATGATAGTCTCTGAAGAAGCATGACTCAGGAAAGAAGGTCAAGACTGAACCTGATTGCCCAGAACCATCTTTTGAAATTCATCTTTCTCTTGTTGCAGCTTGTCAATTTGGGCCTTTAGTGCCGCAGAAGCTTTGGCTTCCTATTCATGAAGCATGTCATAAAGCGAGTGATGGAACGAACATCGACACAGAGCATCTCAAGAAACAAATTACACGTGCAAGTCCATGTACCAACCGTTCTAGTCATTGAAGCAATCTCCCTGTCTTTTGCAGCCAACTGTGATTCCAGGCGTTCAACTTTGGCTTCTAGTCTTGAAATGTCTGATAAAAGTCTATGAAAAAATAAAATCATGTCATCGTTTTATAACAAGCAAAAACACGTACTGGCGTAGATTATATCCACTACTTAAGGATATAACAGGATCCAAATTTGATATAAAATAGACAAAGAAAAAGAGAGATCAGCGAAGTATCGTTGCCTTTGATATAACAGGATCCAAAAATTTTATATAAAATAGACAAAAAAAAGTGAGATCAACGAAGTACCGTTGCCTTTGCTCATTTGCTGACTCTCTAAACTCAATGTCCCTCTGCCTCTGCTGCAATAATGCATAAATACAATTGCAAGTCCTCGCCACAGATACCTAGTGACCAATTATCATTTCAAAATCCAATTCAAATACACCACAACAAAAATATATTAAGCAGGAGCAAACTTCTAAGCAAAAGTAAAATCATCAAAGAATGTTCGTATGAAGAGAAATGGCATCAGAAACTCACGGGATCGTTAGCAAACAGATCGAGTGAAGCAGTAAATCCAAAGGTAACAAGCGTGTTGTTCAAATACTTGGCACAATGCTCCAAATTATCCACTTTTGCAAATGCATATTCGCTGCAGAAAGAAACAGAACAGGAAAAAAATGCTTCTAACATCGACGCCAAAATCAACATGAAAAAAAGTAACAAATTCGTACCAACTCATTCGAAATGAACCTAGGTTACAATGGAAAAGATTTGGGATTTACCTCATTCCTAAAGCAGAACTAGTCGAAGATCTCTGCAGAGCAGCAAGAACAAAATTTACAGAACGTACAATGCAGAAGTATAGTGCAAAAGTAGAAATGTCAAGCACATCGAGGTGGCGAGCTTACTCTGAGATCGGCGTCGTTGTCAGTTGGAGGCATTTTCAGGCGAAGCTGTCAACAGATCTGAAATAGTGCGACAACTTCGAAAAATTGAAAATTTAAATAAAATCCCCGAAAAAAAAATTATCTTTCAAGTTTCAAGTTGCGAAGGGAAAAAAAGGAAAGCGACGTTCGACGAGTGAAAGCTTTAAAGGCCTGTTTGGTCTATCAATGAGATTCCCCGATATTTTCTGACAAAAAGTTTTATCTCCTATTTTAATCTAATTGGAAACAAACATATCTCCTCCTGAATGTATTATCTTTTAAATAAAAATGAATTCATTTGAAAATAAATTTTTATCACTATTAGACGTGCAAAACACAAATCACAAGAATATTTGTCCCGACTCCGAGGTAGTTAAATGGGCCTACAAAGACACCTAGGTATGTAGGACCGGCCCATTAACAAACCCATTGTGCATATATTCTTTCGTTGACTTGGTCGTATTTGTCAGAAAACGAAAAAAAGAATAAATTTCGACTACCAAGCGACACAAACTACGAATATATCAAGGGATTTTAAATGAGATCAAATCAAATCATTCACCTCCCTTATGAAAATATTTTATCATTGAGTTCAATAGTCAACAAACGGAATTATTCATATCTATCCTTCCATGCAACACAATTGTTTAGTAGAATCCAATTCTCTATCTCTTTCTAACAAAGAAAGAATTTGATTCCCCGCAGATAATTGCAATGAATGAGCCACGAATAAGAACCATATTCCCTAATAAATGTGATTATAATCCCATCCCTATTTAAGCATAGCAAATGCCTCAACATTTTTAAGCAGCACACAAAAACAAACCCTAAATTCATAGAACACAAAAAGAAAACATGCTTCATCAAATGATTCTCAACGCCGACGGTCGAAGGCGGGCCCCATCGATGGTGGGCTACGCATCAGCTGCTCATCATCAGCGCGAGAGTTACACCACGGAGACACAACAAGTGGTCGAGTATTCGCAATCCCCGAGGATTATGAGTAGTAGTAATTATAGCCCTAAAAAAGCAACGAATAATTACAAAGAACGACCCGAGGCACACTCGCCGGGAAGCCCTTTTCTAGTGCCATGGATGAGCTCGCCGAGAAAGTCGTCTTCTTCTTCCCCGAACTACTATAATAATGGTAATAAGCCATCAGAACGCTTTCATGGCATGCAAGATTATTATCACGGTAAGTCTAATAATAATCGTGAAGAAAATGATCAGTACTACGAAGCAGGTCGAGGAGAAGGAGATCATTATTATTATTCTGATGATGATGATTGCGAAGAACATGATGATGATCATAATGTTAAAGCAGGCAATAATAATAATAGGGTTTCTTTTAGGGACGATTATAATAGCCGCATGGTGAAAGCTGATTATGATAATAAGGAGGGTAATGATAAGTCGTCTTACTACGACCAGCAACGAAGTTATCGTACTCGTGGCGAGGGTAAGTATTACGAAGACAGAAATGAAAACTCTTCGCCTCGTTCTAACAGCAAGCCAAGGAAAGAGACGACATACTATGAATTGCCATCGCATGGAAGCCCGAAAATTGGTAGTAATAATAATAATAATAGTGGGCTCGCACCGATCAAAACAAGGCCTAACCCTAATAATAGGGAGATGGAATATTATCCAAATAATGGTGTTGTTCATAGGATGGATCCCATGAAGCAGAAACCAGCTAATAAGTATTCTTCTTCGCCTAAATCGAAAGATGAAGAAACTATCGATAGTAATGAAGCTCGTAGAAGGTACAGCAAGTCATCGCCGTGGGCCCAGCACGTTGCTGAAGAGAGTTATACGCAAACGATTGACAGCAGAGAGGCTGCAAGAAGATACAATGGCGTCTTCGTGCCTTAATTTAAATAATAATAGATCATGAAAGCGTATTCGAGATATTATCATATGATGATTGAAATGATAATTGATAATAGATCTTAGTATATGCTAGTATTACCTTAATAAAAGTTGTCTGAGAGTGAAGACGACGACTGTTACTATGTATGTAATTAGGCTTGGCTTGGTTGTGTGTGTTTCTTATGTGGAATGAATAATATTAGAGATAATATTACTACATATGAAAGTCGCAGATTTTGGTTCTTAGATTATTGTTCGTGGCATGCAGTAGCTTGTAGTAGTAGTAAACTAACATGAACCGAAGACTATTATTCAACTTAACTTTTTAGTAAAAGATCCGATTTTGCGGTGATAGTTGCAAATTCATGATAAAATGGAAACACTCTGATTTAATAGACATTAAAGTGGAGTTGTTGCAACTTGCAAGTGGGGTTAATGAGGGAAAATGGAAAGCGAAGTTGAATTGAAAGAGAGAGGGACTTGTTTGATATGACATTCTAGAATCTCTTCTTCACCTTTTGGTCTTTGACTAGCCTTCTAGAAGCTAAGTCCAACAGCTTACATAGCATGAGCAAGACGCCACAAGCTAGCTATGTGTTGACGATTATTACAATATCATTGCACATATTATTTTAAAATTAAAAAGCTAAGGGGAAACACACTTTTGAAGAGCGTCGGCCAACATAAAGTTTATCCTTTAAGTAATACACAAAAGAAAATGTCAAAAGATTACAAAGATGGAATTTCTAGTCACAACCACTTATAACATAGATTGAATCCTCTATTTTAGATTTGTGTTCCAATTTGGTGTTCCACCAATCAAATTGTGACAAGTACACAGTTGGTCAACTCAATTTAACACTTGTCGGGGAATGGTTGGTGGAACACAAAGGTGGAACACTATTGTGGCACTGACGATCCGAAACCCTTATAGCATATGTATATATATATAATATAGATATGTTTGTATACATAAGGTGAAGAATCGATGAAACCTCCCACAAGGAGAAGCAAAAAGACTAACCCCAACAATGAATCAACGTGAAGATGAAACCTTTACTCCAAGATTTGAAGATTACCAGCGAAATCGATCATCATCTCCGCCGTCTTTGGATTTCTTCGAGTTCTTATGCAATCCTCAAGAGGCCTACAACATGTCCCACGCAGAAGACATCATATTACATGGAAAGCTCTTGCCTAAAGATTACAACTACTTCCAAAGGTCAAGTAGTGATCTTTCCGACAAAAGCAGATCTTTGGATGCTACTGATAAGGAGAAGAAGAAGCCGCGCCGTGGTTCACAGGTCGATGTTTTTGCCTCAGATAATGTTCATCATCATCTCCCAAAGCTCTCCTCTGCGCGTAACAAATCACGTGAGGGGTCAGTGGGTAATAAGAACGTCAGTTCTAAGCCATGGCGTTTCATGGTGTTCGGTGGGCTTTTGAAAGCTAGTCCTCCGCCGGAGATTGATATCAGGGACATGAAAGAACGGCAGACCCGCCTGAGCTCGACTACTTTTTTGCCGGAAAAGGTCGCCGGGGACGGGAATATTCCGGCGATTAAGACGAGGAGTCTATGGGGTAATAATTTGTTAGAGGTGTTGAGTTGCAAGAATCGCCGCTCTAGTGTTGCGTTCACGGAACCATCTTCCATTATTGTTCGCCGCAGTAATACTTCGGCCGTTCGATGATGTACCTACCTAGTCTTAGCTTATCAATTATTTACTCTTTAATTTACATGTAAACAAACCCGTTGTAAGAATGCAAGATGATATTTTTACTAATTATAATGATGCTCGAAAAACAAGTGCCAGCATGTGATCATTATACGTTATCTGAAGAAAGAAAGCTCATGGGTTGGTCTATGAAGTAAGAATAAAGGCAATTGTTGGTTGAATAGGCAATTAATGCGATTTGAGCGTAATCAGTTACGCATTCTAGAAACCAAGAAAGTGTTCCTTCGCTTCGCACCACTGATTTTGGAATTAGCAATCAATTTGACAAAATTGTTCAGATGTCACAATTAAGGCATTAGTAACCACCTGGAGGAAGGTTATCAACAGAGAAATAGTTTTTCCTAACGGCCTTAGCAATCTCTCTCCAGCAAGACTCTCGGAGCGAGAGAGAGCGAGAGAGAGAGAGAGAGACCTTGACCAAGAAAATTGTACAAAGAGACAATCTTTACTGTGTTTTGTATTGTAATAGGAAGACTATGGCGTCCTAAAATACTCAGAACCATACAATTCTTCCAAGTCCAACAAATATGTAATAAATTTTTGACGTTTACAATCGCATGAATGAGCCTATCCATATAACAGAGAAAAAATAACATAGCTGCTGTAAATTGAAGAGTAAGCAGCCTCAATAGGCACAGCGAATGAACAGATGTCTGATACAGAAAGCAAAGCATACAAATACACAAACTGAAGCCAAAAAGATTCTCAACAGAAACACAAACAAAACGATAAGAAATCCACCAAGAAAAAAGGCCAAATATTGGGTTTAATTGCAAACATATTCTCCGCTTGAGTACCTGTGATCAACCTCGTAGAAATCCGTCTTACCCTCAGAGGCAGGTCTCAGACAAATCCCAGACAACGATCGACCCCCATGAGAAGAAAACTTGACGTAGCCATAGATCTCAAGATCCGAACCATCATCATCTTCAGCTATTTCTAAAGGCATCCTCGCCCTCAACCTACCAGGATTACCCTTCAATGGAATCTCATCAAAATGCCATTTCAATTCTTTCTCAGACCTATTCAACACTGCTTTTGGCGATACCTTTAACAGGGTCGGGTCCACAGGCAATTTTAACACTATGTCGACATCGTTCAAAGGTCGAGGCAAATCGGGGTTCGAAACATACTGTATCATAACAGAAAGCAATGTTCCACTCAAACGTTTCACGAGTCGAATTCTTAAAGGCAAGGGAGTGGTACGAGGTTGCAAGCCATACTTTATGATTGGTATAGGTTCTTGCGATGGAGCCGTCCTAACATGAAATATTCCATTGCCCAAACTACTGACTCTAGAACTCTCCATTGCAAACCTCTTAACACCTTCTGTCCCCTCAACCTTAAAGGAGAACTCTGTTTCTTTCTCATCTGACGGTGGAGATTTAGGAGGCAATGTCTTGAGATACACAACGCCGACCAACCCAACTCTCGCAAGCAAACTCTCCCTAAACTCGGCCCGAATCTCCTCCACTACATACATCTCTGGACCTTTCATCGCTGTCTTGGTTACTAATATGTCTTCAATCTTATCACCACCACCACCTTCACCCTTGGAAGGCGGCGGCTCACTTGTTTCCAAAAACTCCAACCCACCAAGGCCCCTGTCTTTGGCGACTTTCTTCGGGCCCACATACTCAGACGCATCCAAGCCGCCTCCCCAAGCATCATTAATCCCCTCAAAATCCTCCCTAAGTGTTGACCCTTCATTGCTAAACTCAATCCCACCATAATTCCCTTCAAATCCCTCGACACCAATGTGGGTCGATTCAGTGGCAGCAGGTGGGGGCAAAGTCGTAACTTCAAGCCCCGCCAATGCCTTACTCACATCAGAAACTGCGATCTCCTTATCCTTCTTGAAACCATCCATTAACATTTCCTCCGGCTTATTCAGCCTATCACTTGCCGCAAATGGATCCTTTTCTCCCTCATCCTCCTCATTGCCAGCTTTTAACTCCTTCTCCTTCTCATCTTGCTGAGTACCGAACAGCCCTAAAGTTGCAGCCGCCACCTCATCACCCGCCTGTAATGTTTCAGAAGGCAATTCAAAGACTGCACTAGACAACGTATCAACACCAGCCTCGTGTTCCACAGCATAAGGTTCCAAGCTAGCCCAATTATCAGCACCGCGGATTTTACTCTCTGTTTGTACAGCAGAGTGAACCATTTTCGCAATCCCCTCTCCGTGCATCGAAGCCAGCATCGCAGCTAACCTAATACTGCTCACACCCCTCAGCACAATATCCAAAGCCATATAAATCTCGGCGTATTTTTTGCTCAATTTCTCAGGAGTCACATCAACTCCACGACACGCTGTGACTATAACAGACACGGCTTGATTTACAACGTTGATGCACTCGAAGACGTTGTTGGAGTGATCGCCGTGATCAGCGGTGGTGGTGATGGAAAGGACGTATATGGAGTTGACGAGTCTGTATATTACGCGATAGATTCCAGCGACGATGAGCTGGCCGGAGGAGGCGGCAAGTGGGTCATCGCCGATGATGGAGTCGTCCGATGGGTTGGACGATGAAGACGACTGCTGCTGACGTTTGTAGGTGAGGCGCGTATGGCGGAACGCAGATAGTGCGATCAACGCGCGTGACGGCGGGAACCACTCGCGGGTCTGGAGGAGGACGTCGGGCCCGTTCGTCGGTTGCAGCGCTAATGCGAGGCAAGACATTCTTCTTTCCTGAATGGATCTGAAAGATTGTGATTGTGATCAAAATTAGGGTTTGATCTCAGATCTCTGAAATGACGACGATCGGTGCAAAAGCTCAGGTGTAGAATTTCTATTGTACATTGTGCTGTGTCGGCTGTACACTAATTGTTTTTACTGTTGTAAAGAACAAAATAGAAAATTACGAACTAACCCATACATTTCAACTAATTACAGATACACCCATAAATACGACTGACAAGTGACAAGTGACAAGTGACAAACACCTCTTCCCATACTCAACCTAGGCTTGTCAATGAGGCGGGGATTCCCCGTCCCCGCGGGGATCCGCCCCGAACGGGGCGGGGAATCCCCGAATTTTAATCCCCGCGAGGCGGGGATGGGGAAAATTATGTCCCCGTAGGCGGGGACGGGACGGGGATCATAGTCCCCGCCCCGCGGGGATCCTCGCCAGTAATATTATTTAAAGATATATTTTATATCTTAAATTAATATCTAAATAATATTTTTATACATAGTTTATATTATTATAGTTTAAAATAATATTTTTTAACTCATTTTTTATTATTATAATATAAATATTATCTAAAATATAGTATAAATAATATTTCTAATTTATATTATAATGAAAATATAATTTTTTTTAAAAAGAAAACGTGGGGACGGGGAATCCCCGCGGGGACGGGGACCCGATGGGGACGGGGATGGGGACGAATTTTTCCCCGCTAAGTTTACGGGGACGGGGGATTCCCCGTCGACGCGGGGACGGGGATGGGGACCTAATCCCCGGCCCCGCCCCGCCCCGCCCCGTTGACATCCCTAACTCAACCCAAGCATCATCTATTCTTATTTTATTTTATAGACCCTCGTTACCCCATATTCAATTATTTAATTAATATTTTTTATAATTAAAACAATAACATTTAAATAATAATTTTATACGCAACTTATGTTATTATGATATAAAATATGTAAATAATATATTTGTAATCAAATCCAAATACGATAACAGATATTATTTGTTTATTATATATATATTTGATACTTATAAACGCCTAAGGTGGGGATGAACGTTAATTTGGATGTAATCTGTTTTTCCTTGAACATTAACCTAATTTTCGTGAATAGTTACCTATTTTTCGTCATGATGGTTATTTATCAAATTTTTTCCGTACCGTGCGATATATTGTCAGGTATTAGTTTACGGACCATATATTTCATGTTAATTGTGTAAATGTTTGAGCAGTCACTATTTATGCGACTATGCAGTGGGATATTTCCTACTACAATGTATGTGTGTAACGATTTGATATTTGTATGTTATTTTTCTTTTGTTTTTACCCTTTATTTTAGAAAATGGAAATTAAAACACAATTGCGTATCGCGAGTAACTTTTGCATGTGGTTGTACTTCTCTTTTTCATTGCCTTAATATAATATGTAACATATTTCTTTCATTTCATTAATTGAACACGCAAATGTGTTGCAAAATAGTGGCGCTTATCTTTCCCGGAAGAGACGACATGGTGGTTGAATTTTCATGTTTCCGCATAATTATCTCTTTGTATTGTCATCTCACCTGATAATGATAAACTTTTTCCGAATATGACTAACATGTTAATTCTCTCCATTCACCCAATTTCTGATAAAAACTTATACTGCACATCTAATTGAAATATGAAATCTCCGCGTCTTGTATGTTTATGTCTTTTTGCTTAGCTTGATGTGGTGAAACTTGACCACGATTTTCCCCACAGTTTCAAGATATCTTTGCTAATTTGAACCTATCAAGATTTCACTTTCGAACGAAATCGTGTTTGATTTACGTAAACCTCTTCATATAACTAAGGGTCGTATGCCTCATCAATTTAAGCCAAGTGAACCAAGTAACTTATATTGGTTCGACCAATCCTCAACGTTTGCTCCTCTATTGAGCACTTTTTAAAATGAGCCGATCGACACAAGAGCCAGAGAACAAAAATACGATGTCCTAAAAATACTAGTTATAATAATAACTAGTATTCTCGGTTCACCCGATGTGTGGTTATATAAATATATAATATAATATTTTAATTTAATTTTAATAATATAAAAAATTAGATAGAATTGTAATTTTGATGAAGGGTTACATTAATCACTTTAAAGGTAATTACTATAAGAATCTCTCACTTAATAAAAACTATAAAAGATAATAATAATAATATTAATAGTATACCGTAAATATCGAATTATTTCTTCATAAAATATAGGGCGTATCTAGTTATTGATATGGTCTGTTACGATATTCTACGAACCTCTCCTACTCCTAGATGACGGTGTTAATCTTATATGAATAGGCAGTCAATCCTCTCTTTTTTTTTTTTTTATTCCATACATATAGCATACCAATGAGCAACTAGTTTGAGTCGAGGCACTTAGCTAGGGTTCTGCTTCCGAACATCAATTAATTACCGACTATATCTTACTACTACATCACCGTTCAATCTCGTCCACGTGAAAAAAAAGAAGACGTAAAAAAGAGAAAGACATCTTCTCCCCGAAGGTTATATTTATATGATGATCTCTTTCTTCTATAACATATGCGCTTCATATATGAATAATGTTCAAGTTTGTTATAGATTATTTTTTCGAAATTATTACCCTGCTGTTAGGGCTTCTTGGCCATTATAAAAGCCGCTGCCTTTTTTTTTTTTGTCACGCGGCCTTGTTCTTTTATATTTTACTTATCATATTGAGTTTGGACGACGACTTATATTATTCTTCGATTATTGCTTGTGTTGTTGTACATAGTTCTTAATTAATGGCCGACTGGACGGAGCTTCCAATTGACATATTATGCCTTGTGGTGCAACGTTTAGAGGTTATAGAGGATTACCATAGATTTCGTGCAGTTTGCACATCTTGGAGAACCCTAACATCTACCGTTGATAAACCTAAGTTTTCTCTCAAATTTCCGAGTCTGGTGATAGTATCGCATCAAGAGTGCAAAGGAAAATTTTACAGCCAGCTAACCTCACAACTATACGAAAAAAATCTGCCAGAGGTTGCGGACAAGAGATGCATTGGGGTGTATCCGGGATGGATACTGACGAACGATCTGCATGGTGAGTTTAAGATGGATATCTTTAACCCTTTCACGAGAAGACAGTTCAACCTTCCCTCGATGCTGCAGTTCAATAAACAAATTGATTACGATGAAGACTACACACACCCGCTGACGCTTTTCATATGTTGAGAAAAGTCGCCGCATCATCAAGTCCCGAGGAAGGCGGTTGCATTGTAATTAGCCATATACGGTGAAGTAAGAATTTTGGCCTTTGCAAGGCTCGGGGTGGATAAATTTTGGACCGACGTCGATGTATCTGATCATAAGTGTTTTGAGGATGCCGTTTTTTATGAGGGAAAGTTTTACGCCATGGACTGCCACGGAGTCTTGTTTGTTTGCGACCTCCTTCACGAAGATGGGCCCAAGGCAACACAAGCAGCTCCTCGTTTGTCGAACGGGTACAATTGCGATTGGCACCAAAAACATCCTGTGGAATCGCGCGGCGATCTTTATTCACTTTCGCGTGTGGGCGGAGGATTCCATTTTGGCGACAGGTCACGCGAGAGGTACTTCACTAAAGAATTCTACATATTCAGACTCGTGAGGGAAGACGGTTCCTTGCATCGTTGCCGATGGGAGAAAGTGTTCGATTTGGATGATATGGCCTTTTTCATCGGATATAATTTGTCCACCTCGATGCCATCGTCCGACTGTATCAGAGCAAACTGCGTTTATTTTTGTGACGATTGGGGCGATATGAAAATAGATGGCCGCGACATTGGAATTTTTGATGTGAAAACATGCCAAGTTGAACGGCATCTTATCTCAGGGCAGTTCAAGTCTAGGATTAATGTACCCTTCTGGTACTTGAGTTAGTTTTAGCATTTAATATATATTTTCTCAATTACCCAAAATATTTCACCATTTGTGATGATAATTAAAATTTAATTTCAGTTATATATTTCTCCTCTTTCTAAAATTTCATCGCGTTGTATATTTATTCAATTTTTTGTCGCTTTAAAGACTTCTTTATATTAAAATAACTAAATAATTTGTTTAGAAATCGTATGCTTGGCGGGTCGATATATTGAAAACTTGTATTGATATATTCTTTTTTTTTCCTTTTAATAAAAGCATGTAATTAAATGGTACATGTATTTAGGCCAGGCTAGGCTACTTATTGCTACTTTAATTAAGAATTAATGAATTAATGACAAAACCAATCCGTAGCATGCAGGAAATTCTAACTTAACCCGTCACAAAGGCAAGTTAAATAACTAGCATTTTATACTATTCTATTAAAGCTTGGCTTGCCCATTTATAAAGAAAAAAAAAAGTCAATGTGTGATTTATGTTGAATGTCTATTCATGTCTAAGTCGAGCCGGCGGGTTATAACATAAACTGAATGATGTCAAGTTTATATCCCTTATTTATGTGGAATTGATATTCCTACATTATTTAATCGGATATGAATCGGCTTTGATGATTCATGTAATAATACCATAAGTTAAATAAAAATAATAAAAAGAACTGTTCTTATATGAAATCTAACTCCCAAAGGCCAAATCGAGTAAAATAATCTACATCATGTGTGCGGTGGGCCCAGAAAAAGTAGATGTTTTATTTCAAACTCAACATAAAAATGTAAACACCGAATTAATTAAATTCCAAGTGCATATATTGGAAAAAACTCAAAATGGTCTCCGATATTTAATATATGGGCCAATTAGTCCCTGATGGTTTCGCGTTGACCAATTTTGCCCGATGTTGATTTTGAACCACATTGGTCGTGCCGTTAGATATCCGTCAATTTAGATGTAAAAATTGACATGTATCAATATATGATTGGTCATACTTGAAAATTCATATATTAACATTAAAAAATTTTTTAATGAAGTCGTAAACAAATAGATCAATAATGGTGAGTATTCCTATCGAAAAAGTAAACTAGGTGCAGCAAGAAAGAGATATCTTTCCCTTAATACGGAACTATATTATGCTATCCTATAACAATGAAGAAATCATGGCCTGCAAATTATTTTAGTTTACTATACTCATTGTACTTTTTAATCGTATGGCGCTTGCTCTTTGATATATAAGGTTGTAATTTGATATATAAAAAAATAGCTTATATAATGAAAAGATGAATAAATCTTAAGACCAATTATCAAATTCGTCTTTTGAGACCATCGTTTTTTTTTTTTTCCAATCGCAAGCTTGCTAACTCTCATTCAAAAAGTATAAGTACATTGGCTAAACAGCCATAGAGGGTTCCTCTGGCGACATCGATCATACCAGTAGGAACGAAGGCTCACCATAGGAGCAAAACAAAACAACAAACAAACAACAAAAAGCAATGAAGAAAAGCAACAAAGAATGCAAAACACAGATTGCGCCCAGGTTGCAAGGTGTCAAAAAATCTCCGCACGAAACCTGCTTCTCATCACTGAATACAAGATCCCTAATGATAAGCAAGTAGCCGTCGCATTGAACGCTAAATCACCCCAAATAGCATCCAATGGTTAAGCAAAGGAATCAAAAGATGCACTGGTCAGAAGTGAACCCTACACCTTTTGAAGAAGACAAAAGACATCCCAAAACAGAACAAAAAACCAGAATGACAACAGTTAAGCAGATTTTAAAAATTCTTCCCATTCTGACACTGCTTGTTTAACAGTGTCAAATTCAGTCCATTTTTCACCATTAAAAATCCAGAGATTTCTGGTCTTCCACAGCATCCATAAAATGTAGACAGAGAGTTGCATTCGATCGATGATACAATTTGTGTTCAGGCTCATGCATAGCTCGATCCACCAGTTCTTGAGTTTGTGGTCACTAGTTTGAATTCCCACCCACAGCACCGGGGAGAGTTTCCAGACTTTCTGTGCTCTATCACATCTAAAGAAAATATGTTCAAGCCGCTCCACTTCCTCCCCACACCAGCTGCAAATCGGATCAATATCAATGCCTTTCTTCTTCAAGTTCTCCTTAGTGGGCAGTACATTATGAATGGCCTTCCAGAGGAAGTGTTTGAGTTTATTCTTAATCTTCAGATTCCATGTGATCGACCACATTCGTCTCAGTGCTTGTCCTCTATCGCTGCTCTCCACAATTCCTTCGCTCAGCCTGTGTCTCCACATGATTGCCTTATAAGCCGATCGAACACTAAATTTTCCACATTTTTCCAAGCCCCAGATAAGCATGTCTTTAGGTCCATGAGCCTTGATTGGAACAGCTTCGATAATCTCGGCTAGCTCCGTAGGCACAACGGATCTGATCACATTTGCGTTCCAGCTTGTACCATCTGCATTAAGGAGTTCAGAAACCCGTGTGAATTGTAAAGCAGTCTGATTGGGCGGATGTGGCACAAATCCTGGTACATCTTGAAGCCAAGGAGAGCTCCAAATCTTAATGTCTTTACCATTTCCCACCTTGAATCTGACCCCGCATTTGATAACATATAAAGCCTTGTGCCATGATCTCCATAGCCATGAAGCCGATGCGGGGCATGGAGCATCAAGTAGGTGCAGCTGCGGGAAATATTTAGCCTTGAGCACTTTGGACATGAGGGAATTGGGTTGAGTGAAAATCCTCCAAAGTTGCTTCCCAATTAAGGCATCGTTGAATCTAAGTAGATCATGAAAACCGAGACCACCTTCCGCTTTAGGCCAAGTAAGATGATTCCAAGCCCTCCAATGAGGTTTGGAGGCCCCCATTCCATTGGATCCCCACCAGAAGTGGGACGTCAAAGAGATAATCTTCTTGCAAATACTCACTGGGATCTTAAAGCACGACATTGCATAGGAAGGTAAAGCATTGATAACAGCTTTGAGAAGAACTTCCTTACCTGCTTGATTAAGGAAGGTGTTTTTCCAGCTTCTAAGTTTTCTTTCGACAGCTTCCACAATATAGCTGAAAGTTTCCAATTTCGATCTTCCAATACCAAAGGGCAGGCCAAGGTATTTGGATTTAGCTTGAGTCTGGATTCCTGGGAGAACTCTGCCAATCTCTTCCTTGATTGTAAGTGGTGTGTTCTTGCTAAAGAAAACAGAGGACTTCTCCATGTTGATAGTCTGTCCGGACGCTGCTGCATAGAGCTCGAGTAAATCCTTGATGACCACAGCCTGTTGAATGGAAGCTTCACAAAACAGGATAGAATCGTCAGCAAATAAAAGGTGAGTAATAAGTGGGCCTCCTCTACTGATCCTAAGTCCCGTATATTTCCTTGAGTGGGTCGCTTGTGAGATAAGGTTGGAGAATGCCTCAGATAAAATCAGAAATAGATAGGGAGATAACGGGTCTCCCTGTCTAATCCCTCTAGAAGGTGCCACCATTCCACAAGCCTTGCCGTTAATGTTGAATGAAAAGGAAGTTGAGCTAATACATGAAATAATCCAGTCAATAAATTTTCTATCAAATCCCATTTGAATAAGGACTTGACCCAAAAATCCCCATTCGACTCTGTCAAATGCTTTAGCCATATCTAGCTTAAGAGCCATTTGAGACCATCGTTATTCCAACATAAAACTTTTAATAATTCAGTTTTTTTTCTAATTCTTAACATGTTAATCGATATCGACGTAAGATCGACTTATATTGTCAATCCTCAATCGACGTATATCGACATTTTTAAGCTACTAAGATTTTGGTATGTGCTAACTAAAAAATATAGTATTATTCGGGACCGGCATCAACCACTTATAAATTTTAATATATCTTCAATCTTCATTCGTCACGGACTCACGGTCAACACTATTATAAAGAAACAACTGAAGAAACGCCTTTTTTCACCATGTCAAAATGTTTACTTTGACCGCATTGAATTTTCTTTTTGTTTTCTGGTAACATAATTGTTCAAAAAACAAACTAATTATTTGTTAACCCATCGTATGTAGGGTTGCAAACGGATCGAACTTTTTTGGTTCGATTCGCGATTCGATTCGAAATTTTAAGATTCGAATAATATTTAGAATACGAATCCGAATAAGAATATTTTTTCTGATTCGAGAAATATACGAATACGAATATGAAATAACAATATTCGATTCGAAAATTAATCGAATTATTCGATTCGAATAATATAACATAAAATATAGTATAATTAATATATATTCACATATAATATATGATAACTTACTAAAATATTTACAAATAATATGTTATAATTCAATATATGTTGAAATAGAACTTATTATAATTCAATATATGTCTAAATATAATTTATTATAATTCAATATATATTTTTAGATATGATATTGTTTATATTTTATTAAATAAAAAATGAAAGATGACTTTGAATACAAATATTCGATATTCGATTCGAACGAAAAAATATTCGAATTCGAATAAGAATCGATTTTATGATTCGACTAAATATTCGAGTATTCGTATTCGTATTCGATTGTTATCCGAATACGAATAGAATATTGCGGTATTCGACTCGATTCGATTCGTTTGCAACCCTAATCGTATGCTTGGTGGGGCGATCAATTTCTCAAAGATTTAATAAACACTTGTATTTATTATTCATTCTTTAATCTCAATAAAAGCATGTAATTAAATTGTATCTGTAATTTTGTATTTACAGTAGCCTACTTATTTCCCTTCTTAATGACACAACCGAACCATAGCAATTTATGTTTAGCTAAACTCGTCACCAATTAAATATAGGGGCAAATTATAAATGCTGCATTTTACTATAGTTACCATTTATAGTGAATTAATATAAAGTCAAATGTATGAATTATGTTGAATGTATAGTTACTCAGGTCTAAGTCGAGCCGGCGGGTTATAACATAAACTGAATGATGTCATGAGTTTATATCTCTAATATATGTGGAATTGATATTTTCTTCCTACATGATTTAGTCAGATATGAAATGGCGTTGGTGATTCGTGTAATAATACCATAACTTTAAATTAAAATAATAAAAAGAAAAGTTTTTATATGAAATCTAACTCCCAAAGGCAAAATCGAGTAAAATAATCTATATCATGTGTCGGGTGGTCCCAGAAAAATCAGATTTTTATTTCAAACGCAACATCAAATACAAAAAAAAAAACCGAATTAATTAACCTCCACGTGCTTATATATATAAAGTAGGAAAGGCCATTCGATTCATACTGATTGATTAAAAGCAAGGGAGAAAAATAAATATAGCTCGAGTTGGAAAACATGAGCAGCGCCGTGAACGGCGGCGAACGCCGAGAGTTTATTTTCCGGTCGAAGTTCCCCGACATCGACATCCCAAACCACCTACCGATCCACGCCTACTGCTTCCAGAACCTACAGTGCCACCGCTCTCGGCCGGCGCTCATCGACGCCCCCACCGGCGCCGTCCACACCCATGCCGACGTGGCAGACGCGGCAAGGAGGCTGGGGCTAGGCCTGCGCGCCGCCCACGGAATCCGACGGGGGCAGGTCGTCATGCTCATGCTCCACAACTCGCCGGAGTTCGTCTTCTCTTTCCTCGCAGCGTCGTTGATCGGAGCCGTCGTCACCACCGTGAACCCTCTGTACACTGCCTCCGAGATAGAGTGGCAGGTGAAGATTTCCAGGCCGGCGATCATCGTCACCCACGACTGCCACGTCGGCAAGTTAAGCAGAAACTCCTCCGCCTCAACAAAAACCCTCGTCGTGGAGAGCGCCGAGTTCCGGGATATGGTGGCGAAGGGTTCCGACGAGGGAGGCCTTCTTCCGCCGGAGTCCAACGCCGTCGCCGGAGATGACCTGGCGGTTCTGCCGTTCTCCTCCGGGACCACCGGCATGCCCAAGGCTGTGATGCTTAGCCACAAGAACATCGTCACGTGCATATCTCAGCAGGTAATAAATTAACAATTACGCATGCCAACGAATTCATTTCTTGGTCGTCGTCGTCTTCTTTGTTTGGACAATTATTATTAAATGGGTCAATATAAATGTTAATGACTCTATTTGTCGGTTGTACTATACGACGTCGACGACGGAAGGTGGACGGAGAAAACCCATCGAACCACATGACGGAAAGTGACGTCATACTGTGTCTGCTGCCGATGTTCCACGTGTACTCAATGATATCAGTGATGCTTCTGAGCTTAAGGATCGGCGCCGCCATTGTTATAGCTCGGAGGTTTGAGATCGGCGAGATGATGGACATGGTGGAGAGGTACAGAATTACGATAATGCCCCTCGTGCCTCCTATTCTTCTGATGATCGCCAAGAGCGACGCCGTCGATCGCGGCCTTTCGTCGGTGAGGAAGGTTCTGTGCGGTGCTGCGCCGTTAGATGGGAAGGTCGAGGCTTTGGTGGCCGTTAAGTTTCCTAACGCCGTCATCGGCCAGGTGAGAATATTAGTGAATTATTAATTAGTACAATTATATTCAAGTTTTATTCATCGTCGAATGGTTCAGTTCAGCAAGCTGGTTTATTATTCAAGGGTTTTACTGCAAATATCATAAAATTAAAGTAACGTACAAGAAGGTGGTAAAGTCAATGGTTGCTTCAAGAATTAATATTTTATTGGCAACACTTTCATTCTTCTGTAATTAATTGACTTAACTAATAATTCAACTGTCATTTTACCAAAACGCCGTCGTTTGTGGCTTCTGCTTGCACGCCACCACTACTATAGACCTACGGCATGACGGAAGCGCTGGTGCTGACGACGAGTTCGGGGCTGGCGAAGGTGCCGTCGAAGTTCAAGCAAGGCTCGTGCGGCTCCGTGATAAGAAACGCGCGGCTGAAGATCGTCGACCCATCGAGCGGCGCGTCGCTTCCACGCAACCAAAGGGGCGAAATCTGCATTAAAGGCGACTCTGTCATGAAAGGTACACCACACAACACACCGCAGAGAAATTATTTTTTTAAAAAAGAAGTCGGGGGTGGTGGTTGGCTATTTTACTGTTGTGGTCAAAGCAAATAATGGAGGTTCAATTCAATTTCTCAACAACAGGTTATTACAACGACGTGGAGGCGACGAGGCGAGCCATCGACG
Organism: Craterostigma plantagineum; assembly: GCA_027422505.1. Lineage (NCBI taxonomy): Eukaryota > Viridiplantae > Streptophyta > Magnoliopsida > Lamiales > Linderniaceae > Craterostigma > Craterostigma plantagineum. The sequence goes on along the minus strand of JAPQWV010000255.1, from coordinate 601,974 downwards.
GCGACGGGTGGCTCCACACTGGGGACATAGGCTACATGGACGACGACGACGAGCTGTTCATCGTGGATAGGCTGAAGGAGCTGATAAAGTACAAAGGGTTCCACATTGCGCCGGCGGAGCTCGAAGCTCTTTTGGTGGAGCATCCCTTCATATCTGACGCAGCTGTTGTGCCGTACGTTTAATAATCTATGAGCTTCTTTAGAGAGTTCAGTTAATTTTGTCGTGTTTTTTTTATTGCGTGTGCATATGCGTAGTATGAAGGACGAGGTCGCCGGAGAAGTGCCGGTGGCTTTCGTGGCTCGGGCTGATGGGGCGGAGATCTCCGAGCAAGAGATAAAGGAGTACATCGCTAAGCTGGTGGTGCCGTACAAGAGGATAAGTCGCGTATTCTTCACGCGAGAGATTCCTAAAGCACCTTCTGGTAAGATCTTGAGGAAGAATCTAAGGGCAAGGATTTGATTGGCGAACAGTTATTGGTTTGCTGTTTTTTTCTGATGCGTTGTCGGCGTTTCTTTCTTGTTTAATGGGACTTTGTCTGGTTTCGAAAAAAAAAGGAAAAGAATAAAGAAGTCTGTAATAAGACGCTATGGCTACGGGCCAAGAACTCTCCCTTATTTCGAATAATATGTAACTCCTAAACCATTTTATACGTTTTACTAAATCGGAGGTCCCTCATTTTTTGTACGTTTTTTTTATTTGGCCAAAAAACTGTCACAAACAATCAATATAATAATATTAAATATTTTAAAAGACGTGTCAAAATATACAATTTTTAAGTTTTACTTGTATTTTATTAAAATATTTAGTTTCTTAATTCCAGTGACAACTCCCAAATATCCATAAACATTTGGGGGACAAAGAGAGTATAATAATATTTCAATAATGTTTTAACAACTTCCGACCAAGTCCATTCCTATTTTGAGTTTAACCCAATTAATCCTTCTGTTTCGAGCAAAGCACTGATAAAATTATTTAAATGAAGCAAAGCCTTGACCTTTTGAACCTATGAATAATATATTAGGAATGAAGCCCCTCGAGCTATTCTATTCTAATGAACGAAAAAGCCATTGAAATATAACATTGAAAACTAAATAATAAATTTAGGCGAGATTCAAAGAAACAATCCATACTCAACCAAATAGTACGAAAGAAAAGCTCACAATATGTAATGTAGTAGATCATAAAATTTCCTCACCCGGATTTTCCTCTCTTTAATTACTATTTTTTTTTCTTCATATCAATTTCAACACCTCATAGCTGTAGCAGCAGGAGAATGATTCTTCTTCTCTTCTTCGCGGAAGTCTTGAATCCTTGCATAAACCTGCCCTAGAATGGAAGAGCAAACACTAGGCGAAGTACAAGGGCCACACATAAGGTATATGATGTTCCCCAAAGGCCTCATATAGATCCCATCTTCGTGCAGCTTCTTAAGAAGCGAGCTCGCGTACATGGAACCATACCTGAAGAAACCACAAACGGGCCATCCAATGGGTCGACCCGACCAACGGGTGAGATATCAGATATCAAGACAAACTTGTGTTTCAAAGCGAAGAAGAGTTTGCTACTACCCAGTGTTAGAGCCCTCGGCGACAAGTTCGATGGCACAGAGAGTTCCCATGGACACCACTCTGCGTACTTGTGGGTGCGATGAGATTTGGGACACGAGTGACGGGTCCCACAGCTGCAAATTTACGGAGACAATGGAGCAAAGATTTTACTAGCAGTCTCTCTATTATTACGTATGGCCAAGCAAATGATTGAGTGGAAAGGACAATCGAACGTTGTGAAGACGCTATAGGTTTACTTTAGTTTACCTCCTGAAGGGATCTCGATTGGGGAATCATATTCGTGTTTGTCTTGGGATCTTTGAACCATTTAACTGACTTGGCGGCAGCTGAGCATCCCATGGGATGGGCTGAATATGAGTGTCCATGCAAAAGAGCCTTGAGCTGAAATTGTTACAATAAAAGGACG
>JAPQWV010000254.1:600000-811954 GCA_027422505.1 Craterostigma plantagineum | reverse complement strand
ATTACTATGAGTTTTAACCATGGTTGAATTTGCCCTGAACTGATTCTCACTCCATTAAATTCCAAAAGGCCTGTCTTGCCCTTGAGTGTTGAACATTCCCCTTCGTCCTCGACCTCTTGATCCTCTTCTATCTCCATTCTTGAGTATTCAAGAATTTCCTTGGTTAGCATCATGTTGCAAGGTTATAAAGGAGGATTCAATAATGTTCCTTTGCAGTGTGATGTTTCTCTGTGTTTCTTCATTAGAAACCATCGGAAAGACTTACCTATGAGATGGTAATGGAGCATTCATTAAATCTGAGATCTTATATTAGTAAAACCTTCATTCAGTCCCATGAGAAATGCATCATCTTAATCTTATCCCCAAATTCCACATACTCCTTTGGCACATCATTGGATGAAGTAAACTACCATACTCATCCCATTGCCTAAGTCTCGAATAATACTCTGTTACAGAATGTGTACCTTGAGTGTTGATTTGGTGATAAAGCACAAATAGTCTTGCACCGTTAATTTTGTCAAAACGCTCTTTCTGATCCTTCCAAATCAATTGTGCGAACTCACAATATATCACGCCTTGACTAGTTCCCTTGATAGTGAGCGGTGGATCCATGACCTCATCATAGCATTACATCTCTTTCACTGACTGATTAAAGATTGATTAGTCTTTGTTCTTGGCAAGTACCATCGATAAAGCCTAGATTATTATTTGCTTCAAGCGCTACTAACATTTCTCTACTCCATATCTTGTCATTATTTGTTCATCTCAATACTTCAGTCACAAGCCCAAGATTTGGATAACTGTTAGGTCCTCTAATATCAACTCTACGATCTTAGGCTGTAATTCTAAGGCAATCGATTAGAATTGAATGAAATGAATTTCGATCGAAAACATTCCAATGAAGAACACGAGAGAGAATCTTTGTAGTGAGAGAATGTTTTGTGGTTTTCTCTCTCTAGAAATGTATTAGCAAGATTTTCGGATCAATAAACTAAAATTCTCTATTAAGCACAATGTTTACAAGTCTATTTATACCAAACAAACTTGGTATAAATAACAAGTAAGTCCTAAGCTAAGGACAAATACACATAACACCCCAACTACGAAGACAGCTAATAAATCAAAGCACAATTACAAAGCGTATTCTACAATCTCCCCCTTTGTACTTGATTGCCCTTCCGCGCTGTTTGTCTTCGTTGGGCGTAGTAAGACCTGCGCAAGCCCAGCGCGTACTCGAAGTCCCTTAGTGTGCTCCTCAGCTCCAGTCGCTCCTCAATGTCATCAAGTAGTTCCATCAGGAGCGGTTGTTCTCTCACGAACCTATGAAGCTTCAGCATCATCTCTCGATTGATTTCTTCAATCTCTTCTCGTTCAGCCTGATCACCTTGAGCGTCCCATCGCCAAACTTATGAATCTCAGTCTTCAGCATCAACCTAGTCTTCTTAGCGATTGGATTGTGGTAAGTGACGCCTAGATCTAAGCTGATGTGTACGTGATTGCTTGGAAGCCCTTCGATTTTAGGTCCTTGATTGAGCGGGACCGTCATGTTGACCTTCTTCATATTGCTCTCCAGAACCATCTGAAGATCGTGTGCGGCAGACTACTTGACTTGTCGCAACATGAATCGATAGAGTCCCTCGAGTCCTTCGTTCTTGATAAAGCCTTGAGGACCTTCGTACTTCTCTACATAGAGTTGGTAGAGCTTGTACATCTCCTTGGCAGGAAGATAAGATAGGTCACTCTCGCTTAGTTCTTCTCGAGTTCTATCTATCCGCTCTATCACGTAGTACGGCGTTGGAAGACTCCCTTTAGTGCAGTAGACGCTAAGTAGCTGACATATTGGGGATAATTCATTGAAGTGACTCTTCAGCCGTTCCTTAGGAATCCCCAGCCTCATATCCGGTCCGAGTTGGGTCAGCATCCAGTGATAACTCATCATTTTCTGCTGCTCCCAGTGAGAAATGCCTCGAGCTCGAACTCGTTCGGCGTCTTGATTTTGTAAGGTGAACTCCAAATATTTTGACGAACTTCTTCCAGGAATGGGATCTCGATCCTTATGTTTTCCTACTGCGTATCAATGCGAACGGTTCCAGGCATTTGTCTTGTAGGCGAGGCCGCCCGTTGCTCAATTAATTCTGGAAGCCTTGCGGGAATTTGTTCATGGTCTTTACCTTTCCGAAGTTTTTCGTCTTCAATTAAGACTAAGTCAACCGAAGCTGCTTGGAGGAACTGTCTAACGTCCCTGATGCGTTATCTTTGAGCTTCATCGAGCATGCTGTGGGTCATCCACTCTCCTTCGAAGATGTACTTATCTAGGAATTCATGCAGATTGACACAATGGCCAGAAGTACCCGGTTGGTCTGGAGCGATCGAGGGAGTAGCTTGAGTAGCTGCTAGGGCTACGAGCATAGCGGCACTTGCTTCTTCTTTCGGAAGCAAGGGGCTTGTTAGGGTCGTGGGTGTGGATGGAGACGTCCTTAATGTAAAGGATGGTGGTTCGATTTGGGTTTGGGTTAGAGTGGTTGTGCGGTGCGTGGTGGTGGTTGTTTGGGTAGTGGATGGTTGTGAGGTTTCAGCTGCTGCCATGTCTCTGACTTCTCGTAATTATCCGAGGTCACTTCTCCCCCTCAGGGCGACCTTGATCATCAGGGTCGTCATGTCGACGTTTGGAGCCAGAGTTTTGATGCCATGCGTCTGTTGGGTCAGGACGACCCACGAGACGGTGGAATAGATCTTCTTCTTCCGGCGTTCGGGAGGTTGGCTCTAGTAAACGAGCAACTAGAATAGAGTGGAGTTCGCTGATAGGTATGGTGCTGGGTTTATGAGGTTGTGTGTGAGGATGGGTGTGGGGATGGGTGTGGAACGTGTGGGTTGAACGGGTGTGAGGTTGGGTTGCGAGGTTTGTCCTGACGGTTGGCCCTCAGAGATTGGTGTTTTCTCGGTATCACGTCGGGATATCTCTAAGGCTGAGTGAACTCTCTCAATAAGTCGGTTCTCGAGCTGAGATAGAGCACGGGAGAGAGCTGCCTGTACTTGATCTTCTGTCATGAACATGGAAGGAGCCTCCGATGATGGACCAGGTCGACTGATGTCGCCTGTTGGCAACCCTTGGGTGATACTCGTCTCCGTGGGTTGGCTCGTCGTCACTTGAGGTTGTGACGTGTCGGGACTTCCACCCAATCCTCGACTTGAATCAAAATGATTCACATCTAAGGGTGTTGTGACAGAATCGGTGGGAACCTATGTATCAGACACATGAGTGCCAAGGTCGGTAGTAATAGGCACTTGAATCTCGACCTCGGTTGGCACTGCAAGTTCGTGCTGCTGCTCAGGATTGAGTGAAGAAGAATCAGCACATGGAGTGTGAAGTTGTGCTGTGTTTGATGTTGTGGTGACAGTTGTGAAGATGGACTTGAATGGTATGCTTAGGCGCCTTGGAGTCCATCTTATCAACTGAATCTCCTCATCCGACTCAGTGTCTGATGGGGTGGCCGTGTGAGGTGATAAGCCATGCTCAGCATCCTCATGGGCATGTTCTGTCACCAGAGGCTCTTGAGAAGTAATCGTGCGGATTACGGCCTCTGTTTCAGGCGTAATAGCATGAATGGTTTGTTGTGCCCCGTTACAGAATCGGGTTGTATATCCTGTAGAGGGATCTCATCAATAGACCCTTGGACCACGCCAACACTGATAGGCACTTCAGCGCCCATTGAAGCCTCATGTTCCAACTCCTGTGCCACTGCATCAGTCAATGTGGCATCTTGATCTAACATTTGATCGTCTTGAGTTGGGGGCTCCTGTTCTAGTTCCTGAGCAACTTGATCTATCATCTCAGCTTCAGGACTAGGTTGGGGCTGATGTAGTTGTTGAGGGCTCACTGTGAAATCTGCCGGGGGCCCTCGAATCATCTGCTCCGTAAGATGATTCTCCCGGCAGTATCGTTGGTATTCGTCTCCTGTGAGATCGGCAAGACGAAGAAGCTCGAACGAGATCGGCATCGATGGTTGTATCAAATCCTTGAGCTTAGGGTTGTGGAAGAATTTGAGTCGTGGTAGTTGGTAGTTCCCTCCTGAAAGCAGTCGAGGAATATTGTCATGGAGCTCCATGAGGTGGACAGTTATCAGGCTGAACCACCAGGCATAAGGAACATTCTTGGAGCATTTGTTCTCCTTTTGTCTGATCTGTTCAGCTAAATCGTTCCAGATCAGTTGTGTGAAGTCGTAGTTGCGGGAGAATGCTATCCCGTGGAATATATGAAGAATGTTGCTGTTGCCTTTGTCGAACCCTGTGTGCTTAGGTGACAGACACTTGTTGATTATCCCGAACAGTGTCTTCTACGGATGAGGGATGCCATTGTTCTGGACTTGAGCAAGTTTAGTGAGCGGTGGCCTGTATCCCATGTGGAGAAAGTCATGCACCATGTCTGCATCGGTAGGCAGAGGGTCGTAGTTGGGGATGAATGGTAGATCGAGAGCGAGGCCAAGATCATCCTTGCTAAAGTTGATGTGTCTCATCCCAACCACCGTGGTAAACCGGTAGCTGCCCTCGACTATGTGACTCTTAATTCTTCCCCAGAATTTCTGGAGATAGACCATTGAAACTGACGCCGTCACCGTCAGTGCATTCCAAAGCGGATGGCCTTGCAATATGGACACAATTATCTCGTCCGGACACCTGAAGGTAGTCAGGTCGAGCTAGAAGTTGGTGTCCTGCACCTTGAGATATAGGTTTTTGTCGTAAATGTGATTGTATGCCGGATAGTGATCCATCTCAAAGGCAATTTGGAAAAACAAATTATTAGTTCAAAAATAATATCGAGTCGAAAGTTAGATTTATCAAATAATAATAGTCGATCACATGAAAGCACGTTTGAAAAACTAATTATTGAGATATTAAAGTTGTACACATAGGACATGCGAAGTGAAAATTTATGATAAGAAAAATTGTCGACACATGTATATGAAATTCGTGTAGGTTTCATCGAAAATTTTCTAAGTGTTTACAATTGAAAAACTAAGCACTGTTCACTCCGTTCTTTTTATCGCTCGAGAAATACAATTCTCAATTAATTTCCTAAGTGTGGATTGTGATTTGAATCTCCGTTTTAATTTGCGATCAAAAATATTATTCGCTAATGTGGACTACAATGAAAAGGACATAGAGAAATTTCTAAGTGTCTGAGCTCAACGATTGATACTGTAGCCGAGAAATTTTACGATCGAGAAAATTAATTTTCACGTAAACTTACGAGCGAGAGAATTTTACCGTGTAAATTTACGATCGAGAGAATTAATTTTCGCGTAAACTTACGATCGAGAAATTTTACCGTGCGTTAATAAAATTTTCGACGTGAAAGTTATCGAGAGAAAATTATTCCGATTTCAAAATAGATTTTCGCTGTAAAATTTTATGATTGAGAAAATTTTATTGTCGACAAATTAAATGTATCGCCGCTAAAATTTCGACCGAAAGAAATCGAATCGAAGGTACTGTTTGCGAAAGTAAGTTTTTCGCTCGAAACTTATTCTTATCTAATAAGCTATTTCATTCAGTAATTTTTCGCACGCATGAAATGTAGAGTATCAATTTAATTGTGCTTGATTTCATTAGTTGTCCTTGTAATAGGGGCTTTATGTGTAGTGGTCCTTAGATTAGGACTAGTTTGATATTTATACCAAGTCTGTTTGGTATAAATAGTTGTACAAACATTGAGCTTAATACAGAAAATTAGAGAATCAATCCGAAAGGCTGCCGAATTCAATTCTAGAGAGAGAAACAGCAAAAGCTTCTCACACTAAAGGATTTCTCTCTCGTGTTTTTCAAGTGAAGGTTTTCGATCGAAATTCAAAGTTCAATAATTCTAATCGATTTCCTTAGAATTCATGCCTAGGATTGATTGAGTTGACGAACGAGGACCTAACAATTGGTATCAGAGCAGATTCGTTCTGTTTTGAATCGAAATTGTTAGAATTCGGATAGAATTTTACATTTTGCAACTGTTCACACGAAGAACAGTTTTGGTGTGAAATAGTTTCGATCTGAATTACCTAGTTCTATGCGTATCTGATTTGATTTTGATGTTTCTGTGTTTGTTCTAGCAATAGAAATCGATGGCGATTAGATTCGTAGCAGTTTGAATATCAATTTAGCGGAATAGATCATATTTGAATCGTTACTGTTCGCGCGAAGAACAAACATGAACACAATTCGATTTTGATTAAAATTGCCATATTTTGCTTCGTAATGTGTTTAATTGTGTTCGTGAAACATCTGATTACGAGCAGAAACCTGCAATTTCATAGTCAAATTCATCGTTTTTGGTTGAATCAGGGTTAATTAGGGTTCTGTCGGGACTTCAATTTTTCTCGTTAAAGTTTTCAATCGCAGAAATTTCTCGATCGCAAAACTCCGCACGAGAATTTTTATCGATCAGAACACTAAGTATGCGCTAAAATCGTCTTTACTAAGAACGATTTTAGTAGAAAATTTTTTCGAGCGTTACTTAGCGAAAAACTTTTTCGACGGAGACCTATTTTGACCCTTGCGCTCGCAAAACTTACCGTCGAAATTTTTTTCGGTCATAACTAATACAATTTGACCAAGCGAAAATTACTTACGATTGAAAAACTTTTCCAGTCAACGGATTTATTCTGACTAAGCAAGAAACCTATCTTAAGTACTGTTTCTTGTGATCGAAATAAATTCACGATGAAAAGATTTTTCTCGATCGAAAGTTTTTGAACAAATTTTTCTCGCTCGTAAATTTTCTCGCTAACGCACTTTCTCGCACGAGAACGGTAACATACATTTTAATCTCGACTGTGTTTTCGATCGAAAATCTAAAGATAGAATCGAAAATAATTCTCGACTGCTTTAATATCAAATGCTACTTACTAATTTGCTACTTGTGAAGCACATAACATCACTGAAATCCATCAAAACAACAAATGAAGATCCTTCGTCAACAAAAAAGGGAAAGAAGATATGGATGCATACTCGCTAGGAAACGACAATCGTCCGTCGATCTTGCAACGCGGTGAATATACAGTCTGGAGAAGCCGCTTCCTAAACTTCATAGCTCTAAAAGATCAAGCCGAAAATTTATTGCAATCACTCGAAGAGGGACCTGCACAGTTTTGGGTCACCATAGCCGGTGATGACACGGCTACTCCTCAAATTCATACTACTAGGCGACTTAAGGAGCCTAGGGAATACTCTATCGAGGAAAAGGCCCGCGCGCAGGCTGATCTGATAGCCATGAACACACTCATGCAAGGCATCCCCAATGACATCTATAGACAGATAGACAGCCTCCCAACGGCTAAGGGAATGTGGGATGGGTTGCATTATGATGCAGAGGACGGAAGTAGGCATCAAGGTCAAATAGGCGAATATTATCACTGTTTATGACTCTTTCAAAGCAAAGCTGGAGGAGAGCCTATATGATGTATATCAAAGATACCTCACTATTCTCAACGAGATGAGGAAGATAAAAATCTCGAAAACAAACATGGAAACAAATATCAGATTTCTATCCTCTCTGCCCTCGGACTGGAAAAAGACATCCACTCAACTTAGACAAAACAAAGATATGGAGGAGTTGGATATTCATGCAGTTTTTGATAATCTCGCCCAACACGAGGAAGATGTTTGCGAGACTCAGAGAGAGCAGAAGGGCAAGCAAGTTGACAACACCGTTTCTCTAGTCTCAGAGAAGCGTGGAACAAAGCCTCGCAAAGAGAAGATCGTTAGGCCTCCCTCCTTATCTGAGTCAGAAGAAGATTCAGAATCAGACGTCGAGCCAAGCATGAAGGCACTGGGGAAGCAGTTGGCTTTAATTGGAAAAATGATAAGCAGGAAATACTTCAAGAAGAAGTTCTCATCCTCGATCAACAAACTTCGGACCTCAAGCTCGAAGAACAAGGAACATGCACCAGAGAGCTCCGAAGTCAAGAACACTAAAGAATCCAACAAGTGCTTGAACTGTGGAAAGCCTGGTCATTTTGCCAGAGTATGCACTCTTCCCAAGAAAATAGATGCTAATTACTACTCTAAGAAGCTTCAACTCACGAAGCAAAAGGAAGCTGGAGTAGCCCTCATGGCAGAGCAGAACCACTGGCTCGAAGACACGTCTAGTTCTGGAGACGAGAATCTTGCCCTCATGGCACGCCTTGACAACGACAGTGACGCCAAAACATCCAACCAGAAGGATGAAGATGATGCATCCACCTCATCACAGAGGTAGACTCTTCTTCCACATTATTGACCATGTTAGAATCATATCAAAAACAATATGCCAACATGAAACGTGAGCAGAAAAGTATTAAGAAAGTAGAGGATAAACTTTCTAGGTCTCAGGAGAAGATAAATAGTCTCGAATCAGAACTTAGAAGCTCTAGTGCTAATAGAAGAACTTACTAAGAGCCTACATTCTAGAGAGACTAGTCAACCTCAAATAGGATAGCATAGCGAAAAGATTAAGGAATTAGAAGATATGCCGGCAAATAACTACAATTGCTTGGTTAGGAATCTCAATGAGAAAGCACCCTAAATTGTAGGACAACCGAAGCTACCACTAAGATCACTAACTTAGAAGCTCAATTAGAAATATCTAATACGAAGGTTAGTGAGCTTAGTAAAGAACTAGATGCCTGTCAAGCCGCTAAACTGACGGTAGAAAATAATTATGCTCTCCTAGGTGAGGAACGTAAGAAGTTATATGCGAAAATTAAGAAATGAGATGATCTTCTTACGCGTAGGGGACATTCTGAACAAACGATATTGCTAAACCAACCCATGGATATAGAATTCTATAATCCAATAGAAGGCATATGTTTCACTAACCCACGTGTTCTACGGAAGAAAGAAATATATGATATTAAGAACATGGGTTTAGGAGTAACCTCTCTTAGAAATTTTACTGAAGCGACAAAACAAAGTACTTTAGATTCATCCAAGAGAAGCGCCTCACATGGGCCAGAAATCCCCTTTGACTACACAGAACTAAATGAAAGAGACAGAAATATGAAACCATTCTTTAACACCTGTCTGTGATTTAGTTCAACCTCCTGAATATCAAACACACTACGAGGAAGCCAAAGACGTTCATTATAAATATTCTCTCTACAAACCTCCTATAATAAAACAGATAGAGGAATCTCAAGCCCAAATTAGATAAAGAAAGAGAGAAATTATCATGTGTGGTACCTCGACTCTGGTTGCTCCACACACATGACTGAAAATCAAGTGCTGTTGGGGAACTACAAAGACCGACCAAACTGCAAAGTCGGATTCTTAAACAATGACTCAGCTCCCATTCTAGGATGTGGGGATATTATTTTGGAAAATCTGACGATAAAAGATGTCTCTTATGTCGAAGGCCTCCGCCATAACTTGTTCACCATGGGCCAGTTCTGTGATAAAGGATTTCAATTGGTCTTTCACGCTGATCGATGCAAAATTTTGGACAGTCAAGACACAGAACTCCTTTACGGACTTCGGAAATCCAATCTTTACACGATCAACCTGACGTCCGTGCGGCCCTCGACAGCTGTATGCCTCATCTCTCAGACTGTTTTACAAAGGAATAGCTTATGGCATCAACGAATGTCTCATCTGAATATGAAAGCTCTCCAACGCCTTTCTACGAAAAAGTTGGTTCACGGTCTTCCAACTATAAATGTTTTATCTTGAACGATAGAGATAAGAGGGGAAAATTTGACTCTAAGGTTGATGAAGGGATATTCCTTGGTTACAGTCTTCACTCTAAGGCAGATCGTGTTTATAATAAGAGGAAGCTGACTGTTCAGGAATCCATACATGTTACTTTTGATGAGATACCTAACGCATATGCTACTGATGAGGAAGGTATAGATTTGCCCTGTGCAGAATTACAGGTTACTAAAGACGGTAAGGACGATATTCCCGAAGACGAAAATGTTGAGGCACTGGAACCAGAAGCTGATGAGCTGCAACCTAAAAAATGGAAGCATCTTCCAGTCGTCCAACAGATCAAGTAATAGGAAACATCAGATCTGGAATCAAAACTCGAGCGACTGCACGAAATCAAGATACGGAGGAATCTCATGATGTACTGCTCTCAATGATGGAACCAAAGACAGTCCATGAAGCTCTAGATGATATATCGTGGGTCTCTGCCATGGAAGATGAGCTATCTCAATTCGAAAAGAGCCAAGTATGGACACTCGTAGAGAGACCGGATGAGAAATCCGTCATAGGAACCAAATGGGTATTCCACAACAAACTCGACGAACATGGTAATGTCACAAGAAACAAAGCGAGGTTAGTTGCAAAAACCGAATAAAGGAGAAGGGTTGCGCCAAGTTTCACCACCATCACCATCATTACCATCATTATAATATTTTTCTTCTCAGCTAAACGACTAAGGTTTATCTGAACACGTGAGTTCGTTATTCGTACATAATGAAGCTTACCGTATTCTCGTCCTTAGCTACGACCATATGGTGAAATACTAATGATGATCGCTTGTATAAATTAAGCTTGTTTTGGGGCTGAAACGGAACCATATGGTGTAGGACAAGCTTTTATAATTGAAGACAAAAGAAAGTGAAGACTGCTGTAGATCTGAGCTTAATAGCCATATTTATGTCGACGTACTGGATAAAGTTTTTATAAAAATGTCGACGTACTGGATAAAGTTTTTCCGTCCTCAATTTCGGATGAGTCTTGCTAATCAAAACGAAATTTTTATGTATTAGAGAAACGTTTGCATATTAACTAGCTGATCATGTAATACAAACTGATAGATGACTAAAAAAAGAGACACCGATAACTCAAACATGTCAACAAGTAGCAATTAAGCACCACCGGATAACGGAACGTTTGTCTCTAATAACAAATTTAGTGCCAAGCAAGGGGCTGCTATATGGATCGACAACCGCCGACGACATATGTAGAATATTAGTTTTACTTGTGCTTTCATTTCATTAGCTGTCCTTGTAATTAGGGGCTTTAATTGTATTTGTCCTTAGATTATGACTTGTTTGTTATTTATACCAAGTTTGTTTGGTATAAATACATTTCTACACATTGTGCTTAATAGAAAAAGTTTTAGAATTTGATCCGAATGACCTTATTTCTCACACTAGTAAAATTCTCTCTCGATTCTTCAATTGAGTTTTTCGATCGAAATTTGATTCTCGACAATTATGATCAAATTACTTGGAATTCATGCCTAGGATCTTAGAGTTGATAATCTAGGGACCTAACAATTGGTAAAAGAGCAGATTCGTAAGCTGAATTGTTAGATTTAGATCGAAATTGAATTATGAAAAGTTTCTCGATCACTCGAAGAACTTTTTGGCGCGAAACTGAGATTCGATCTAATGGATCAATTCAGTGGTTATTTGAAATAATTTTGATGTCTATGTGCTCGCAATAGTGTTAGAAATAATTTGCGTCTCGATCAAAAAATTCTGTGCGAGAAAGTTTGCTCAATTAGAGTACGAATTAGGAACAGAAGTCGCTGCTGCTAAGAGCGATTTATGCGACAAATTTCACGAGCGTTATTTCTGCGAGGATTTTTTTCAAGAGATTTATAATAGATTTTGCGCGCGTAAAATTTTCCACCGAAAAACTTTCTCAGTCAGACTTTCATGTTTGACCAAGCAAAAAATCATTTGCGGTCGAAAACTTTTTCGGTCAACCAATTTCTCAGCGAGAAACTTACTAACAGTACTGTTTCTTAACGATCGAAATAAATTGTGAAGCAAATTTCTCGACCAAAAGATTTGAAGCAAAATTTTCTCGCTCGATAAATTTTTCGCCAACTATACTTATCGCGCGAAACAGTAACACATTTTACTTCGAAGAAAGTATTTTTGACCAAACTTTAAAGATCGAATCAAAAATAATTCTCGATTACTTTCGAATCAAAAGCTACTAACAAATATGCTATTTGTGAAGCACATTACACTGAAATTCATCCATCAAAATAACAAACGAAGATCCTTCATCAACTCTACAAATAATCAATGGATGCTTACTCGCTTGGAAACGACAACCGTCCGCCAATCTTAAAACGCGGCGAATACACTGTCTGGCGAAGCCGCTTCCTTAATTACATTGAGCTAAAAGATCAGGTAGATGACCTTCTTCAGTCACTTGAGGAAGGTCCAGCTCAGTTCTGGGTCAACGTACCTGGCGATAACACAGCCAATCCTCCTATTCCCGCTACTAGATGACTGAAAGAGCCTAGGGAATACACGACTGAGGAAAGGACCCGAGCTAAGGCTGATCTGATAGCCAAGAACACACTCATGCAAGGCATAATAACATTACAGACAAATAGACAGCGTTCCAACGACTAAAGGAATGTGGAATGAACTGTATCGAATGATGCAAAGAACGGAAGTGGGTGATAAACGTCTACTAATAGATTTATTGTACTAGTTATTTTGGTCATAATACAGTATTCTTCATTGTTTCATGCATTTATATGTTGTATTTACACCTCTTTGCACATTGTAGGACCTTAGGATGTCTACCGAGCGAAAAGGAGCGAAAACAAGGCAGAACGGACAAGTTACGATGCTGACAGGAAAACGCCACGGCCATGACACATTATGCATCAGGTCGTGACTATTGTGCGAAGCCAAGATTCAACTCAGTCAGGGCCGTGACACTTCTTGCACCAGGCAGTGACCCAAAGCAGTAGCAGCATTAAAAAATTCATATATCCTAATCCAGATATCGGATTGAGAATCCCTTTGGCCAGAATCAAAATTGCGGAGTTTTCTATATATGGTTAAAATTTCAGTTCTATCGAACATCGTTTACTCTTCCATATGAGAGAAATAAGAAATTATCGCAAGTCTGTTGAAAGTATCACGGCCGTGACACTACGGCACGAGGCCGTGATGCACGGCAATGAGCTCATATTGTGCCCCGACAGTGTCACGGCCGTGAAGGCCCATGTCCCAGGCCGGAAAGGTGTCGAATTTCACCATAAAAGCCCAATTTCAATTCAAAAAGAGGGGAAACCGATCAGAACTCAACCCTAATCCATCAAAGACGAAAAGAGATGCCAAGAACGGAGAATTCCACTCATGAAGCGTAAGAGACGGATCAACGATGAAACCACGCCGGATAAAACGAGGAACGAAGATTCATCCATGATACCATCTCAGATATCAGTACATCAAGATCATGAGTCTTCCTTCCATGTTTTCCATTTCCTTCGTTGTTTTCCCGTTAATTATGAGTAGCTAAATCCCTTATGTGTTTGGGATTACATGAACGCTGGGTCGAATCGTATTTAAGACATTTGTTTATCGTGACTATTGTGTTTGACTATTTATGTATGTATGAAATTGTTTCCTCGCTTTAATATGTCTATGTGTTAAGGTGAATGTGTGGAAAATTATTTAGGGCAACAGCTAAACAATTATTAGGCCGTTCGTAGAAGATAGGATTCAAGTATAAGACGAAAGCAAATACCCGATCCTCGCTGTTAGTAATTATTGAATCTTACATCCTCGCGAGCGTCTAGGGAGACATCAAATTCATGAGCGGGTAGGAAATTACTGCGACTTAGTCAAGATCACGTATGAACGATAATTTAATGTCTTAGATCGATAGTACCTAGGGGGATTTGAATTCCGAGCACATCTTTATTATTTGAAAGCACTCACATCAGTTTTTAGTCGTTTCTCTTTATCCCTCGTTGCTTTAGGATTTGTCTGTTAGGTTAGTTCGTAAAACAATCTGCATACTTTATTTAGGCAGATATTGAGTAGATAGGTTATTACTAGTAATCAAGTTTATTCCTCGTGTTCGATACTCGTTTATCCACTTTACTGCACTACAAACGATAGGGTCACTGCCTATCGCACGTCGGTGATAGTAATTAGGTATTCATTTTATTTATCACTTATCGCACTTGCATATTATATTAGCACACCGCGTGTCGATCAAGTTTTTGGCGCCATTGCCGGGGAGTAGATTGATATTAGGAACACTGTAGTTCGGTACTTTAGCCACTTTATACGTTTTCATAGTTTTTCGTTATTTGCGTTATTTGGGTTTCTATAATATTACTACTCTCTTTGTTTCTTCGACGTGTTTATTGGTTTCTTCGCTTTTTATATTTGCTTATTGAAGGTACGATCCAGCAGTGAATGAACCGAAGCCATCCATCGGGTCCCATTGTTGACGTAGACCCAGATTTTGAGCGAAAGTTACGAAGGCAACTCAAGTACGACACCGAAGGAGCAACCACTAGCTCTCAGGAACATTTAGTCAGCTACTCAGAGGACAGCTCTCAGGAATCCACCCAAACTTCTCGCGTGGAGGCATCCGTAGATAGCTCTGTGACTGAAGTGAGAATGGCAGACCACAGAGTACCTGTCCACAACATTCTAGAGGAGGAGCAATCGCTACAAGATTTGCTCAAAAACGTCGCACTAGACGGTACGGAATCGGCGATAGTTATCCCGCCAATCGAAAACAACAACTCCGAGCTGAAGCACTCTTGGCTTCAGATGATATTCCAGATGGGCCAGTTGAAGGGAATCCAGACGACGATCCCTACTCATACCTGGAGGCGTTTCTGACGGTGACCGACACCATCAAGATCAACGGTGTCCTGGGCGATGCAATTAAGTTGATATTGTTCCCATTCTCGCTCAAGTTCAGGACGAAGGTGTAGGATATCAGTTTAATTGTGCGTTGATTTAATTAGTTGTCCTCGTAGCTTGGGGCTTTTATTGTAATAGTCCGTAGTTTAGGACTTAGTTTGTTATTTATACAAAGTATGTTTGGTAGAAATAGATGTACAAACATTGTGATTAATAGAGAATTTTATAGAATTGATCCCAAAGGCTTGTAAATCCAATCCTAGAGAGAGAAAATCAGAAATCATTCTCTCACTACCAAGTTTCTCTCTCGACCGCTCAATAGAAAATGTCTTCGATCGATCTTCAAATCGTGTAATTCTAATCGATTTCCTTAGGAGTCAAGTCTAGGATCGTTGAGTTGATAAACCAGGACCTAACAATTGGTATCAGAGCAGATTCGTTCTGTTTTGAATCGAAAATTGTTAGAATTTTATCGAAATTCATTTCTGTTACTGTTCCATTGATGAATAGTTTGGCGCGAAATTTAATTTCGATCCAATAGCTCAAATTATGTGCTTAATTGGGGTGAATTTGATGTTTCTGTTCCCCTTCCACATTATTGACCATGTTAGAATCGTATCAATTAGCATACACTAACATGAAACGTGAGCAAAAAAGTGTAAAGGAAGTAGAGAAGAAACTAGTCAAATCTCAGGAGAAAATTACTAGTCTCGAATCAGAACTTAGGAGCTCTAGTGCGAAAATAGAAGAACGTTCTACGAGCCTACATTCTAGAGAGACTACAGAACCTCAAATAGAGTGCATGATCTAAAAATTAAAGAATTAGAAGACAGGCTAGAAAATAACCACAATTGCCTAGTTAGAAATCTCAATGAGAAAGCTAACCTCAATTGTAGGTTAACAGAAGTGACTACTAGGATCACCAACCTAGAAACCGAATTAGATAGATCTAATACTAAGGTTTGTGAACTTAGGAAAAATCTAGATGCCTGTGAAGCCGCCAAATTGACGGTTGAAAATAATTTTGCTATATTAGGAGAAGAGCGTAAGAAGTTATACGCAAAAATAAAAAGAAACTAGATGATCTTATGGTAAAGAAGGGACAATCGGAGCAGATTATATTTTTAAATCAGCCCAAGGACTTAGAGTTCTATGAATATGAGTATGTTTTAGGTTCTGAAAATCCATGTCATTTGAAAAAGTTGACAGTAAACAACTATACGATGTCAAATACATGGGTCTCGGACTAACCTCTCTCATGGCTTTCAGTGGGGAAAAGGAAACTTATGAATTAGAAGAAGCCAAGAGAAAAGCCAAGGCTGAAATTCCCTTATGCTATGACGAACTGAATCAAAGCAACAACATTAGGAATCTTCCCAAGGTTGGAGACTTGAATAAGTTCAAATTCCTGAAGATCATTCTAAAATTACGGAAGCTCAAAATCATCATTGTGAAAATTCTCTCTATATACCTCCTATTATTAGGAAAATAGAAGAGTTAAGAGCTTTAGAAAATGAAAGGGAGATTTTTATGCTGAACAGAAAAAATTCCTAAAAGAGATGGAAAATCTCAAAGCTTCCTCAATCCCACAAGCTATTTCTCACGCATCTTCCTCAACCAAAAATATCATTCTGGAAAGCGTGAAGAAAGAAAAAGCGCGTTCAAAAGATCTTAGATATAAGAATAGTACTTTAAAATATTCTAAATTTAATCCAGTTTCGCTTACGTCTACAGGGAGCGTAGAGCGAGCTTTAGAGTCGAGGTAAGGAGTGTCTAGATTAAAAATAGAGATGGAGCTCATAGATTTGAATGCAATTAAGAAAATATCTCCTTCTGTACAAATAAAAGAGACTCGTAGAAGTAAAAGAGTTGTTTCTTCTGTTCAAATAATTGCTTCTACATGTTCACTTCAGCCTACCACCTTTAGAAGCACAATTTTCGAAAAAGGCTCTACTTCGGCAATAAAAACTAATCATTCTAAGACAAATGCCTCTAGGAAGACCCGAAGAAAACAAGATTCTGCCATAAAGAAAGCATCTGGTGCTATTCATGCTTGTTCTCATCTAAGGTATCCTGTTAAGATTGAATCACCAAAGCACGTTAGGAGACTATCCAATGAAAAGATCTTTTCCACGCTCAAGCCTACTAAAGCATTTGTCCGAGCAGAAGTTAATCTTCCCTGCAAGGTTCAGACCAAATGGGTTCCTAAATCACTGCCTAAAAAGACGAAAGCCAAAAAGGCTATGCCGTCTACAAAGGGCAAACCCAACTCAACTCCTTCGCGAGTAACTTGGGTTGTTAAAGCTCCTACTAACACTAGTTTAGGAACCATATCCGAACCAAAGACTGCTAATCAGAGAGTACCCATTTATAAGTGGGTACATAAAGCTCTTTAAATTTGTTTTCATAGATCCATCGTGTGTGGTACCTTGACTCTGGTTGCTCCATACACATGACGGGAATACAAGAGCTGCTGAGCAACTACAAAGACCGACAGAATGGAAAAGTCAGATTTGGAAACAACGACTCAGCCCCCATTCTAGGACTTGAGGACATCATTCTAGAAAATCTGACAATCAGGGATGTCTCTTACGTCGAAGGTCTCCGCCATAACTTGTTCAGCATAGGCCAATTCTGTGACAAAGGATTCCAGGTGGTCTTCCATGCTGACCGGTGCAGAATATTGGACAGTCAGAACACAGAACTCCTCCAAGGACTTCGGATATCTAATCTTTACACGATCAATCTGACGTACGTGCAGACTACGACTGTTGTTTGCCTCATCTCCCTGACTACAATTAAGAGGAACAACTTATGGCATCAAAGTGTGTCTCATCTAAACATCAAAGCTCTTCAACGACTATCAACGCAAAAGTTGGTTCACCGTCTACCAACCATTATTCTACAAAAGAGCATCAATGTTCGGCGTGTCAACTAGGAAAAATGAAGCGAGCTTCTCATCACGTCAAACTAGTTGCCTCTACTTCACGTCCCTCGGAATTACTACATATGGACCTCTGTGGACCCATGCATACACAGAGTATTAGTGGGCGCAAGTACATGCTAGTTATCATTGATGACTACTCTCGCTACACGTGGACGAAGTTCCTCCGAACTAAGGATGAGACAGGGGACTTGATAATCAATTTTGTGAACACTACTCAGAATTTGCTGAAACTAACCATTCAAGTCATCAGAACAGACAATGGCACTGAGTTCAAAAACGAGTACCTCAGTGATTTCTATCAGAAACATGGGATTAGTCAGCAATTCTCAGTCGCAAAGACGCCTCAATAGAATGGTGTCATTGAAAGGAAGAATAGAACGCTAGTGGAAGCCACACGTACGATGCTGATTCATTCTGGCCTTCCATACTTCCTTTGGGTTGAAGCAGTAAATACCGCCTGCTTCACTCAGAACAGGACGGTGGTTCACAAGCGCTTCGATAAGACTCGGTACGAAATAATCAACAAGAGAATACCCAATATTTCCTTCTTCAAGGTCTTCGGGTGCAAGTGCTTTGTGGCGAACGACAGAGAGCAACGTGCTAAGTTCGACCCTAAAGCATTCGAAGCGATATTTGTTGGGTATTCGTCAACTTCAAAGGCGTACCGAGTATACATGAAGTCCAACCGCTCAATCAAAGAAAGCTATAATGTCACTTTCCACGAAGTGACAGAAATGGCTCAGGCACAACTCAGTTTAGGACCCGCACCTAACCAGATGGCTTCTGAATACAATAGGTCAGAACTCGTATACACTGGTGTGTTGGCACAAAACCAACAACAGATGGCAACAAATAAGGACTCAACGTCAGAAGAAGCTCTGAGACTTGCGTTGGAGGACTTGGACTCTCTCTTTGAGCCCGTATATCGGCCAGAGACTATTAACGATACACCTTTAGTGGAACCCCCACTCGACGAGGCCCATATCCCAAGCTCTTCAAATGTTCCCACCTCACCCGACTCAGAAATACCACGGATCACTGAAGAACCCATCATAGTCAATGAGGAAGTCTCGTCAGAACCGCTCAATTTAATGAAGAAACAGACTTACCTCAACCTAATGAACAACCTGAAATTCTTAGAAATCTCGGTCCACAAATGGCTGATGCATCTACTTTAGCTCTGCCACATGAGCGAAAGTAGACTCGAGCACATCCGGTTGATCAGATTATTGGTGATCTTTCGAGCGAAGTAAGGACAAGACATCAGCACAGTCTCTTCAGCTGCTTCTTAAGCCAAAATGAGCCAACCTAGGTAGCACCCGCGCTTAAAGACCCGGATTGGGTGATAGCTATGCAAGATGAGATCAACCAATTTGAACGTCTTCAAGTATGGACTTTAGTACCCCGTCCGCATGGGAAAACCATCATCGGAACGAAATGGGTATTTAAGAATAAAAAGAATGAAGATGGGGAAGTGATTCGGAACAAAGCAAGGCTGGTTGCGAAGGGATACAATCAATAGGAAGGCATCGACTACGATGAAACCTATGCTTCTGTTGCCCGAATCGAAGCATCCACCAATTCTTGGCTTACGCAGCTCACAAAGACTTCAAGGTCTATCAAATGGATGTTAAGACCGCCTTCCTCAACGGCGGGTTAAAGGAGGAAGTCTACGTAGCTCAGCCAGAAGTTTTTGGTAATCAAGAACACCCCGATCACGTATATCGATTGAACAAAGCTCTCTACGGACTGAAACAAGCCCCACGTGCTTGGTATGGTGTCCTGAGCGATTTCCTCGTGAAATCTGGGTTCATCCGCGGGACGATCGATACAACCCTCTTCATAAAATGGCAAGACAAAGACTTGATGATCGTCCAAGTTTATGTAGACGACATCATCTTCGGATCAACAAATCCACGGCTATGCAAGAGATTTGAAGATCTAATGAAGAGCAAATTTGAAATGAGTCACATGGGAGAGATGCAATTCTTCGTGGGATTCCAAGTCAGGCAGCTCGAAGATGGCATCTTCATAAGTCAAACTAAATACATCAAGGATATTCTGAAGAAGTTCCATTAAGACCAGAGCAAGCCTCTCAGCACTTCCATGTCACCTAGCTGCAAGTTGGATGCCGATCCCACAGGAAAAGCGGTTGACATCACATCGCAACATCATCGCTCTCTTCTCTATCTCACCTCAAGCCAGCCGGATATTATGTTTGCCACTTGCTTATGTGCCCATTTTCAAGCCGACCCTAAAGAATCCCACATGCTCGCGGTTAAATGAATCTTACGCTACCTCAAAGGCACCTCTACCCTAAGATTGTAGTATCCTAAGGGCACGAATTTCAAATTAATAGGCTATATTGACGCTGATTATGAAGGTTGGCGAATGGACAGGAAAAGCACATCAGGTGGCGCTCAATTTCTAGGCGAAAAGTTGGTCTGTTAGTCATCCAAGAAACAGAACTGAGTCTCAACATCAACGGCTGAGGCTGAATATGTCGCAGATGCCAGTTGTTGCTCGCAAATGCTATGGATGCGGACTAAACTTCGCGACTATGGGTCAATTTAAATAATATACTCATTTATAGCGATAGCCAAAGTGCCATTGCGATTACGTGCAATCCCGTTCACCACTTACGCACAAAACACATAGATGTTAGATATCATTTTATAAAAGATCACGTAGAAAAAGGTACAATTGACATGTACTTCGCGAAAACAGAATATCAACTAGCTGACATTTTCACCAAGGCTTTGGATGAAAAACGGTTCCAATTCCTTGTCGGAAAATTAGGCATGTTGAATCTTCCATAATCTGTGCTTTACGTGCTCCTATGTGCTTACATATGTTCTATGCTACGTGTTTTCTATACTTTAAATGTTATATCTTGCGTGAAATTTTTCATTATAATAAAAATAAAATAATCTAATAAATTAAAAAAATCCAAAAATATTATACATATAAATATAATATTAGGGGAATGACGATTTCTTTAGGATGCTCGATCTAAGTCAGGTATAAATTTCCCTGACATGCGACTAATTAATTGCTTAATTTTGTCAATCTTAAGTCGCATTCTTATGTCTAAATATTCTCTCGTAGACTCCATTAGACACAAAGCCATTTTTATATGAGCGAGATTTATAGCCTTCTTTATTTTCTTTCTACGGATCTATCCTTGAGCGAGTCACACAAGTCATTGCTTGTCTTAACTCATGATTCTTGGCCTCATACTCACCTTACAATAGAATGTTAGGAAGATGATTAGGGCACTTCGAAAATTCCTCACTTGGCCAAATAAAATTTTCAATCCTTTAACGTAGCCTTTAGTCATCCATTTTGAGCCTTCTCCAAATTCCTTTTCTTTATTTGAAAACCCTTTGAGCCTTCAACCGACAATCTAAACTTTTGATGATCTTTCTCTAAGTATTGCAAAATAATTGAGGAAGACTTCACGAATTGATCACGACTTGGAGTACACGGCAACGGTTCGAATTTTGAATGGTTAAATATTTGGATCGTAACATGTTTTGTGATTTTGAATTCAACCTACTTATCTTGAAAAATATTTCAGGGGAAGCCTAACATAGAAATATTTCTTCCAAATTAATTCTAATATCTCGACATTCTTGCTCTAAGTATTGCAGATTTACAAATTTGAAGATGGAGCCTGATGTCACTGTTCGGAAATTACAGGGAGTTAATCACATATTTCGTTCATACATAGAGGGAGCAATTATGTGGTCTTTACTTAAAACTAGAAGTCAATCCGAAAATTTCGAAAAACATACTATAGCAAAAGTTGGGCGAAACTAGTAATTTTTCAATCGCAGTTTCTCGAGCGAAAATCGATTTGGTACCAAATTGTTAATTTTTGCTCCAAATTTGTCGAGTGTAATCAATTAGGAACCCAATGAAAATTTTCGACCTGAGTTCTCGAGCGAAAAATTCAAATTTGGGCCTGTATCACATTCAAACTTAAAACACCCGATAAGCCCAGTTAGAAACATTAATTCTTACAGTCGAAAAATCCCTAAATACACGCGTAAACCCTTAATCGAAAATTCATCAGTCGAAAATGTTTATCTCGCGAAAAACTCTTACCAAAGGACGAAAACAGTCTCTTTAAAAATCTTAATCTTTCAACTACCTTTCATCTTTTTAAGGTAGATTCGACATTCTTTTAGGTGTTTACGTGTGTTTAATCTCTATTTGCTTCTACACTTTGTGGTTTTTCGCCTGATTTTTTCTGAAGATTTCTCTGATATTGACTGTAAAATCACGAAGCAATGTTTTTCGCTATTTAGACATGTTCATATGCTTAATATGGGTTTAGATTTGCGGGAATAGATAGATTTTAGGTTTATAGTCACACTGATGGTGTAGGTTTTCGATTCTCTGAGTTTTAAAGGAAAAATCTAAGTCTCGAGAAAACTGGGTTTTCAAACGATTGAAGGCGTCGAAGAACTTTTTCGATCGCAAACAGTTTCAATCGAATTTCAATTCGATTGAGTCACTGTTTGCAGTGTAAAAGTTTTACGATCGCTAAAATTTGACTTAGTCGTTAGAAATTAATGGCATAGGTCGCAAACTCGCTTACCATCGAGAAATTTAATTTTGATTTAATGCGAGTGAAAAAAAATCACTGAGCGAAATAGACAAATTAAGGGCAATTTAGTCTCTAGCGAAAAACCTAACATCGAAAACAGTAAATTTCGATTTCAAATTATTCCCTCGTAAATTTTAGCGGCGAGAAAATTAATTTCTCGATGATAAAATTTCTCGATCGTAAAAGAATTAGCGATGATATTAATTGATCGAATATTTTCTCGACGAGTCACCTAGTTTCTCGTTGTCAATTTTCTCGATCGTAAAATTTCGTAGCTAAAATAAATTTTAAAATCGAAAAACTTCTCGCTCGACAACTTTCACAACAAATTTTTTATTCACGCACGAAAAATTTCTCGATCGTAAATTTACGTGAAAATTAATTTTCTCGATCGTAAATTTACACGGAAATTTTCTCGATCGCAAAACTTATCAGCTACAGTGCCACGTTTCAAGTTCAAACACTTACAAAATTTCTCTAAATATTTTTCACTGTAGCGATCTCCAACGAATAAAATTTTCGATCGAAAAATACAACGGGGATTTGAAATTAAAAATTCGCACTTAGTAAATCAATTTGAGAATTTCAATCGAGCGATAAAAAGCCCGGAGTGAATAGTAGTATTACAGCACCTAGAAAATTTTCGACCAAACAAAATTGAACACTTATACGCATATGTCGTAAATAATTTTGTCTCTTCAAAATTCATTTCGTATAACCTATGTGCCAATTCATGATTTCGAATGAAATTTTGTCAAACATTCAATGAGATGATTACTTACTATGGTTTGATAAATTCAAATTTTGACTCAAATTAATTTTTGGACTAATGATTTGTTTTTCTAAATTGTCAGATGGAAAACATTTCTGTATATGACCATATCTATGATCACACTCTGTACCTTAGTGTACCAGACACCAATTATCAGCTCGACACGACCACCTTTAGGTGCCCTGACGAGATAATGGTGTCAATCCTCCAAGGCCATCCCCTCTGGCATGCTCACACAGGGACGACCTCCGTACGGATGGTCTACATTCAACAATTTTGGGGAATGATCAAAAGCATCGTAGTTGACGGCACATACCGATTTACAACGGTGATTGGGACGAGGCACATCAGCTTTAGCAAATATGACATGGGCCTCACCTTGGACTTACCGTTCAGCCACAATTACGACCCTCTGCCCACGGATGCAGAGATGGTGCAGGACTTCCTGCACATGGGATATCGTCTGCCGCTCACTAAGCTTGCCCAAGTCCAGAGCAACGTCATCCCTCATCCATGGAAGACTTTGTTCGGGATTATCAACAAATGTCTTTCGCCAAAGCACGCTGGCTTCGACAAAGGAAACGACCACATCCTCAGAATCTTCCACGGGATAATGTTCTAGCGAAATTACGATTTCGCCTAACTGGTCTGGAATGACTTAGCTAAACAGATCAGACAACGAGAGAACAAAGATCGAAGAATGTGCCGTACGCCCGGTGGTTCTCCGTGATCATTAGACAATTCATGGAGATGTACGAGCAGAGCATCCCTCGCCTACCTCTTGGAGGGAATTATCAACCACTGAGGCTAAAGTTCTTCCACAATCTGACGAATTTGGACCAACCCTCTATGGCCATAATGTTCGAGTTGCTGCGGCTTGCCGACCCCTCGGGAGCCGAATACCAGATATTCTGTCGGGACAATCATCTCACCGAACAGATGATCAGATGGCCCCCGACAGACTTCCATGTGAGCCCTCCCCACCAACAGCAACCACCTAGCCCCGAGGCCGAACTGATAGCAGGTGGCCGAAGAGCTAGAACAGCAGCCGCCAACTCAGGACGTACAACTTCCTGATGATGATGCCACGTTGATTTATGCGGTGGCAGAAGAGTTGGAACTAGAGGCTCCACAACAACCTCTAGGTGCAGAAGTGCCCATTGTTGTCGGCGTGTTCCAAGGATTGCTTGAGGAGATCCTCCAACAGACACAGCCCGGAGCAGAAACGGGGCACACCTCACCTCCACTGGCTACGACGCCAGAGGCCGAGGCTCTGATTTCCATGATTCAACCTAACGACCCTCAAGTGACGGAACAAGTCGGAGAGGATGCTGCACAAGAACCTTCCCCTCACCCGGCTACCTCATCAGACACCGAGTCCGATAAGGAGATCCAACTCATGAGAAGGACTCCAAGGCGTTTAAGTATACAACTCGAGTCCCTCTTCACCACCGTCGCAACTACGTCAGATGATAAGTTAGAATTTTACGAACATTTTAGACCTGAAAAATTGCGTAATTCCTTAATTATATGTCTAAATGTCCAGAAATATCCTATCGAATGTTACTTTTCACATTTTACAGGTAACTGAGCTAAAAGGGCCAAAAATGGGAAAGAACTTGGGCAAAAAATCAACCCAAACTATGTGAGCCCATGAACCCAAGAAAACCAATAAACGGCCCAATTACTTCAGCCTATTAAGTAGCCCAACACACATATATAAGCCCATATAAAAATAGATACAAGGAGATGAGAGAGCTAGGGACAATGCTCGATCGAACTATGCACATCGAAGAAAATGACCGAGACAAAAAAACCGCAAATAAGGGAAGAAAAGAAGAAATATCTTTACGGCTGAGCAGACACGACAAGCAACGCACGAAACAAAGAGACAAACAGCCGGAGGAGATTGGGGATGTTTGATCGCTCTTATGTTTCTCCTTGTGGCTATAAAAATGATCTACCAAGAAAGGAAAGGGAGGCGGTCTTTGAATAAAAACCCGCACAAAGAGAGAGGCCGAGAGGTTGAGCAGCTTGAGAGGGCGTGTTGGGGCTGTGGGCTGCTGTAATTTGGGAAAGGAGCGAAGGAGAAGGCTTGAATATCGAGAGTGAGGTGCGTGTTTGTGAGGTAGGGTAGAAGCTCCGACGTCTAGTTTCGAGGCCGAGAGGTTGAGCTGCCATTGTTGAGCACCCATCGAAGCACACACCCACTACGACACTTTGTGAGGGCTCAGTGAAGTTGGCAACTCGGATGCTTAGACATATAGCTGATAAATAGAGAACCAAGCACCTCGCCCACCACCCGTTCGACAAAATACTGTGAGGGACGTAACTATTCTATCTTTCGTTTTACCGTTTTAATTATGTCTCTATATGAACCGTCGTTGCTTTCGCTAATTCATATGTTAGCGTAAGTCATTTTGTGGTTAAAGCCTTATTAGGCCGGATTATAAACTCGTATTAATGTTATCGTGTTTTATTTAATCGTATGTGAAAGTTATGTGTTCTTCGCTGATTTCAATGCCTGCGTATGATTGATCACCATATGCTTGTTTTGTTGATTGGCTTATGAGACGAGAGATGATTGGACCGGTTGGAATTAAACTGTCGAACACCACGATGTAAAACCGACCAGAGATGGAATCGGTTTCGTCCGTGTGGTTTCTGAGACTTTAGGCGTCGAAAGCGCCTAAACTCGGGGAAATTCATAAAGCCGAATGCGTGCGGAGTAACTACAGTCATATAGGGATATAGTTGATTGGTCCACTCTCGCATAGGGTTGCTATACACTCGAGAGCGGGTAGCACGTATGTTAGGAATTTTTACCTTGACTTAATTCATATTGATTAGATAAATTCGATTGCATGAAGACGTACGATTAATCCATGCCGAAATATGTGATTTAATCACGTTTGTCATTATTGATCTAAAATCGTTATTTTTATTTGCGTTTTTATCTAGTTCGTTTATTTTACTTCTATATATACAAAAGAAAAAGAATCATAAAAACACCTTATTTAATATTCACTTTAGTCTAAATTAAAAATTTCAGAATATTAGAATTAATCGAGCTATCCTCGTGGATCGATACTCGGACTTACGTCCGTTTTATACTACTCGCACGACCTAGTATACTTGTAGTCTTCGAGCGTGTCGTCAGACACAACGCCGATCATCACTACAAGCGTTGAGGCCAAAGTCCAGCTGCAAATCACCACCGGCCCAGCCACAATGGTGACTGATGCGCAGATTCACTCTGAACCTGTCACAACACCCATAGAGAGAATCTCCAAGATTCAACTCAAGGATTGGGTGGAAGTCTCGAACAGTCACAACTTCAAGTGACTACGAGCCAACCTGAGGAGCCGGTGTCTGCTCAAGGGTTGACAACATGCGACATCAGTCGACCTGGTCCATCATCGACGGAGTCGTCCGTCCAGTTCGTGTCTGAAGCCCGGTTTCAGATAGCTCTCTCTGCAACCATCAAATCCTTAGAAGACAAATGATGGAGAGAGTGATGGCCGCCATCGAGAGGTCCCGGTGTGACACTGGGAAAGCACCCGTCTCCGAAGGCCCTTCAGCACAAACAAACCGAACACCACAACCCACTCCCACCGACACACTAGCAGACTCCTCTATCCTCATCAACCCATATACAATACCCATCACCCATCTCCACGACATCCTCCTGCCTGCCTTATAGGCCTTCCCACCCGAACGCCTCAAGAAGAGTCTCTCTACCAGCGTCTCGTGGATCACCCTGAGCCACCTACTCAATCGTGCCGTGGCCAAGGCTCCCGACGTAGACATGAAGATCCAATTGATCAGGACCATCATGAGAGGGAGAAAAGGCCTAGGACTTCATCGAGTGGCCAAGGCCAAGGTCAAACACAAGGCGCAGGCGCATCGCAGACAGGCGTTGTAGCAGGACAAACCCAAACCACCACACAAACTACCCAAACAACCCACACCACGAACCCCACCACTCATACAATCGACACAACCCATATTGACCCACCATCCTTCACCCTGAGGACGCCTCTGCCTACACCTACAATTTTCACAAGCCCCTTGCTTCCGGAAGAAGAAGCAAGTGCCGCCATGCTCGTGGCCCTGGCTCAAAATCAAGCAACTCCCTCAGCTGCTCAAGACCAATCGGGACCATCAGGACATGTCGTCAACCACATGAATTCCTCGACAAATACAAATTCAAAGGATAGTGGATGACCCATTCCATGCCCGGTGAGCATCAAAGACAACGGCTTAAGGACATTCGTCAATTCTTACAACAAGCTTCAGTGGACCTAGTGCTGATAGAGGATGAAGAGCTTCGGGAATGTGAAGTTCACGACCAAGAGCTTCCAAGGCTTCCAGAGCTGATTGCGCAACGGACGGTTTCCCCTACAGGACAGATGCCAGGAACCGTCCGGATCGACACGCCAGATAACATCAGAACAGAAATTCCCTTCCTTGAAGAAATTAGAGAGCACATTTGGAGGTCACCGGACAAGGTCAAGAAGCCGAAGGGATCTCCCACTGGGATCATCAGAAGAGAATGACATATCTCTGGATGCTGACCCACCTTGGACCTGACATGAGACTGGCGATGACTAAAGCACAAGCCAAGAGTCATTATAAGAGTCTATCTCCCATCTGTCAGCTCCTTAGCGTCTTCTGTGCCAAAGGAGGACTTCCAACACCGTACTACGCCATTGAGCGGGTAGACAGGACTGGAAAGGAATTGAGCGAGACTGACCTACTGTATCTCCCTGTCGAGGAGGTGTACGACCTCCACCAGCTGTATGTGGAGAAATACAAGGGTCCTCAAGGCTTCATCAAGAAAGGACTCGAGGGACTCTAACGGTACATGATGCGCCAAGTCAAGTACTTCGCAGTGCACGACCTTCAGATGGCTCTGGAAAGCAACATGAAGGAGGTCAACATGACCACACCGCTCAACAAGGGACCTGAGATCGAAGCTCTTCCCAACAATCACGTGCATATCAGCTCAGTCCTAGGCATCACCTACCAAAATCCAATTGCCAAGAAGACAAGGCTGATGCTGAAGACTTAAGTACATAGTTTTGTGATGGGATGCTCAAGGTTATCAGGAAAAATACAGAGAAACGGTTGGAAGAAATCAATAGAGAGACAATGCTGAGGATCTATAGGTACGTGAGAGAACAGCCGCTCCTAATGGAACTACTTGATGATATCGAGTAGCGTCTGGAGCTGAGGAACACACTCAGGAATTTCGAGCATGCACTGGGCTTGCGCTGATCGTACTATGCCCGACGAGGACAGACAGTTGGGAATAGGAATTAAGCACAAAGGGGGGAAATGTAGGATATCAGTTTAATTGTGCGTTGATTTAATTAGCTATCCTCGTAGATTGGGCTTTTATTGTAATAGTCCGTAGTTTAGGACTTAGTTTGTTATTTATACCAAGTATGTTTGGTATAAATAGATATACAAACATTGTGATTAATAGAGAATTTTAGAGAATTGATCCGAAAGGCTTGCAAATCCAATCTTAGAGAGAGAAAATCAGAAATCACTCTCTAACTACCAAGTTTCTCTCTTGAGCGCTCAACAGAAAAGGCTTTAGATCGATCTTCAAATCGCATAATTCTAATCTATTTCCTTAGGATTCAAGTATAGGATTGTTGAGTTGATAAATCAGGACCTAACAGAAGGACTGTTGGAGATGTTGCCGCCCAGATCAATCACTACTTGGGAAGAGATGCGAGCCGTGTTCATTGGCCACTACATCCCATTATCAAAGGTGCTAAGGTTGAAGACGGAGATCTCTCTTTTTCATCAGAAGGACCCAAAAAACCTCTAAGAGGTGTGGGAGCGATACAAGGCACTACTGAAGAGGTGCCCGCAACACGGGATGTCAAAGGCAGCCATGATCAACCGCTTTCACGAGGGTCTCAATGATTAGACTGTTCACATGCTAGACGGAGCTGCGGGAGGAGGGCTCGTGAAGCTCTGTGCTACAGATGCTTGGAATTTAATCGATGACTACTCGAGGAACAGCTTCATGCGAGGCAACACGAGGATTAAGACGCCAGGCGTGTACGGCGTGAGCGAGGAGACGACTACGAATGCTAAATTTGAGGCTCTCCAGCAACAGATCGCATCGACGAACTCTCAGCTGCAGATGGTGATTGGAGCCCTACTTCCCAAAGCCGGGCAGACGCAGCCCGTGAACGCCGTGACGACCGCTGCACCATCACAGTATACACCGTACATACCACTGTGTGGGGTTTGTGTCGCGGCCCATGAGACGTCCGAATGCCAACTCGGGCGACCCCTAGAGCACGTAGACTACTCGGGGAATTACCAAGGCGGCCAGCGAAATTACCATCCCCGAGCGCACCCCAACTTAGCCTATGGAAATCAGAACCACTAAGGGCAAGGACCGTCAGGATTTCAACCTAGACCAGCCGGTTTCCAAAGCAGGGTGCCACGACAATACCAGAAAGCACCTGCAGGATCAGGATCCGATGATATGAAGGAGATGAAGGATATGATGAAAACCCTCCTCAGAAATTTCAACAATACCACCGTAGCTCACGAGAGTAGAATGACGAAGATGGAGTAGTACATGGAGGCAAATGACATACGTGCCCAGAACATAGACGCCTCGATTAAGAAGTTGGAGCAGCAGGTGGGCCAATTAGCAAAGCAACTGGCGGGGCTAAATCAAGCACCACTCCCGAGCTACACTGTAACATCCCGTCCCATACCGGGTGTCACTGTAGCATCGATCCCTACCGGGACATGTGGGGTTGGGCCCACCATACTCCGACTGATAGTCTGGCCCCACTATATCACCATTTAACCTTTCAGCGTGCTTCGTCCTCGCTCACATGCACCCTGGGCAAACTTCCCATGGAGTCACTCATCCCAAGATTACCTCAAGTCAAGCACGCTTAATTTTGGAGTTCTTTCGGATGGACTCCCGAAAAGGTAGGTCGACCTTGGTGATATGAGTAGTTCTATCAATTCTCTTATAAGATTCTTAGCCTGACACGACCATACATTGTCAGTCTCAGAATCCCCTCTCATTCGGGTGTTGGATCGGTTCGTTCATGTAACCTTCGCCTAGAAGCCTGCCAGGAGCCGCTCATTGTCTGTGCACCTCTCTCCGGCGATCACTGCCCGCCCTCATCGGCCCCGAGCGTCACATGCCCACCAGCTTCCGCCTGGTTCGTTCCTGAACCAGCACCGTACTGTGAGAGGTTGTTCTCTAATACCACCTGTAACATCCCGTCCCATACCGGCTGTCGCTGTAGCATCGATCCCTACCGGGACATGTGGGGTTGGGCCCACCACACTCTGACTGATAGTCTGGCCCCACTATATCACCATTTAACCTTTCAGCATGCTTCGTTCTCGCTTACACGCACCCTGGGCAAACTTATCAGGGAGTCACCCATCCCAATATTACTTCAAGTCAAGCACGCTTGACTTTGAAGTTCTTTCGGATGGACTACCGGGTAGGTCGACCTTGGTGATATGAGTAGTACTATCAATTCTCTTATACGATTCTTAGCCTGACACGCCCATACATTGGCAGTCTCAGGATCCCCTTTCATTCGGGTGTCGGATCAGTTCGTTCATGTAACCCTTCGCCTAGAAGCCTGCCAGGAGCCGCTCATTGTCTATGCACCTCTCCGGCACCGGCGATCACTCGCCGCCCTCATCGGCCCCGGGCGTCACATACACCGAGACAAACCCTAAGAAATACTGCAATGCGGTAACCCTGAGGAGCAGAAGAGGATTGCAAGAAGTTTCCACCAAACAGAATTCAAAGGAGAAAATTGATTTCGAGGGCCACAACGAGCCAGAAGTGGAGGAAAGCAAGGGCGACGGAGTCGAGAAGGTCAACGATGACAAAGGAAAGGCGCAACCATCCATGAAGCCATACCAGCCGAAGATGCCCTACCCAGCTTGGTTGGGGGAAGCAAACCTGAAAAAGAGAATGTCGAACCTAAAAAGGAGGAAGCCGCGCCTCAAAAAGAAAAGAGGAGGAGAATGCACGATCACCAGTGAGGTCGTACCAGCCGAAGGTTCCCTACCCAATACGTTTGAAGGACAAAGACGAAGCTAATTTATGGGTATGTGTAAAGGACTACATATTAACTTACCATTTGTTGAAGCTATTACGGGATGCCCAGTTTCGCGAAGTTCCTGAAGGACTTGCTGACGAATCGACGGAAGCTCGAACATGTCTCCACGGTATACCTACGTGGAGAGTGTTCGGCGATACTCCATAGCAACATACCGAAAAAGCTCAAGGACCCATGGAGTTTTACTATTCATTGTCTGATAGGTGATTTAGTAGTCGAGTATGCTTTAGCTGATCTACGCGCTAGTATAAATTTGATGTCGTATTCTATGTTTAAGCGCGATTAGGTGAACCACAACCCACTAGGATGAGTATTTAATTAGCCGATAGATCATTAAAATACCCTCTAGGTGTTATCGAAGATGTTCTAGTTAAGGTCAATAAGTTCATTATCCCTGCTGATTTTGTTATCCTAGAGATGAACGAGGATGAAAATATTCCATTAATTCTGGGTAGACCATTCTTAGCTACAGGTGAGACCATGATAGATGTTAGGAATGGGACGTTAACTTTGACGGTAGATGGTGAAAAAGTTACATTTTGGCTGATTCAATGAAAAAAGTAATGAGCATGATGATAAGTATTATTACTTAGATGCTTTTGAGGATCTCTCGTCTTCTGTGCAAGGTTTATCACAGGTTTTGAGGCATGATCGTGACTCGTGTGTTTGATTATTTATCTATCTATAAAATTGTTTCTTCACTTTAATATGTCTATGTGTTAAAGTGAATGTGAAAATCGTTTAGGGCGGCAGCTAAACAACGATTAGGCCGTTCGTAGAAGATAGGACTCGAGTATAGGGCGACAGCAAATTCGTGAGCGGGTAGGAAATTACTGCGACTTAGTCAAGATCACGTAGGAACGATATTTTATTGTCTTAGATCGATAGTACCTAGCGCGATTCGAATCCCGAGCACATCTTTATTATTTGAAAGCACTCACATCAGTTTTTAGTCGTTTCTCTTTATCCCTCGTTGCTTTAGGATTGGTGTGTTAGGTTAGTTCGTAAAACAATCTGCGTACTTTATTTAGGCTAGATATCGAGTAGATAGTTTATTACTAGTAATCAAGTTTATTACTCGTATTCGATACTCGTTTACTCAATTTACTGCACTACAAACAATAGGTTCACTGCCTATCGCACGTCGGTGATAGTAATTAGATATTCATTCTATTTATCACTTGTCGTACTTGCATATTATATTAGCACACCGCGTGCCGATCAAGTTTTTTACGGAACTGTCACAAGGCTGTTGAAAGTGTCATGGCCGTGACACTACTGCACGAGACCGTGACGCACAGCAGTGAGCTCATTTTGTGCCCCGACAGTGTCACGGCCGTGAAGGCCCAAGTCCCAGGTCGTGAAGGTGTCAAATTTCACTAAAAAAAGCCCAATTTCGATTCAAAAAGAGGGGAGACAGATCAAAACTCAACCCTAATCCCTCAGAGATGAAAAAAGACGCCAAGAAAGGAGAATTCCACTCGTGGAGTGCAAGAGACGAATCAACGACGAAATCACACCGAATTAAACGAGGAACGAAGATTCATCCACGATACCATCTCAGATCCATCAGTACATCAAGATCATGAGTCTTCCTTCCCTGTTTTCTAGTTCCTTCGTTGTTTTCCCGTTAATTATGAGTAGCTAAATCCCTTTGTGTTTGGGATTAGATGAATGCTAGGTCAAATCATATTTAAGACATAATCGTGACTCATGTGTTTGATTATTTATCTATCTATAAAATTGTTTCTTCACTTTAATATGTCTATGTGTTAAAGTGAATGTGAGGAAAATCATTTAGGGCGGCAGCTAAACAACGATTAGGCCGTTCGTAGAAGACAGGACTCGAGTATAGGGCGAAAGCAAATACTCGATCCTCGCTGTTAGTAATTATTGAATCTTAGATCCCCGCGAGCGTCTAGGGCGACAACAAATTCGTGAGCGAGTAGAAAATTATTGCGACTTAGTCAAGATCACGTGGGAACGATAATTTATTGTCTTAGATCGATAGTACCTAGCGGGATTCGAATCGCGAGCACATCTTTATTATTTGAAAGCACTCACATCAGTTTTTAGTCATTTCTCTTAATCCCTCGTTGCTTTAGGATTGGTCTGTTAGGTTAGTTCATAAAATAATCTGTATACTTTATTTAGGCTCGATATCGAGTCGATAGGTTATTACTAGTAATCAATCCATTCCTCGTGTTCGATACTCGTTTACTCACTTTACTGCACTACAAACGATAGGTCCACTTCCTCGCACATCGGTGATAGTAAGTAGGTATTCGTTTTAATTATTACTTGTCACACTTGCACATTATATTAGCACACCACGTGTCGATCAGTGGGCATCAAGGCCAAGAAGGCAAACGTTCTCATGGCTTACGACTCATTCAAAGAAAAACCAGAGGAGAGCTTACATGATCTGTATAAGAGATACCTCACACTTCTCAACGAGAGGAGGAAATAGAAATCACCAAGACGAACATCATATTTCTATCCTCTCTGCCCTCAGAATGGAAGAAGATATCAACTCGGATAAGACAAAACAAAAATCTCTGGGAGTTTGGATATCCACGCCATGTTCGATAATCTCGCACAGCATGAGGAAGACGGAAGCGAGATTCAGAAGGAACAGAATGGCAAGATGATTGAAGACACAGTTGCCC
The DNA here is from genome assembly GCA_027422505.1 of Craterostigma plantagineum. NCBI lineage: Eukaryota > Viridiplantae > Streptophyta > Magnoliopsida > Lamiales > Linderniaceae > Craterostigma > Craterostigma plantagineum. The sequence continues at coordinate 778,192 of JAPQWV010000254.1, read as the reverse complement.
TAGTCTCAGAGAAACGGGGTTCAGAGCCAAAAAAAGAGGAGATCGTCAGGCCTCCCACCCCTTCAGAGTCGGAAGATAAATCAGACTCAGACATGGAGCCAAATATGAAAGCGCTGGGAAAGCAGTTGGCTCTAATTGGAAAAATGATGAGCAAGCAATAATTCAAGAAAACGTCCTCATCATCGGCCAACCAACTTCGGACTTCAAGCTCAAAGAACAAAGAACGTGCACCTGAGACCTTCGAAGTGAAGAGCGCCAAAGAGCTGAACAAGTGCTTTAACTGCGGCAAATCAGGTCACATGCCAGGGAGTGCACTCTCCCAAAGAAGAACGATGCCAATTACTACTCCAAGAAACTTCAACTCACAAAGCAGAAAGAGGCTGGAGTAGGTCTGAGGGCTGAACAAGACCACTGGCTCGAAGACACGTCAAGCGCTGAAGAGGAGAATCTAGCCCTCATGGCCCGCCTTGACGAAAGCTCAAATGCTGAAATCTCAAATAAAATGGACGATGACCAAGCATCCGAACCGTCACAGAAGGTAGTCTCTCCTTCCACATTATTGACCATGTTAGAATCGTATCAACAAGCATACACTAACATGAAACGTAAGCAAAAAAGTGTAAAGGAAGTAGAAACGGAATTATCTAAGTCTCAGGAAAGAATAGCTAGTCTCGAGGCTGAACTTAGAAGCTCTAGTGTCAAAATAGAAGAATTATCCAAGAGTCCCATTATCAACGAGACTAAGTATATTTCCTTAGAGAAGCATAGGTCGATTGTAAAAGATTTAGAAGACAGACTTGAGAATAACTACAATTGCCTTGTTAGGAACCTCAACCAGAAAACCAGCCTCAATTGTAGGTTAACAGATACTGCTACTAAGGTCACTAACTTAGAAGACCAATTAGTTAAACCCAAAACAAAAGTTAGTGAACTAGTTACAGAACTAGATGCCTGTAAGGCCGCCAAACTAACGGTGGAAAACAACTATGCTCTCATAGGGGACGAACATAAGAGACTATACTCCAAGCTTAAGAAATTAGAAGATCTTCTTGTAAAAGGGATCAAAGTGATCAGACTACATTTTTGAACCAGCCCAAGGACTTAGAATTTTATGATTATAAGTTTGGCTTAGGCTTTGAGAATCCATGTTGCTTGACGAAAGTTGAGCGCAAACAACTTTACGATGTCAAGTGCATGGGTTTAGGACTAACAATCTTATGGCTTTTACTAACGCAAAAGAAATAGAAGATTTAGAAGAAGCCAAGAGAAAAGCCAAGATTAGGGCTGAAATTCCCTTTTCTTACACCGAATTGAATCAAAGTGACAAAACTAGAAAACTTCGCAAGGGCTGAAATTCTCGTTATATACCCCCTATTGTTAGGAAAATAGAAGGGTTAAAAGCCTCTTTAGCAAAAGAACGAGAGTATTTTGAAGCGGAAAAGAAAACGTTCCTAAAAGAGATGGAAAATCTCAAAGCTTTCTCTTTATCCCAAACCATTTCTCACGCATCTCCCTCAGATAAACTTATTTTGAAAAGCGTGAAGAAATAAAAATCGCCTTTCAAAGAACAAAAATCAGAGAATAATGTTCTTAAAAATCCTATCTCTAACCCGGTTTTCACTACGTCTACAGGGAATGTAGTCCAGGAGCTAGAGAAACCAAAGGCGAGAGTGTCTAGCTTATAAACAAAGAAGGAGTCCTAGATGTTAAAATTCCAAGCTTATCATCTGCTTCTGTAAAAATAAATGACACTCGTAGAAATAAAAGAATTGCTTCTTCTCTCAAAATAATTGCTTCTACTTGCTCCTTAATGCCTACCACATTTAGAAGCACTAACTTTGAAATAGGCTCTTCTTCTACAATGCAAAACTCTCATTCTAAAACAAATGCATCTGGGATGAGTCGTAGGAAACAAGATCCAGCCATTAAGAAGGCTTATAGTGTTATTCATGCTTGTTCTCACCTAAGGTATCCTGTAAAGATCGAATCTCCCAAGCACCTTAGGAGACTATCCCATGAAAAGATCTTTTCCACGCTCAAGCCTACCAAAGCATTTGTGCGTGCTGAAATTAATCTTTCCTGTCAGGTTCAACCTAAATGGGTTCCTAAATCTCCCCCTAAAAAGACGAGTGCCAAAAAGGCCAAGCCTTCTACAAAGGGCAAACCCACATCAACTTCTTCGAAGTTGACTTGGGTTATTAAAACTCCTACTAGCACTAATCTAGGAACCATATTTGAACCAACATCTACATCTGCTAATCTGAGAGGACCCATTTGCAAGTGGGTACCTAAAGCTTCTAATTTGATTTTGCAGATCCATCATGTGTGGTACCTCGACCCTGGTTGTTCCACACACATGACAGGAAATCAAGAGCTGCTGAGCAACTACCAAAACCGACCAAATGGAAAACCTTTATGACGGCCCTCGACAGCTGTTTGCCTCATCTCCCAGACTGTAATTCAGAGGAACAGCTTATGGAATCAACCATGTCTCAACTCAACATTCAAGCTCTTCAATGTCTTTCAACAAAAAAGTTGGTTCACGGTCTTCCAACTATAGTATTATAGAAAGAGCCTTTATTTTCAGCGTGTCAACTAGGAAAAATGAAGCGAGCATCTCATCGTGTCAAGAACAAGTACCTCAGTGACGTTTATCAGCAACTTAGAATCAGTCAACAATTTTCAGTCGCAAAGACACCTCAACAGAATGGGGTCGTTGAAGGAAGAACAGAACTCTAGTGGAAGCCGCACATACGATGCTGATTCATTCTGGCCTCCCACATTTTCTTTGAGATGAAGCAGTAAATACCACCTGTTTCACTCATAACAGGACGGTGGTTCACAAGCGCTTCGATAAGACTCTTTACGAGATCATTAACAAGCGAGTACCCAATATTTCCTTCTTCAAAGTCTTGGAGTGCAAGTGCTTTATGGCGAACGATAGAGAGCACCGTGCAAAGTTTGATCATAAAGCATTCGAAGCCACTTTCGTCGAGTATTCTTCAACTTCAAAAGCGTACCGAGTATACATCAAGTCCAACCGAACCATAAGGGAAAGCTACAATGTCACTTTCCACGAAGTGGCCAAAATGGCTTCTGGGCACATCAGTCCAGGACTCGTGCCTAACCAGATGGCTTCTGAATACGATAGTTCAGAACCCGTATTCATTGGTGGGTTGGCACAAAACCAACAGAAAATGGCAATAACTCAGGATTCAACGTCAGAAGAAGCTATGAGACTTGCGTTAGAGGACTTGGACTCTCTCTTTGAGCCCGTATATCGGCTAGACACCATCACTGCTACACCTTTAGTGGATCCCCCACTCGACAAGGCCGATGTACCAAGCACTTTAAATGTTCCCACCTCACCCAATTCGGAATTACCACAGAACACTCAAGAACCTACCGTGGTTGTTGAGGAAGTATCATCAGAATCGCTCAATTCAAGTGCAGAAATAGAACTACCTCAATCTAATGAATAACCCGAGATTATTGGAAATCTCGGTCCACAAATTGTTGATGCATCTACTTCAACTTTGCCTCATGAGCGCAAGTGGACTCGGGCACATCCTGTTGATTAGATTATTGGTGATCCTTCGAGTGAAGTACGGACAAGACATCAACACAATCTCTTAGTTGCTTCTTAAGCCAAAATGAGCCAACCAAGGTAATAGACGCACTTAAAGTCCCAGATTGGATAATAACAATGGAAGATGAAATCAACCAATTCGAGCATCTCCAAGTGTGGACATTAGTACCCCGTCCGCATGGGAAAACAATTATCGGGACGAAATGGGTGTTTAAGAACAAAAAGAATGAAGGGGGAGAAGTGATCAGGAATAAAGCAAGACTAGTTGCGAAGAGCTACAACCAACAGGAAGGCATTGACTGCGACGAGACATATGCTCCTGTTGCCCGAATCGAAGCCATCCACCTCTTCTTGGCTTATGCGGCCCACAAAGACTTCAAAGTCTACCTAATGGACGTTAAGACTGCCTTTCTCAATGGCGTGTTAAAGAAGGAAGTCATTGTCGCTTAGCCAGAAGGCTTTGTTGATCAAGAACATCTCGATCACGTCTATCGATTGGATAAAGCTCTCTACGGACTGAAACAAGATCCACGTGCTTGGTATGATGTCTTGAGCGATTTCCTCATGCAGTCTGGATTCATCTAAGAAACGATCGATAAAACCCTCTTCATCAAATGGCAAGACAAAGATCTGATGGTTGCCAAGTTTACGTAGACGACATCATCTTCGGATCAACAAATCCACGGCTCTGCAATTTGAAATGAGTCACATGGGAGAGATGCAATTTTTCTTAGGACTCCAAGTCAGGCAGCTCGAAGATGGCATCTTCATAAGTCGGACGAAATATATTAAGGACACTCTGAAGAAGTTCCATCAAGATCAGAGTAAGCCTCTTAGCACTCCCATGCCAACAAGCTGCAAGTTGGATGTTGATCCCACAGGAAAAACGGTGGACATCACACTTTATCGCAACATCATCGGTTCTCTTCTCTATCTCACCTCAAGCCGGCCGGATATTATGTTTGTCACTTGCCTCTGTGCCCATTTTCCAGCCGGTCCCAATAATCTCACATGCTCGCAATCAAACAGATTCTTCGCTACCTCAAGGGCACCTCAACCCCAGGTTTATGGTAACTTAAGGGCACAAATTTCAAATTAATCGGCTATACTGATGTTGATTATACAGGTTGCCGAATGGACAGGAAAAGCACCTCCGGTGGCGCTCAATTTCTCGGCGAAAAGCTTGTCTGCTGGTCATCCAAGAAGTAGAACTGCATCTCAATGTCGACGGCTGAGGCTGAATACGTCGCAGCTGCCAGCTGTTGCTCGCAAATGCTATGGATGCGGACTCAGCTTCGCGATTATGGGTACAGTTTAAATAATATACCCATTTACAGTTATAGCCAAAGTGCCATTGCGATTACATGTAATCCTGTTCACCACTCACGCACAAAACACATAGATATTAGATATCATTTTATAAAAGATCACGTCGAGAAAGGCACGATTAACATGTATTTCGCGAACACGGAGTATCAACTAGCTGACATTTTCACCAAGGCATTGGATGAAAAATGATTCCAATTTCTTGTCGGAAAATTAGGCATGTTGAATCATTCGTAATATGTGCACGTACTCCTATGTGCTTTCCTATGTCATATTCTATGTGCTTTCACTCTTAAATGCTCTATCTTGTGTGATAAAGCAAAAATTTAGTAATAAATAAAAAAATCTAAAAATATTATACATATACTTATAATATTAGGGGAATGACGGTATCTTTAGGATGGTCGATCTAAGTCACGAATACATTTTCCTGGCATGCGACTGGTTAATTGCTTAATTTTGTTAGTCTCAGTCGCATTCTTGTGTCTAAAGGTAATCAGTTTGCTTCACTAGACAACAAGCCACTTCATATACGTGGGGATCCTCTCTACGGATTATTCTTGAGCAAGTCATACATCAATTGCTTGTCTTAACTAGTGATTCTTGGCCTCATACTCGCCTTGCGTTAGATCGTTAGGAAAATGACTAGGGCGCTTAGGAAATTCCTCACTTGACCATATAGAAAATCTCAATCCTTTAATATTGCATTTAGTCATCCATTTTGAGCCTTCTCCGAATACCTTTTCTTCATTTGAAACCCCTTTGAACCTTCAACCGACTATTTAAGCTTACAGTGGGATGTTCAAACGAGAAAAGGAGGAGGAGAAAAAGATACGAAAAAGAATAAAATGACAAAAGAAGGTGGAAAATACAAACGAGGAATGCCCAACGCACAAAAAGCAGATCAAAAGAACCTGCCTCTCGACTATCACAACCTCAGAGGAGCACCTCGAAGTGAACTTCTCCAATGATAATCCGGTCTTATATCGGGAAACGAGAAGAGGAGCACGGCCTTGGTTCGAATTCCATAACTGTGAACTTCTTCAAATTGATAATCTCTAAAACCTCTCTAGGGATTAAGAGAAAAGGAGCACGATATCAGCCGGAGAACCAACAAGAAGAACTTCGCCTTAGATAATCTCTCAGCCTCGTAGAGAAGCGGAGCTTCAGCTTGAGCAAGTGTAGACTGATACGAAAAAAATTAAAGGATGAGAATGACAAAAGATACGAGAAAATGCCGAAAGAAGGAGAACGACGAACAAATGGAAGACGACAAAAAGATCACTTTTCCCAAAATTTTCCTTCCGTTCTAAGTCAGAGCCAAATTAAAATCCTTCAAGTCCCTTTGATCCAAATCGACGGTCTTTCGCGTAGGTGAAATGATTAAAAGTGCCTCGATCACAGGTAAATTGACTTAACATTGCTTGTGTTGACTTGAGTGATTAAATATAATAATCCCAAGGTAAAAATAAATGAGCACTAGAGTGAACCCAGTGAGAGTTGTCGAAATGGATCATAGCTTGAACTTAGGACTATAGTTTGCTGACGTGACTTGACGGCATATGATCATGGCAAGTGTCTTGTGAAACTTTAGACGAGACAATGATCGAAACAAAATAATCTGACCCCATACTATAAATAATATTAATATTAATATGAAAAAAATTATATAGATAAATGATAATTTTTCTTGAAATTTTCTTCCTATTTTTGCTTATTATTACATGTTATGAAAAATAAAAAAAATATAATATATATATATATATATATAAAAGATATATCGCACATTCTGATATGCAATTTTATTTGCATTTACATTGAACTATTAAATGTGATATATTGTCATTGCTCATATCCTAGCGCATAAGTTTGATCACGTGATTAGGGGACCATGTATCTAAGTTACATTGATCAAATTGCGTGTTTTGAATTTGATGCTTAGATTGACTTACTCATTTATATGATTAAATCAATTAAGGTGCATTATTTCAGGGGGGCATTAACAAAATATTATGCCTTGAGATCCAAATACTTTTTATGTTTTCCTGTAAGTGTTGTAGATATTTTCGATTGGGACTCTTTGCTACAGCACAATTCAACGGGGAGGACTTCACGATTTTCTTTCATTTTGGAGCTTACGACATTGATACAAAAATTCAGGGGGAGCCTTTATTAAAATTGCTTGTTGATTAACTCTAACATTCTGGACATTTATTCTAAGTATTACATATTCTTCGAAAATCGGATTTAGAGCCAGATGTCAATGCTCGGAATTTCAGGGAGTTAATTGCATTTTAATTTTACTGCCTGGGGAGTAAATATGTGATTTTAAATCAAATAGGGGTCAATATGAAAATATAAGAATACTTTCCATCGAGAAAATGGATAAAAAATGTAATTTTCGATCATGTTTCTCGATCGTAAACTGTAATGAGCTTAGAAATTTCTAAGTGTCGATACCGTCTAATCAGCCCACATAAACGAAATTAATGGTTGCAGTCGAAAAACTATATGTCACGCAAAACCCTCATAACAGTCTCGATTGAAATTTCCTGAGCGAAAAACTCAAAATCGAAAGACGAACTCAAAATCTCACTCAAAATCTTTAAATCTTACACAGTTTTCGTCTTTCAAAGATAGATTCGACATCAATTAGATGTTTGCCTCTGATTGATTTCACTTTGTATCTACATTCTGAAATTTTTCGCCAGATTTTCTGTTAGATTTTCTCTGTTCTCAACTATGAAGCCTCGAAGGCTCTTTTCTAGCGATTTAAACATGTTTCTATGCTTAAAATGGGTTTAGATTTACGTGTTAAGATAGTCCTTGTGTTTGCGGTCACTCTGATGGTGTAGGTCTTCGATTTTCCACGTTTTAGAGGGAAAATTTAAGTTTCGACTAAAAACTGGGTTTTTGAATGTTTGAAGCAGTCTAAGAACTTTCTCGATCGCAAACAGTTTCAATTGAATTTCAATTTGATTGAGATACTTTTTGCATCGTAAAAGATTTTCGATCGCTAAAATTTTGACTTAGTCGTTAAGACAGATGACGTAGATCGAAAAACTACTTACCATCGAGAAATCTAATTTTGATTTTACGCGAGCGAAAAAATATTAAGTGAAATAGATAAAATAGATACAAGTCTTTTACGAGCGAATAACTTACTATCGAAAACAGTACTCTCGATTTCAATTTTATTCGGTCGCAAATTTTAGCGGTAATTTTTCGACGGTAAAATTTCTTGATCGTAAAAACGCAGCGATAATTTCGTTCGATCGAAAATTTGGTCGACAATTAACTTAGTTTCTCGCTGACTAGTTTCTCGATCAACAAACTTCGCATGAAAACCATTTTTATTATCGAAAGACTTTCACGCACGACAAAATCACGATGAAAAATTTTATTCAAGCGCGAAAAATTTCTCGATCGTAAATTTACATGGAAATTGATTTTCTCGATCGTAAATTTACACGAAATTTCTCAATCGTAAAATGTTCTCGGCTACAATACCACGTTTGAAGTTCGAACTCTTAGAAAAAAATTTCTCTAAGTCTTTTCCACTGTAGCAGACCATAGCGAATAAAATTTTCGATCACAAAATTGAACGGAAACTTGAATTCAAAATTAGCACTTAGGAAATTAAAATTGATTTCTCAATTCTCGAGCACAAATTTTAGCGGAGTGAATAGTGGTCTTCCACACTTAGAATATTTTCGACAGAATATATGAATGTCGAAATTTCATCATGACCTTTAATCTTCACTTCGTATAACCTATGTGCAACATACGTATCGTTAACTTCAAAATTTTATCAAACTTGTTATAAATTGATAAACAGTTATAATTTGATATTATAATTCATTTCGACTCAATTATTTTTGAACTAATGAGCTTTCTTATTTCTTATCATGTCAGATGGATCACTACCCTCGATACAATCACATCTACGAGCATAACATGTACCTCGGCGTACAAGACACAAACTATCAACTCGATACATTTCGATGTCCAGACGAGATCATAGTCTCAATACTCCAAGGCCATCCCCTTTGGCATGCACTTACGGTGACGGCCTCAGTGCCAATGGTATACCTCCAACAGTTTCGGGGGATGATTAAGAGTGTCGTAGTTGAAGGAGCTTACAGTTTCACTATGGTGATCGGGACGAGGCATATCAGCATGAACAAGAACAACTTTGGGCTCGTCCTCGACCTCCCCTTCAGCCACAACTATGACCTCTTGCCAACTGATGCAGAAATGGTGCAAGATTTCTCACACATTGGATACCGACCACCGCTCGTCAAGCTAGCTCAAGTACAGAGCAATGGGATCCCTCATCCTTGGAAGACGCTGTTTGGAATCATCAACAAGTCTGTTGCCAAAGCACACAGGATTTGACAATGGCAATGGCAACATTCTACGGATCTTTCATGGAATAGTGTTCTCGTGGAACTACGATTTCACACAGCTGATCTGGAACGATTTGGCAGAACAGATCAGACTAAAAGAGAAAAGCACTCAAAGAATGTGCCAATTGCGAGATGGTTCTCTGTTATCATTGCTCAAACATGGAGATGTACGAGAACATTCCTCACTTGCCTCCTGGAGGGAACTACCAGCCGTCCAAGCTCAAGTTCTTCCACAATCTCAGACTGACAGAATTTGATAGACCATCGATGGCCATCCCGTTTGAGATACTTCGTCTTGCCGACCCCTCGGGAGACGAAGACCAACGATACTGCCAGGAACATCATCTAACGGAACAGATGATTAGAGGGTCCCCAACAGACTTCGGAGTGAGCCCTCAGCAACAACAACCAAGTCCTAAGGCGGAGATGATTGATGCAGTCGCCCAGGAACTTGAACAGAAGCCTCCAACTCAAGAAGCTCAACTAAGATCTTGAGGCCACGATGATCGATGAAGTGGCCCACGAATTGGAAGTTGAAGCTCAAGTTCATGAGCTCCACGAGGAAGTGCCTATTAATGTTGGCATGTTCCAAGGATCTATTGAGGAGATCCCGCAACAGGAAGCACAGCTCGAAGCAGAAATGGGGCGCAGCTCACCTCCACTGGCTATAATGCCAGAAACTGAGGCTCTGGTCTCAACGATTCCAACGAGCCTCTGGTGACAGAACAAGCCCCTGAGGATATTGCACGTGGATTATCACCTCACACGGCCACCCCCATCAGACACTGAGTCAGAAGAGGAATTTCGTTTGATAAGACGGACTCCACGGCGACTTAGTATACCATTCGAGTCCATCTTCACAACTGTCACCACCACATCAGACACAGCGCCGCTTATCACTCCAAGTGCTGAGGACCCTCCTTCGCTCAATCTTGAGCTGCAGCACGACGTGACCAGCTCTGGAATTCCTGTGTCTGGTTCGCAGGTCCAATCTCAACCTGCACCAACATCCATAGATGAGAATCTTCCAGATTCGAGTCAAGGATTGGATGGAAGTCTCGGACATTCACAACCGCAAGTGACTACGAGCCAGCCAGAGGAGCCAATGTTAGCTCAACGGTTGTCAAGAGGCGACATCAGTCGACCTGGACCATCTACGGGGGCTCCTTCCACCTGGTTTTTTAGTGAAGCGCAGCTCCAAGCAGCCCTCTCCGCAGCTATCAAATCCCTTAAAGAAAAATGATGGAGAGAGTGATGGCAGCCATCGAGACATCCCGCCGTGACACCGAGAAAGCACCTTTCTCAGAGGGTCCTTCATCACAAACAAACCTCACACCCCCACAACCCACATCCACCAAACTCCACGATATTCTACTCGCCCGCCTCATTGGCCTTCCCACTCGGACACCCCAGGAAGAGTCCTTATATAGGCATCTCGTGGATCATTCTAAGCCACCTACTCAATCATGCGGAGGCCAAAGCCCCTGCTCAAGATGCCGATATGATGACCCTGACGACCAGGACCGTCATGAGGGGGAGAAGAGGCCTAGAACATCTTCGAGTAGCCAAGGAGAAGGTCAAGGACAAGGTTCGGGCGCGATGCAGACAAGCGTCGGAGTCGCTGAAACCTCACGACCCACTACCAGAACAACCACCACCACGCACCGCACCACCCAAACTCTAACCCAAAATGACCCAGACCCACCAACCTTCAACATAAAGATGCCTCTGTCCACACCACCACAGACTTTCACAAGCCCCTTGCTTCCGGAAAAAGAAGCAAGTGCTGCAATGCTCGTGGCCTGGGCAGCTACTCAGGCTGCTCCAAACCAATCGGGAACATCTAGACATGGTGTCAACCCACACGAGTTCCTCGATAGATACATATTCGACGGACTGTGGATGACCCATACCATGCTCGATGACGTTCAAAGACAACGACTCCAGGACGTTCGACACTTCCTACAATAAGCCTCGGTGGACCTAGTTCTGATAGAAGACGAAGAACTTCAGGAAGGAGAAGACCATGAACAAATTCCCTCAAGGCTTCCAGAATTGATTGCGCTACGAGCGGATTCCCCTATAAGACAAATGCCAGGGACCGTTCGAGTCGACACGGCATGGGGAAACATAAGGATTGAAATCCCATTCCTGGAAGAAGTTCGTCAGAGAATATGGAGGTCTCTGAACAAAATTAAGGAGTTGAACGAGTTCGAGCTCAGAGGGATCTCTCACTGGGATCAGCAAAAGAGAAAGACCTATCTCTGGATGCTAACACATCTTGGACCAGATGTGAGGCTGGGAATTTCAAAAGGACAAGTGAATAGTCATTACAAGAGTCTATCCCTTATATGTCAGCTACTAAGCGTTTACTGTGCTAAAGGAGGTCTTCCAACACCATTCTACGTCATAGAGCGAGTACATTGAACTCGAGAAGAGCTAAGCGAGAGTGACCTACCTTACCTCCCTGCCGAGGAGGTGTACCATCTCTACCAGCTATACGTAGAGAAGTACAAGGGTCCTCAAGGCTTCATCAAGAAAGAAGTACTCGGAGGACTCTACCAGTTCATGCTGCGCCAAGTCAAATACTTCCCGCACACGACCTTCAGATGGCTCTGGAAAGCAACATGAAGAAGGTTAACATGACCCCTCCGCTCAAACAAAGGACCTGAGATCGAAGGGCTTGCCAACAATCACGTGCACATCAGCTCAGTCTTATGGATCACCTACCACAATCCGATTGCTAAAAAGAATAGGTTGATGCTGAAGACTGAAGTTCATAAGTTTTGTGATGGGACGCTCAAGGTCATCAGGCAAAATATAGAGAAAAGATTGGAAGAGATCAACAGAGAGACCATGCTGAAGCTTCATAGGTTCGTGATAGAACAACCTCTTTTGATGGAACTACTTGAAGTCATCGAGGAGCGATTGGAGCTGAGAAACACTCTAAGGAACTTCGAGTATGCGCTGGGCTTGTGCAGGTCGTACTTTGCCCGACGAGGACAGTAGCTCAGAAAGGCAATCAAGCACAAATGGGGAGAATGTAGAATATCAGTTTAGTTGTGCTTTGATTTCATTAGCTGTCCTTGTAATTAGGGGCTTTACTTGTATTTATACCAAGTTTATTTGGTATAAATACATTTGTACACATTGTGCTTAATAGAAAAAGTTTTAGAATTTGATCGGAAGGGCTACCAATTCATATTCTAGAGAGAGAAACACAAAGGACTTTCTCACACTAGTTAAATTCTCTCTCGATTCTTCAATTGAGTTTTTCGATCGAAATTTGATTCTCAACAATTATGATCGAATTACTTAGCATTCATGCCTAGGATCTTAGAGTTGATAATCTAGGGACCTAACAACATAGAAAACCAGTTGAAATCCGTGAAAATGTCGACGTTTGTAACTGAGTAAAGTTTTTGCGTCCTCAATTTCGGATGGGTATTGCTAATCAAGGTAATTTTTTGTGTCGAAGATTGAAACATCTGCGCATTAACTAGCTTGAAAGTAACATAATGGATAACTGAGTACCACTTAAGAGAATACCAGTAACACAAACATGTCAACAAGTAACAAAATAAACAACACTGGATAGCGAGACGTTTCTCTCTAATAACAAATTCAGCGCACAAGCAACGGACTGTGATATGGATCGACAACCGCCGGCGACATAGAAAACCAGTTGAAATTTGTGAAAATGTCGACGTTGTGACTATAGTTTTTTTGTCCTCAATTCCGGATTGGTCCTAGTAATCAGGATAAATGTTGATGTATTGAATGCATTAGTGCTCAACCCCCAATTCAAAAGATTTGTTCATAAACTGAAAAATCATCGACTTTAACAGTGGAACAAGGTGAAAGCGGTTGAATCTGGTCATACTTCCTAATACCTAATGTCAAATGTATGTTATTGAAGTTCATCATGGAATGGAGAAGTATTTTGACGAAATCGAATATTGAAACGCCTGCGAATTAACTAGCTTGACAGGTAACACAAACTGTTATATGAGTACCACATAATAGAACACCGATAACACAAATACGAGACATTTCTCTCTAATAACAAATTCAGCGTACAAGTGACAGTTTTGACAAATAATTTAACACCCATCTTATGTTGGGTAAGATCTTATTCAGTCTGCGTTACATTTTTTCACTTTGGATAACACTTTCCGCAACGATTTTAGTCTTTCAACCCAAGCAATTTGACGCGATGAAAAAATTAAAATTGACGAAGTCATCAAAAACACGTGAAAACCACTGGAATCTCTACATAATAGACCGAATAAGGTTAAATCGTTCTCAATTTCTCATGAGTGCTAATAATAAATAATTATTAAATAATGAGATAATACTTCAAATCCAATTCGTAAATCTCATCGAATAACAGGTGAAACCTCGAATTTAAAGATCAAACAAGATAAATTGACTCAAATGAGACTTAATAATAATAATAAAAAAAATAACGTCCTGAACTATGAATTGAGAAATTAGCTTTCCCCTAGACTAAATAGTTTTCAAAGTGCGTAACAGTTTACCAACAAATATAACACATATACATGTAAAAGAACATGTCACTGAGAATATTCTAGAAAGTTCTAGATTGTCAGAAAATATAGCAGAATTGTCAGAGATACGATCTTCTCGGAACAGTACTATATTAATTGGAAACAATAACACGTGTCTGGTAGATTAACAACACCTATTATGACACATTGATTGATACTGATACTACGTAAAATGTTGTTCAGTACCACATAGTTAATTAGATTAATTTCATTAACAAATACACTTTAATTTCGGATTAATATGGATGCTAATGTAAATATATAATTGATGAAATTAAACCAGCAAATTCCTTTAGACACGTTATGTGAATTTTGATGCCAGTAGTCGAATGTTGATATCAATATCCATGTAAATATATAGTCCTCCATTGCAAAACATAGACTATCATTTCTTTTCAATAGAACATAATATTATGAATTCCACCCCAACATGTTCTAAGTTCAACATTAAAGCACGGATAATATTTATATACCACAAGCACTAAATACTGAACTCAAAAACCCTAAATCTGAGCCCCAAACTCTAACCCTAAACCGCGAACCCCAAAATTTCTTAAGGTTGTATCCTATAAAGCACAAGTCGTGAATTACACTCCCAAAATTGCATGTCGTAAACTCTTAATCTTAACCTCAAAACCATCCTACACAAAAAAAAAACTACCTAGAAACCCTAGCGCATAGAAAGCAATTACTTTTGGTAACACTTAAACCTTACTGGTACCACATTATACACTCCAGAAAATTTTTGAGATCCCTCCAGAACAATTTAGAATCAATATTCCTGCCAAAACTTAGTCAAATTCATAAATCCTCCCAGAACACTCAACTTGAAGATTATACAAAATAAATGGCAACAGTTGTCACCTAAACCATTCTGGTACCACTTCATTAAAAAGGTACTAAAACTTATCGGAAATTCTATTTCTAGTTCGTTTAACCTTCAACAACGAACGATCAAACCAAGACGGTGGCGCAACGAAATGCTCAGGCTATAGGTATCTCTAATTGATCCACATTAACTTCAATTTCGACTGAAAACGTGATTCGATTCTACAAACAATTTATAAAATTTGCGTCCATAGTCATCGGATAAAACTAATTAGAAGTCGTACTTTTCTGAACATAATATCATAATAAATCCTTGATAATACATCGAATGTGGTTTGGCGCAGGGTTAGGTGGTGGGGCGGATGAAAAGAATATATAAGGAAGAAATGTTCGTCGGATGGTTCTCATCGTTTATTCAGTAACATTTAAGAATACTTCAATAACAAAAGCATGCTAAACGGCACCACATGACCCCTTTCTAGTACTTTTTCGTCAAAACATATACCGCATAATTGCTACAGGATACCTTTTCATCGTTACTTGAAGACAGATACGTGAATCTATACCGCTGTAACAAAAAGTGATTTCGCTGAAATTAACCGGCGATTGTATTGCGAGTTCGAAAACCTTGAATAAAATTATTAGGTTTGGGTGGTGGTGCTGACGAATATAATATTTACGGAAAAGCGTTCGTTCGTGGGTTATCATCGTTCACTCAATACCATTTAACGATCATTCGAAAACAAAATTTATTTGAACGGTATCGCTACCTCTTTGTCGAATCTGATACCATATATTTGTCAAATATACATTTTCATAGTTATTTAAAGACAGATAGATGGGTCATATACCACTGTAAGTGATTTTCGCTGAAATTAACCGAGAATTGTATTGTGAGTTCGAGAAACCTTCGTCGACGAACCATCGAGCAGAAAGGGTGTACGTCCCAATTCTATGGCTACGGGTTTCTAGGATTTCTACATAGTACCATCAGTTTCGACTCGAAACATGATTCGATCTACCGAGAATTTATATAATTTGCGTCTAAAGATTTCAGGAAAAACTAATCGGAAGTCGTACTTTTTCTGAACGTAATATCATAATAAACCCTCGATAATACATCGAATGTGGTTTTGTGCAGGGTTCGGTTGTGTTTCTGACGTAAGTAGTATATGCGAAAAATGTTCGTTCGAGGATTCTCATTAACAAAACATATTCCAAAGGTACCGCATATTGTCATTTTGATACCTGTTCGTCGAAACCGAGACAACATATGTGCCATTATACACTGTTGTACTGTTATTTGAAGACAATTACGTGATATCCGATGCCACTTTAAGAAGCCACGATTTGTGCTGAAATTATCAGGCGATTGTATTGCGAGTTCGAGAAACCTTGAAGGATAAACAATTGATCCAAAACGGTGGCGACGAAATTCTAAGCCTATGAGTCTCTCGAATCTATACATATTACCTTCAATTTTCGACTAGAAACAGGATTCGATCTACCAATATTTTTATTATCTGCGTCAAAAGATTTCGGAAAAATACACCGAAAATTGTACTTGTCTTAACGGTATTATCATAATAAACCCTCGATAATCAATCGAATTTACTTGGTGCATGGTTGGTCGGTGATGGCAGAGGAAATAATATAGGGTAATTCTATTGGCACCCACCTTTTTTCTATTTGCACACTCTAATTAATATGTATAGTAAAACATTAATTATTTGCCAATTACATACCCTATATGAAAAGGAAAAAAGGAGTTTAATGTTAATAGTGTAAGTAATATGTAAAGTAATATTAAACAAATATTTGCCGATTAAAAAGGGCAATGGCGGGCATGGTAAATGAAGGCCCGCCCTACTGGCAGGTAACAGACCTGGTGGGCCCGGCCCGTCCTAAAAAATAAAAACGAAAAAAATTATATATATAATAAAAGAAAAAAACATTAAATTAAACTAATGAGGTTGAATTACTCCTAATCAAATTTAAATTCTTTAATAAAAGTTTATATTCTTATTAAATTTGATTAAATTAAAAATTGGATCTAAAAAATATAAACACCCATATAATTGATTTATATATTAATTTTATAAAAGTTATTTTATGATATTTAGCGGGCCTGCCCGCGGTCCACGCGGGCTTACCAGCATAGGCCCGCCCTCTGCGGGCCTGAGAAATGGCAGTCCGCCCCGCCCTACTGGCGGTTAGCGTGCCTGATGGGCCCGGCCGTCCTAAAAAACAAAAATGAAAAACATTATATAAAAATTTAAAAAACAATAAAATAAACTAATGAAGTTGAATTACTCCTAATCAAATTAATTCTTTAATAAACATTTATTTATGTTATTAAATTTATTAAAAATTGGATCTCAAAATATATAAAAGTATATAATTCATCTATATATTATTTTAGAAAAAAATTTGTTTTCATATTTGGCGGGCCTGCCCCCCGCTCGCGCGGGCTTAGCTGCATAGGCCCGCCCTCTGGTAGGCCTGACAAATGGCAGTCCGTCCCGTCACTTTGGCGGGCCCAGGTGCCCAATTGACAGTACCAGGGGCAGGCCGGCCCGCGGGCCTCGAGAATTTTTGCTAGTTCTAAATGTGTCATTGGTTAAAATGACTTAATTAATCATTTTTAATAGTCTATGTAATTAATATTATTTATTTAATGGAAAGTAAGTTAATAAAATATTTTTTGTTGAATAATGTGATTATTTAAAATTATTATTACAAAAATCAAGTGTTAAATGGGTGTAAAGAGTGGTATAGGGGGTGTATGAGGGGTATGAATAGTAGGACCAAATAATATATACTGAAACGTATTAATAAAATTGTTATCTTGATACAACTTTAGTAGCCATTTAGTCAACATTCTTAGTGCATAATAACAATTAAATGTAAAGGTATGACACTCGATCTACGTTTATCACAGAAAAGAGCGGTCTGATAATTCTTATAATAAGTTCTTTTGTTAATGCATTTAGGTCACGTTTTATCCAACTATGCAGGCAATAATGCAAACTCGTATATAAAGTGTGGTGAAGGTTGTTTGTTGGGCAAGATATGAGGTTCTTTCTAGGGTTAATTAAAGATCAGGCCCTACTAAGATATTTAACTTTGTGTTCCGACCCCCTTTGAATTTGATTTAGGATAAAGGACCTACTTTTTGGAAAATTCAGTGGAAACTACCTAAAGGCTGCGAAAAGACATAAATATCCCTGACATATGCGAAATTTACCACAGAATATCTAAATGATCCGATTACAGTTGTCGAATAATTATAACAGTTTTGGGCTGAAAAGAACACTTCCATTTGGATAACAAATTGTCCGTATTGAGTACAATATCGCATATATTTAGTAACAACTTTATCAATTATAATACCAATACTAATAAAACGAATAAATCAGAGGAAGATACATAAATGATGTGATAAGACATATTTAACCCTACATATGCCAAATCGACGAAAAATACCTGAATGATGCAATAACAGGTTTCGAAAAAATAATAACAGTTTCGCATCGATCTCTCCCAACAAGCGACGCGTCGATCGAAACGAGATTTCACGTTCAGACCCGAATAGATCTCAATGATTGTGACGATATAAGGTGAAATTATCGTTAATTTGATCATACGTGTTGATAAGTTTCGGATATAAGTGACGTTAATTGTGAGAAAATAAATGTTGCCCGTATAGCAGAAAATACCACGTTTCTTTTAGTAAATAACAAATGACGCCGTAGAAGTAACACATCATTCAAAAATAGTAACGCTTCCTGCAATAACACATTCCTTACATAAAGTGATCGAAAGAAAAAATTCACGTTCCAAATTCGACCAAATCTCGACGTTACTAACAGCAAAAGATCGTATCGGCTTCGATTTTGATGGGTCTTCATAATCAAAGAGAATTTTCGAAGTTCAAAAAGCACGAATGCTTCAACACAATTCGGTAATTTTGTTTAATATGGTGAAATCTTGACTTTAATGATCGGATGAAGTAAAATCGATAAAATTTCATAATGGACCTTAGTTATCGACGACAATATTGATGTTAATCATGGAATAATGAAGAATTTTGATGAGATCTAAGCGGTAAACGTTTGCTAATTAAAATGGTTGCTGGATAACTTTTCATGCTTCCTGGATAACAATTCATGGAAAAATAATACCTGTCTTGAAGTTTATAACAATTGTTTCCGCAAAACGAACATATAACGGGAAAATAATAACTCGTCACCAGTAAATAACACATGTAGTACCCATTCAAAATCTGAAATTTATCTTGGAATAATGTGATTAATACAATTCAAAAATTTCGTTGAAAAACAGGTGAATCTCGACTTTAATGAACTAATAAAGTAGATTCGACTAAGTTTGATCACGAGTCATCTTAATTGAATGAGATTATTAATGTTGATAATGTGATAACGAGGAATTTTGATGAGACCTAATATTGGAACGTTTGTCAATTAAAAAGTTGGTTGGTAAGACTTTATTTATTCTGAGTAACAATTCACGCATTCTGGGTAACACATCATTAAGAATATTCTAGAGGTTTCTAGATTGTCAGAGATATTAACAGTACAATAACTTAATATTACCACATTGCCTGCAATAATACCACATGCCTGATAAAAAATAACAATACAAACAAAGCTTATAACACATTTGTAGCTACAAGTACCACAAAATAGCTAATCATGCCACATTACTATTTCGATTAATTTCGTTCATAAATTCATTTCGTTCGGATGTATAAGATTGACATTCATGGAAATAGATGATATGATGAAGCTAAATCACAAAATTTCTTAAAAGAACACGTTTTGCGAATGTTGATATCAATATGTGAAAGTTGAGATCATCATGTAAACATATAGCTCTTCCTTCACAACATATACTAGTATCTCTTTTAATGAGACATAACGTTACGAATTTTATCACAAACGTATCCAAAGTTCAAAATGAAACCACAAATATCATTTTATATGTCGTAAATATGTATTTGATACATTCTCGAAGTTATTTGTTAAGAAATATTAAAAGGATGATTTGTTAACGTCTCCAGTACCAGATTGCCCGCACGTAATACTACATGTTTGCTATAAAACAACAATACGAACATATCGAATAACGTGTTTATCGATAATGATACCACATAATAGGTTTCAAGTACCACATGACTAATTCAATTACTTTCATTCATAAATGCACATTGTTCGAGATTTACAAGATTAACATCTTCTAAATGCATGATTTGATGCATTTATCACGCCAAATTACTTTAAAAGCTACATTGTTCGATTGAGGTGGATGATAGTGAATGTTCGACGTCAATAGTTATTAAAAACATAGACTATTACTTTGTTCATTGAAACATCACATATGAATTTTAGAATGAATGCCATCAAAATTCAAAATTAAACCACAAATATCATTTTATTATATCGTAAATCCCGAAACATTAAGGGTTTCCCTAACTTAAACCTTAATCTCCATAAACACATAACCCTAAACCTTGGTGCGACAATTACAATAATATGTAACACATAAACAACTTTTAGTAACATATTTAACTAATGGATAACAGTTAAATAGTTATTAGTAACACATTTGCTCTGATTTAGCAATCCCGCCCAAAATTCCAATCGTGGCATAAATCCCGCCCAATTAACCAATCAATCCACAAATCCCGCCCTAATTTAGCTGGTATAGTAAATTCATCAAAACCCAATATTCCACCCAAATTCAGAACAGTTCTGCTAAAAAAATACCATATAAATACTTATGAAAAACAAAAGCAGATCATAATATACAACTTCAGATATTCCAAGTAAAGAAACGATTTCATATAGTAACAGTTCTATGCCTAATTATCGAAACAGGCCTGCTAAAAAAAATATCATATCAATACTTACGAAAAACAGTAGAATGACATATTATACCACTTCAGATATACCAAGTAACGCTTCAATTTCAGGTAGTAACAGTTCAATGCAAAAAATTAACGAAACATGTTTGTTAAAAAATACTACATCGATACTTACTCAAAACAAAATACGTCAGAATATACCAATTTAGATAATCCAAGTAACACTTCTATTTCATGTAGTAACAGTTCGATGCCAAAAATTATCGAAACAGGTCTGTTAAACAAAATCTCCCACCAATACTTATGAAAAACAAAATTAGGTACCAATTGAAAACGATTGGTTGATGGGGCAGTCGATTATGCTCGATTCATTGTGAAGCCGAGTAGATAAATATAAATCTGTTAAAAATATTTTCCTATCGATACGTAACATATTTTAAAGTAACGCTTATTGTTTTTACAGTAACAACCCGTTGTATTTCTGTAACATAAAGCTGGCGTCGAATACCACTTCAAAGAACGGTTTATTAAGGGTATTTAAGTCAAAACATAGTTTGGGTCTTTACCTTTAAATTTTTCAAAAGAATGGTTCTTAAAACTAAATAAAAGTCTGACAGAGCCTGATCACTTATTTTAAAATTGCCGAGGGCATGAAACGTAATCGTCCCTTCTTTCTATAGCCGCGGGCATGATGACGTCACTGCTTTTTCTTTGTGATGACGTAAGCCCGCGCACTTCGTCCTCTCATTCGAGACAAACGTGGACATTTCAACACCACCACATATAGTAACCCTAGATACCAAATCTGTATGCGGGTGGGTCCACTGATTTATTTATTAATTTTTTAACAGCAAGTTGGGTCATCGTCCTTTTCACAGTTCATATATTGTTCCGCTAATAGCTGTCCTCTCCTTTCAGCAGTAAAAAGCTGCTGCTATTTTAGATCCTATATTAGTCAGCTACTACTACACAAGTTGTAGTAGCATTGAGAAGCTTCGCTTTCTTAGATCTTCTCTTAGCATACTATTTCTCCGTCTCTTAACTTGAAATGGAAAGAGCTTCACATTCCAACCAAAAGAGGGCAGACAAGAACTCAAATAAGAAGAAAAAGAAAGAGCACCCACTTAAAGTCGTGTACATAACAAACCCTATAATGCTCAAGACTGACAGTGCTTCAGAGTTTCGAGCACTCGTTCAAGAGTTCACCGGAAAACACGCCGAGAAGCCGGAATATTCCGAATGTGCGGTGGTTGACGCCGTGAAGGGAGCGGCGGCGGCCGAGGACAGTTGCAGTAATGTCGTCAGATCTTCGACTGTAGAAGAAGGAACTAAAATGGAGGCAAAACTTGGCGAGTACTATTACCCTAATTTTCATGACACGGCTATGAATTGTCCTGAGAATTATACGGTGCAATTAGGGTTGGATTCAATGGTTTTCGATACAGTGATGGAGAAAATTGATGAATCAGAGGGTTCGACTTTCTGGCAGGAAGACTCCTCATCATCACTATAATCTTCTTTGAAAACAAGTTATTGAGAGGTTAGGTATGCTTGTGCTGTGCTTTATAATTAGGCTTTATGTTCTTGTGGTTAACATTTGTTTATTAGCCTGTACTCCCTTGTTGAGTTTCTATTTAAGAGGTTTTGTTTGGACTAAGGTTGTTGTTTGCCTAATTTAATGCAAGTGGCTTCCGCTGATTAACTATAAATTTGTGACTAAGACAATATTAGCTCACTCCTGAGTTATGCCCCCCTCTACTCATGAGATTTAGGGAATATACTAGCAATATTTGCTCATACCATGCAAAGTAAGAATATTGGATAAACAAATAAGATGTCGCAATAAAATCGAATAATGCATATTCGGAGAGAATGACACAAATATTGTTACTTTCAATAGTGTTATTAGATACATAACTCTTTCATCCTATTACGAAACTAATCAACTTTTTTATTTTAATTATTATTATTTTTAATATTTACCACAAATCTTTTTAATATTGCTTTATTCACAATAATTATCACAACATAATTATCAATAATTATATTTTTAACTATGTTCCTTTTAAGCACTTCCATAAACTAAGAGATATAATATTTCAATCTTAGTAATTCAATACTAGTGATTTAATTTCGAAGATATTAGAAAATAACCTTTAAATAAAACATACTCCAAATCATTAGTTGGCAATACCAAATATATTCCATTTATATTTTTCAATTCCAGTTCTATTTTCGTTCAGGTTGCAAGCATTTTAAAGTTGATCAATGTGATTCTTTTAGATGATTTTAGAATTGAGATATTGGAGAAAACATATTCTTATCAGTTTGAGTGTCTACTAGAGGAGTCACGTTGGAAGGCTCCTTTTAACCTGGTACATAATACTTATTTACACCCGAAGAGAAAGGTTGTACATAAGCGGTCACGAAGATATTCATGTGAAATGGTTCGAAGGTCTCACAAAAAACTCAAGGGAAAACTATGTTGAGTTGTTATAAAAAGTATTCAAAAATTGATTTTGTTAAATAATACTTTGAACATTTATGGACTATTACATTTCTTCTTGAGCTTTTTTTGTTAATGCGTTAAATAATATTTGTTAATTTATATGCCAAGATTAGGTGTCATGTATGACAGATTTCCAATTGTAAATGGCGATAAAGGGAAAAAAATAATGAGTAAAAATATGATTTTGTGGTGAAAACTGAAAATAATATTAGTGGAAATTGAAAAAGTTTAGTTTTGTAATAGAGCGAGAAAGTTATCTACATTAATAGAACTCTTCCAAATAGTATTATTCGTGTCATTCTCTCTGCATATAGACAAGGGAAATACCTTTGTCAAAAGACTACTTAGATGCCCCTCTTCTAAAACGAAAACCGGAGAGAACAAGTCCCCAGACTTAGATAATCCTAAGCTCAGGCATATTTAATACAGAAATATAAGTAGGCTAAAGTGTCCATCCAAATGTGAGAAGAGATCAAAAAAGTCCTGGTGAAGTGTATGTTCTGAGGACGCACGAAGACACGACATTGTATTATATATATATATATATATATATTGCTAGAAATCGTGAAGTTAACTATTCAGATAGTAGTTCAGGTTGAACATAAACAAATAAAAAGGATACTATAGCGGCCATTGTCAGGCGAAACCGAAAAAGCCCAGCAGAGCGTCAGCACAGGATGAAAGCGGATCAAGATGCTGAATATCGGAATTACTCATGAGACTGGCTACCTTGATACCGGACTTGCCACGTCGGACAAAATTCAAATAGTATTCAAGCGCGGCAATCCAAAAGACCCACCTTAACAAAACATTAACTACAAGATTGCTAACTGAAACCGCTTGAAGCAAAGACAAGCTGAATAAGAATGAAGAGCAGGCACAACACCGACTGGGAAAGCAACCGGGTAGACCCGATTTGGGAAAGGCTAATTAGTGCCATGTCCGGTACGAGCAGGACCATCTCACAACGGGCTTCAACATCAACTCAACTATAAATAGGAGGGATGCAAGCGGAAGAGCTCACTTCACCAACTCTGAAAATCTACGAACATGAGAGAAAACTCAAGCCTTCAAATCATTGACAAAGTTCTCGAGCGAGAAAAGAAAAGGTGTTGTCATCACTTCACTAGACCAGTTCGGTTAGTGAGTTTATTCTCAACGGACTGTAAAAAGCTGTTGAAAGAGACGGACTTTAAAAAGTCGTCTGAGAGTAGACTAGGAGTTTAGTTAGCGAAATAGAGCTGTAAGAGTTATATGGATCGAGTCTAGCTAAAGAGGTTGTACGATAAGTGTTGTAAAGCGAGACTTCTAGTTAGATACCTTCCTGGTCGGGAAGAAGGGGAGACGTGCAATGGCGGAGCAAGAAAAAATTTGAGGGTAGGCGAAAAAATATTTCATAGGCAGAAAAACATTAGAGGGTAGTCATCATTACGTGAGGTATGTATACTTTTTCAAATATAAGTAATAAATATTAACTAGTTTGTTTTACAGTTAGGAATGGCCATTTGTTTATTTAACTATTTGACACGTCAATTTAGACATAAGGTACTGAAGATATAAATGTGCCTAAGAGGGGGGTGAATTAGGCTTATAAAATTTTATGCTTCTTCTTTTCACAAATCCTAAGTATAGTGACTTAGATATGCCTACTGATGCTTGTGACGAGTGTGCCTGATATATCCTAGTTACGTCGGATGTGTGTCGGGTCTGTCTCACAGCGATAAGGAAATAACTGAAAAGTAAATGCGAGACAGGATTTTATAGAGGTTATATCCCCAACTGGAGTTTACTCCTCTCCTTGGGGTTTGCTCCCCAAGAGTTTAACCAATCACTATAATGCACCGTAGCTTCATACAAAACTGATTGATTAGCCCAATACACAACTGAAACAAGTCGAACACTAGACACACTAGGTTACCACACGCCGAGTTTCGTTCCTCGGAATCTTCTGATCCCGACAGACACAACTCGCTACCGAAGGGCCCCCGGAACTCGTCCTTCCCTTCACGTGTGCGTAAACGTCGACCTTGCCTCCTTGGTATTGCTCACATTCGAAGACAGAATATATGGTGGGGGTAGGAATAATGGGATGAATCACTCGTGCAGTGATGGAATTGCAAGTTAAAGCTCACTATGGCAGAAAGCTATCGCAAATGGAGGCTCAGGAATCTCTCAATATGTTTCTGCTCAAAAGTCTTTCGTAGGCGTATAATCTCAAATTCTAGGTACCTTGAAATTCTGAAGTGTAGCTCATATATATAATCCTTTTCAATCCGCACTTCACATGGAAAATCATATAATTTAATAATCACCAAATCAAGCATAGTTTCCATGCAGTTTTCGAGTCAATCATACCATATAAATCATGCTCTTAATAAATCATCACAACGGTCATATAGCACATTAATGCATGATTATATCCATATAAAGATTCAAAATCGTTCTCAAGCATATGCAACCATTTCGCATATAGTTACCATGTCAGGACTTTCCATAAGTGATTCCCTACTATCTGTTTCTAGTGTAAATCAATCCAGATTAACTTTCCAAATCTAGCATACGAGATAGCATCATATCAGCACGTTTTCCATGTACAGCTCATAATATTAGATCAATATATTTACCATGTTTAGCACACAAATCAGATCAGAGCATACTTAATTCGATTATCATATCATGGCAGAGCTTTCCTTATTTCAAAAATCACATCCGTTTATAGCATAGCACCTTATCCACAAAGTCAATCAAATCAAATCTTTCCTAAATATAATATTCCAATCAGCATAAGGAAATATATTAATTCAATATTGCACATTAAATTCAGCGGAAAGCATGCAAACGATTTTCTACTCGATTTCATTCAGGAATAAACAAGTATCAACGGATATATCACTTTGCATATATAAACATCATATTTTCCCTTTATAACTCAGTAGGATATCTCATGCATTATTTTCATATATAGCACAGAATGATATATCCTATCACATGGGCTGTCTATTACATGCGATCACCTAGTATCATCAACTAATCACCAAATCATATGCGAATCAAATATTCAACACTTAAATCAATCTATAGCCCATAATCAATGCATGTGTGAATATTTTCATATACTTCGACATTATATTGATCATAGATCGAATTGTTTAATTATAGACCTAATGTTATTACAATTACATTGTCCATCAAAACTCTCTAACACTCATGGACCAAAAAGATCAACATTCTCCACCTTTTTATGATGACATGTAATTGATGCAACACATAAGTGTGTAAGCATAATCGATCGTGCAAGTCCTAGTGCATATGTCTAAGTGTTCCATAATCACAAAGCGGAGCATACGATATTTCCTAATCACATGTGACACATATTTGCTCCCCCTGCCTAAGTGCAGTTATCTATATGACATGTACAGATATATCGTGAATGAATTTTCTCCCCTGTCTAAGTGCGGATATATCATGTCACTTCAAGGTTATATCATGAGTGCAAAATTTCGAAATTTACCCGTGAGTGTGCTCCTCCTGCCTAAGTGCACATTTTCCAAGCAATCAGATAATCATCGCAGCAGGCACTTAGCACTCATCAAGAAATCTTACACATACCAATTAGCACTGTTAAGCGTCAGAGTATCATCAAATTAAAGCATGAGATCATGGCAGAATAGTATAAAGGCAGCATAGATATATCCAGATATCAGAGCAAAATATTAAGCACGCATAGAAGCAACAGAGATATATCGTAAAGCAAATATTATATCGATTAAGGTTCAACGGGCTTCCCTAGACATAACCTACCATCCAAAACCTTCTACACACACTTAGACGCTCTCGCTTAAACCAACTTACCTTACTCCCCTTCATCATCAAAAAGGAGGGATCACTTAACAACTTAAAGGCAGAATAGAGGAAATATCCTAAGGAACTAGGATCATAACAGAACGCAGGCAGCCTATTGGCTTGAAGAACCTTCGGAATCATCGGGCTTGGAAAGGGATTTCTTAATCAACTTGGAAAGCTTGGACGGCTTCAGTGACATCTCAGTATACTGCTCCTTAATCTTCTTGAAGCACTTCTGATTGTCCGCCTTGATATCGGAGATATCACGGCGTATGGCTGAGATCCCTTCCTTACTGAACTCGTCCTCGTAGTCGTCGTCGTCGTCACTAGACCTTCTCTGGGCGCTGTCCACGAACTTTTTTCCTTTGCCTTGAACCAACACTGATCCTTCGTGTAATGGATCCCCATGCGTTTGAGGGTGATCAGATCCACAACGTGGATAGCTTTATTTTCCCATCACGGCGGCAGAATAATACCCTCGCATTCAAACAAGTGAGTGAGCAGCACTCCATAGGGCAGTGCCTTGTCTCGGCTCTCGAAGGCCTGAATCATGTGCTTTATGATGATATATCCGAGATTGAACTTGCGATTCTGGGATATCATGTAGACCGCGAAGGTGCTCATGAAATTCATGGTCGTTGAGTGGCCTCCACTGCCAATTTTGGCACTCCACAGCGTCATGTTGAGCAGTTTGTGCAGGAAGAAGTAGTCGATAGGAAGCTGGTTTAATCGCCGTCAAAAAAGTGGGGGTTTGGTGCGGGTATATTCCAGAGGGTACGAAGGACATCGCTGAGATCAAACTCATCAGCGTGGCACCAGTCACTCATGTCGTAATGACAGAGGACTTCATCAGCAACTCCCAGCATGGCATTCATTTTCTGAGTGGTCCAAGTGATTTTGCGGCCGAGAACATAGGAATGAATGTTTATATGCCCTTCGAGCTCTTCATAGTCGAAGTTGGCATAGAATAGCTTGACGACTTCAGGGTAGTAGGGTATGTTGATACTGGAAATTGATCCCATCCAAAATCCTTTAACCAATGATGATTGTTCCTTTTGGCAAGTTGTCGAACGCAACGGCCCGTCCTCTGGCAATATCCCTATTGCTAAAACTCTTGTAGGTGGTTCGGTTACTTTCCTCTAAAAAGAGGGCTTCAACAGGGATTTCATTGGGCTTAGAAAGATCAATGGTGGTATTTGAGGTTTCTTTGGGGTCTGTTTTTGGAGATGGCGAGGCTTGTTCAAGCGGTGAGAGATGTTTCTCAGGAGTTGGGGTTCGTGGAGGCGATTTCTGGGTTTCCTCAGGGACATCTTCAGGGATCTCTGGACTTGAGGCAGACTTTTCAGGTTCGGGTGACTTTGCAGGGGTATGAGTAGGAGTGAGGCTGGATCTCTTGGTCTTCTTCTTTCTTGACAGTTTTGGCTCGCGAGGAGATATTTTCAGTAGATTTGGCTTTGGAACGGGTTTTGCGAGCAGAAGGCAATGAGGTTGAGGCTTGTTCCGGTGATTTGTAAGGAGATTCGAGCGGAGATTCATCAGACATGGGTTCCTTGCGCTTTCGGCTGGATGATTCAGGGATAGCAGCTTTGGATACGGAAGTTTTAGCCATTTTCAGAGGTTAGGGTTTGAGAGGAAGTTTGGAGAAGATGATTGAATTGATGAAGGTTGAAGAACGGTTTCGATTTTTGAAGGAGATAGGGTCGGTTTATTTTTGGAAGAGATAAGGACGAAAATCAAAGTTTGAAATTCGAAATTTTAAAAGGAAAGTGGGAAACTATCAGAAATCCTAGAATGATTTGACGTGATATCATAATTAAGGAAAGGATTTGACTAGGCTGAATAGGAATAAGTTTTAAATATATGAGTTCCCCAAAATAACTGATCGGCTAGAATGATATCTACGAATTCATTCCTAAAATAACCTGATCACATTCAGTGGAGTAGATCCAGAAAATCGGACATTCCTAAAATAATCTAGATGGCTGAAGAAATATCTTCGAATGGAATAACTACGAATTTCCTCCTAAAATACGAAAAATCACACTTAGGAAAAATCTATAAGATCCACGGAAGTATTCTAAGGGCTGAACGAATATCTTAAGATAGGATAACTACGAATTTCTACCTAAAATAGAATAATCTAGAATAAATGGCAGAATTAGGCAGATTTACTAACCTTATTTAGCTCGATGATTCCGAATCGATCACGGATGTCGCAGAATCTTGCCTCAGTTAGGGGTTTCATGAAGATATCAGCAAGCTGATCATTTGTTCCTACGAATTCCACACTGATATTCCCCTTCTGAACATGGTCTCGTATAAAATGATGTTAACGTCAATATGCTTAGTACGAGAATAATGCACGGGATTCTTAGTAATATAAATGGCACTAGTGCTATCACACAGAATAGGAATTTCATA
The DNA here is from genome assembly GCA_027422505.1 of Craterostigma plantagineum. Lineage (NCBI taxonomy): Eukaryota > Viridiplantae > Streptophyta > Magnoliopsida > Lamiales > Linderniaceae > Craterostigma > Craterostigma plantagineum. The sequence continues at coordinate 748,809 of JAPQWV010000254.1, read as the reverse complement.
TCATAACCCGAAATCACTAAGGGTTTGTTTCATCCAAAGAACTTGTTGACAACAATTTCCTAAGGTCATAGTATCTAAGTATTACTGTTGTCAAGTGAGATTCCGACCGACTATGCCGGCTGTAGGGAAGATATTTCCTAAGGTTTGATATATCTAAGTATACGTTGACTGCTGTCAAGTGAGATTCCCTAAGGTCAGACTGATATCTCGAACACATACCAACAGCAAACAAATATCAGGGCAACTAGCAGTTAAGTAAAGAAGGCTTCCGATTATACCTCGATATTCTGTTTGATCAACTGGCGTACCTGATTCATCACAGTCTATTTTGGTGGTCTGATGCATAGGGGTGGAAATTTCTTTGGAATCGCTCATTCCGAATTTTGTCAGTAATTTCTTGCTGTACTTTGTCTGGGATACAAAGTTCCATTGTCAAGCTGCTTTATTTGCAATCCGAGGAAGTAGTTCAGCTCACCCATTAAGCTCATCTCAAATTCCTTCTGCATAGACTTAGAGAATTCCTCGCAAAGAAGGATATTAGTACTTCCAAATATAATATCATCAACGTAGATCTAGACCAGTATCATGTGATCACCTTCATACTTAATACACAGCGTGTTATCAATAGTTCCAGTCGAAAATCTTATGTCAATCAAGAACTTTCTTAGCTCTCATACCATGCCCTAGGAGCCTGCTTTAAACCATATAATGCTTTATTTAATTTAAAGACATGATTTGGAAAATCTTCCCTAGCAAAGCCCGGTGGTTGTTCTACATAAACCTCCTCATTTATAAAACCATTTAAAAATGCTCTTTTTACGTCCATTTGAAAAAGTTTAAAGCGTTTTAAAGCATGCATATGCAAGTAAGACACGTATAGACTCTAATCTAGCTACTGGAGCAAAAGTTTCATCGAAATCAATACCTTCCTCCTGGGAATAACCTTTTCCAACTAACCTCGCTTTGTTTCTAGTGACTTTACCGCCGGAAAACTGTAAATTAGAGAACATTTAATACACATAAACCAAGTATCATGCTTTCTTCCAGTAGGCCATGTTTCAATTCCCATCGCTTGCAAGCACACCATATACAAGAAAAAGTTGACCGTATATGTGCTGGGCATCATGAATCATGTCCTTTCTGATAGAATAGTTGGCTTTGGCTTCGTTTGGTTGGAGAGAATAAGAGTGGGTTCAATATCTGCTAGGTTTTGAAAACGAGGATCTCGTGTCTTTCTTTTCTTTCTTCTTCTTTTTTTTGTAGATTTTTAGTGTAAATTATAAAAACGTAGGTAATACATAAGGTTAGAGCTGTCAAAGTCGGCCCATAACCCGCCAAAGCCCGCCATTGGCGGGGCGGGCACTGGCATGCCCGTCTACTGGCGGACCTGAGAAATGAAGGCCCGGCAGTAATAAAAAAAATGAACAATAAGAAAATAATAAGAAAAAATAGGAAAACGAATTAAAGTTCGAAATATATCTAATTTAACAAGCATCTTTAATAATAATTTATTTACGTTATTAAAACAAATCATAGTTCAAGAACGTAAAATCTATTTATTTATTTATACATTATTATTTTATATAAATATATATTTTTATTTTTGGCGGGCCTGCCCGCAACCCGCGCGGGCTTGCCTGCCCCGGCCCACTCCTGGAGGGCCTAAAAATTACAGCCCGTGGCCGGGCAGCAATTGTAGGGAAGGTGTGAGGGATATTTAGTCCAAATAATCCTTACATGAGAAGTGAAGTTTGCACTTGGTCCTTAGTGATATTATTTTGGCAAAGGGGATTAAGTATGAAAACTTTAACTCATAGTGATTTAAGTTAAATACACCCTTAATCAAATTCGATTCTTTTAATTGAATAAAAAAAAGTAAAAAAATAAGTCCTATATTTGAGCAACTTATATTCTTCTCTACACAAGTAAGTAATAACCCAACTTCTTGGCAATTGTGACACATAATCAAAACTTTATTATTTCCCTAAGTTATTGTAGGCCTTGTGTATTAGTAGGGCGTGTAATAAATATAATGCATTTGGGGCGAGGCGGGCCAACCCGCATGGGCCACGAGCTTAGACGGAGCTGGACGGGCTAGTCTGCGGATCGGCCACAAACTACCGGGTAATAATAAAAATTATATAATATACAGTATATGTTAAATTTCTGAAGTGAAGTATTAAATCAAGTTAATAATGATTAATGACATATTTATTAATGAACATAATTAATGGATGCTCATACATAATTTATTAATAAAAAACCATAATCATTTAAAACATTATTAGCAAATTAAACTTTAAAAACTAAAATAATAAAAAACTAGATTTATTTAATGCTGGGTGGGCTTAATACTTTTAATGCTCACCATGTGGTGGGCCAGCCCTCCCGCTGCCACACAACGGGCTTTGGCGGGCTGCGGGGCCGCCCGCTTGCCGATCCGTTCTGACAGCTAGTTCTAGTGTAACCTTGTTAAAAAATATGAACCTTCTAAGATGTTTTTTCATTGAACCATTCTACCTTGATTGAACGGAACTAAATTGGTATGTACGATGACATATTTTACAATAAGCCGTTCCAAGCTCGAGATTGTCTTTTCTTAGTTTTAAGTCGAAAAATACTTAGATCGCCGACCACACAGTTGTTGCTTCCTTTGTTGTCGCCGTAGAAGTTTGGCATGGTCCCTCATCCGTCGCCACCGGCGCCGGTGTCTCGGTCTCCACCTCACGTCGTGGTCGACTCCCCGAAACGTATCTTCATGACCTAACAAAACGTTGCTCGGGTTTGTGTTTCTCGATGACCACGCCATGTTACTATTTTTTTATTGATACAAAAATTAATATAGGTTAGTGTAATAATATAAGTGAGTGTGTAGTGTAATAAAAATAATAGTAAGATTAATATGATAATAATGATGATGATTTCGTATGTGAGAGTGTTTGAGAGGAGAGAATGAGTTGCGATTATGAGAAAAAAGGTGAAAATGATGGTAGTATTTAAATATTTTTGGATAGGGGTAAAATGGTAAAAAAAAACAAATATGTGCAAGTGTGACAAGTAATAATAAAACGAATCCTACTTACTATCACCGATGTGCGAGGAAGTGGACCTATCGTTTGTAGTGCAGTAAAGTGAGTAAACGAGTATCGAACACGAGGAATGGATTGATTACTAGTAATAACCTATCGACTCGATATCGAGCCTAAATAAAGTATACAGATTATTTTATGAACTAACCTAACAGACCAATCCTAAAGCAACGAGGGATTAAGAAAATGACTAAAAATGATGTGAGTGCTTTCAAATAATAAGATGTGCTCGCGATTCGAATCCCGCTAGGTACTATCGATCTAAGACAATAAATTATCGTTCCACGTGATCTTGACTAAGTCGCAATAATTTTCTACTCGCTCACGAATTTTTGTCGCCCTAGACGCTCGCGGGGATCTAAGATTCAATAATTACTAACAGCGAGGATCGAGTATTTGCTTTCGCCCTATACTCGAGTCCTGTCTTCTACGAACGGCCTAATCGTTGTTTAGCTGCCGCCCTAAATGATTTTCCTCACATTCACTTTAACACATAGACATATTAAAGTGAAGAAACAATTTTATAGATAGATAAATAATCAAACACATGAGTCACGATTATGTCTTAAATATGATTTGACCTAGCATTCATCTAATCCCAAACACAAAGGGATTTAGCTACTCATAATTAACGGGAAAACAACGAAGGAACTAGAAAACAGGGAAGGAAGACTCATGATCTTGATGTACTGATGGATCTGAGATGGTATCGTGATGAATCTTCGTTCCTCGTTTAATTCGGTGTGATTTCGTCGTTGATTCGTCTCTTGCACTCCACGAGTGGAATTCTCCTTTCTTGGCGTCTTTTTTCATCTCTGATGGATTAGGGTTGAGTTTTTGATCTGTCTCCCTCTTTTTGAATCGAAATTGGGCTTTTTTTAGTGAAATTTGACACCTTCACGACCTGGGACTTGGGCCTTCACGGCCGTGACACTGTCGGGGCACAAAATGAGCTCACTGCTGTGCGTCACGGTCTCGTGCAGTAGTGTCACGGCCATGACACTTTCATTTCACAGCCTTGTGACAGTTTCGTAAAAAACTTGATCGGCACGCGGTGTGCTAATATATATGCAAGTACGACAAGTGATAAATAGAATGAATATCTAATTACTATCACCGACGTGCGATAGGCAGTGAACCTATTGTTTGTAGTGCAGTAATTGAGTAAACGAGTATCGAATACGAGTAATAAACTTGATTACTAGTAATAAACTATCTACTCGATATCTAGCCTAAATAAAGTACGCAGATTGTTTTACGAACTAACCTAACACACCAATCCTAAAGCAACGAGGGATAAAGAGAAACGACTAAAAACTGATGTGAGTGCTTTCAAATAATAAAGATGTGCTCGGGATTCGAATCGCGCTAGGTACTATCGATCTAAGACAATAAATATCGTTCCTACGTGATCTTGACTAAGTCGCAGTAATTTCCTACCCGCTCACGAATTTGCTGTCGCCCTATACTCGAGTCCTATCTTCTACGAACGGCCTAATCGTTGTTTAGCTGCCGCCCTAAACGATTTTCACATTCACTTTAACACATAGACATATTAAAGTGAAGAAACAATTTTATAGATAGATAAATAATCAAACACACGAGTCACGATCATGCCTCAAAACCTGTGATAAACCTTGCACAGAAGACGAGAGATCCTCAAAAGCATCTAAGTAATAATACTTATCATCATGCTCATTACTTTTTTCATTGAATCAGCCAAAATGTAACTTTTTCACCATCTACCGTCAAAGTTAACGTCCCATTCCTAACATCTATCATGGTCTCACCTGTAGCTAAGAATGGTCTACCCAGAATTAATGGAATATTTTCATCCTCGTTCATCTCTAGGATAACAAAATCAGCAGGGATAATGAACTTATTGACCTTAACTAGAACATCTTCGATAACACCTAGAGGGTATTTTAATGATCTATCGGCTAATTAAATACTCATCCTAGTGGGTTGTGGTTCACCTAATCGCGCTTAAACATAGAATACGACATCAAATTTATACTAGCGCGTAGATCAGCTAAAGCATGCTCGACTACTAAATCACCTATCAGACAATGAATAGTAAAACTCCTGGGTCCTTGAGCTTTTTCGGTATGTTGCTATGGAGTATCGCCGAACACTCTCCACGTAGGTATACCGTGGAGACATGTTCGAGCTTCCGTCGATTCGTCAGCAAGTCCTTCAGGAACTTCGCGAAACTGGGCATCCCGTAATAGCTTCAACAAATGGTAAGTTAATATGTAGTCCTTTACACATACCCATAAATTAGCTTCGTCTTTGTCCTTCAAACGTATTGGGTAGGGAACCTTCGGCTGGTACGACCTCACTGGTGATCGTGCATTCTCCTCCTCTTTTCTTTTTGAGGCGCGGCTTCCTCCTTTTTAGGTTCGACATTCTCTTTTTCAGGTTTTGCTTCCCCCAACCAAGCTGGGTAGGGCATCTTCGGCTGGTATGGCTTCATGGATGGTTGCGCCTTTCCTTTGTCATCGTTGACCTTCTCGACTCCGTCGCCCTTGCTTTCCTCCACTTCTGGCTCGTTGTGGCCCTCGAAATCAATTTTCTCCTTTGAATTCTGTTTGGTGGAAACTTCTTGCAATCCTCTTCTGCTCCTCAGGGTTACCGCATTGCAGTATTTCTTAGGGTTTGTCTCGGTGTATGTGACGCCCGGGGCCGATGAGGGCGGCGAGTGATCGCCGGTGCCGGAGAGGTGCATAGACAATGAGCGGCTCCTGGCAGGCTTCTAGGCGAAGGGTTACATGAACGAACTGATCCGACACCCGAATGAAAGGGGATCCTGAGACTGCCAATGTATGGGCGTGTCAGGCTAAGAATCGTATAAGAGAATTGATAGTACTACTCATATCACCAAGGTCGACCTACCCGGGAGTCCATCCGAAAGAACTCCAAAGTCAAGCGTGCTTGACTTGAAGTAATATTGGGATGGGTGACTCCCTGATAAGTTTGCCCAGGGTGCGTGTAAGCGAGAACGAAGCATGCTGAAAGGTTAAATGGTGATATAGTGGGGCCAGACTATCAGTCAGAGTGTGGTGGGCCCAACCCCACATGTCCCGGTAGGGATCGATGCTACAGCGACAGCCGGTATGGGACGGGATGTTACAGGTGGTATTAGAGAACAACCTCTCACAGTACGGTGCTGGTTCAGGAACGAACCAGGCGGAAGCTGGTGGACATGTGACGCTCGGGGCCGATGAGGGCGGGCAGTGATCGCCGGAGAGAGGTGCACAGACAATGAGCGGCTCCTGGCAGGCTTCTAGGCGAAGGTTACATGAACGAACCGATCCAACCCCGAATGAGAGGGGATTCTGAGACTGACAATGTATGGTCGTGTCAGGCTAAGAATCTTATAAGAGAATTGATAGAACTACTCATATCACCAAGGTCGACCTACCTTTTCGGGAGTCCATCCGAAAGAACTCCAAAATTAAGCGTGCTTGACTTGAGGTAATCTTGGGATGAGTGACTCCATGGGAAGTTTGCCCAGGGTGCATGTGAGCGAGGACGAAGCACGCTGAAAGGTTAAATGGTGATATAGTGGGGCCAGACTATCAGTCGGAGTATGGTGGGCCCAACCCCACATGTCCCGGTAGGGATCGATGCTACAGTGACACCCGGTATGGGACGGGATGTTACAGTGTAGCTCGGGAGTGGTGCTTGATTTAGCCCCGCCAGTTGCTTTGCTAATTGGCCCACCTGCTGCTCCAACTTCTTAATCGAGGCGTCTATGTTCTGGGCACGTATGTCATTTGCCTCCATGTACTACTCCATCTTCGTCATTCTACTCTCGTGAGCTACGGTGGTATTGTTGAAATTTCTGAGGAGGGTTTTCATCATATCCTTCATCTCCTTCATATCATCGGATCCTGATCCTGCAGGTGCTTTCTGGTATTGTCGTGGCACCCTGCTTTGGAAACCGGCTGGTCTAGGTTGAAATCCTGACGGTCCTTGCCCTTAGTGGTTCTGATTTCCATAGGCTAAGTTGGGGTGCGCTCGGGGATGGTAATTTCGCTGGCCGCCTTGGTAATTCCCCGAGTAGTCTACGTGCTCTAGGGGTCGCCCGAGTTGGCATTCGGACGTCTCATGGGCCGCGACACAAAACCCACACAGTGGTATGTACGGTGTATACTGTGATGGTGCAGCGGTCGTCACGGCGTTCACGGGCTGCGTCTGCCCGGCTTTGGGAAGTAGGGCTCCAATCACCATCTGCAGCTGAGAGTTCGTCGATGCGATCTGTTGCTGGAGAGCCTCAAATTTAGCATTCGTAGTCGTCTCCTCGCTCACGCCGTACACGCCTGGCGTCTTAATCCTCGTGTTGCCTCGCATGAAGCTGTTCCTCGAGTAGTCATCGATTAAATTCCAAGCATCTGTAGCACAGAGCTTCACGAGCCCTCCTCCCGCAGCTCCGTCTAGCATGTGAACAGTCTAATCATTGAGACCCTCGTGAAAGCGGTTGATCATGGCTGCCTTTGACATCCCGTGTTGCGGGCACCTCTTCAGTAGTGCCTTGTATCGCTCCCACACCTCTTAGAGGTTTTTTGGGTCCTTCTGATGAAAAAGAGAGATCTCCGTCTTCAACCTTAGCACCTTTGATAATGGGATGTAGTGGCCAATGAACACGGCTCGCATCTCTTCCCAAGTAGTGATTGATCTGGGCGGCAACATCTCCAACAGTCCTTCTGTTAGGTCCTGATTTATCAACTCAACAATCCTATACTTGAATCCTAAGGAAATAGATTAGAATTATGCGATTTGAAGATCGATCTAAAGCCTTTTCTGTTGAGCGCTCAAGAGAGAAACTTGGTAGTTAGAGAGTGATTTCTGATTTTCTCTCTCTAAGATTGGATTTGCAAGCCTTTCGGATCAATTCTCTAAAATTCTCTATTAATCACAATGTTTGTATATCTATTTATACCAAACATACTTGGTATAAATAACAAACTAAGTCCTAAACTACGGACTATTACAATAAAAGCCCCATCTACGAGGACAGCTAATTAAATCAACGCACAATTAAACTGATATCCTACATTTCCCCCCTTTGTGCTTAATTCCTATTCCCAACTGTCTGTCCTCGTCGGGCATAGTACGATCAGCGCAAGCCCAGTGCATGCTCGAAATTCCTGAGTGTGTTCCTCAGCTCCAGACGCTACTCGATATCATCAAGTAGTTCCATTAGGAGCGGCTGTTCTCTCACGTACCTATAGATCCTCAGCATTGTCTCTCTATTGATTTCTTCCAACCGTTTCTCTGTATTTTTCCTGATAACCTTGAGCATCCCATCACAAAACTATGTACTTAAGTCTTCAGCATCAGCCTTGTCTTCTTGGCAATTGGATTTTGGTAGGTGATGCCTAGGACTGAGCTGATATGCACGTGATTGTTGGGAGAGCTTCGATCTCAGGTCCCTTGTTGAGCGGTGTGGTCATGTTGACCTCCTTCATGTTGCTTTCCAGAGCCATCTGAAGGTCGTGCGCTGCGAAGTACTTGACTTGGCGCATCATGTACCGTTAGAGTCCCTCGAGTCCTTTCTTGATGAAGCCTTGAGGACCCTTGTATTTCTCCACATACAGCTGGTGGAGGTCGTACACCTCCTCGACAGGGAGATACAGTAGGTCAGTCTCGCTCAATTCCTTCCAGTCCTGTCTACCCGCTCAATGGCGTAGTACGGTGTTGGAAGTCCTCCTTTGGCACAGAAGACGCTAAGGAGCTGACAGATGGGAGATAGACTCTTATAATGACTCTTGGCTTGTGCTTTAGTCATCGCCAGTCTCATGTCAGGTCCAAGGTGGGTCAGCATCCAGAGATATGTCATTCTCTTCTGATGATCCCAGTGGGAGATCCCTTCGGCTTCTTGACCTTGTCCGGTGACCTCCAAATGTGCTCTCTAATTTCTTCAAGGAAGGGAATTTCTGTTCTGATGTTATCTGGCGTGTCGATCCGGACGGTTCCTGGCATCTGTCCTGTAGGGGAAACCGTCCGTTGCGCAATCAGCTCTGGAAGCCTTGGAAGCTCTTGGTCGTGAACTTCACATTCCCGAAGCTCTTCATCCTCTATCAGCACTAGGTCCACTGAAGCTTGTTGTAAGAATTGACGAATGTCCTTAAGCCGTTGTCTTTGATGCTCACGGGCATGGAATGGGTCATCCACTATCCTTTGAATTTGTATTTGTCGAGGATTCATGTGGTTGACGACATGTCCTGATGGTCCCGATTGGTCTTGAGCAGCTGAGGGAGTTGCTTGATTTTGAGCCAGGGCCACGAGCATGGCGGCACTTGCTTCTTCTTCCGGAAGCAAGGGGCTTGTGAAAATTGTAGGTGTAGGCAGAGGCGTCCTCAGGGTGAAGGATGGTGGGTCAATATGGGTTGTGTCGATTGTATGAGTGGTGGGGTTCGTGGTGTGGGTTGTTTGGGTAGTTTGTGTGGTGGTTTGGGTTTGTCCTGCTACAACGCCTGTCTGCGATGCGCCTGCGCCTTGTGTTTGACCTTGGCCTTGGCCACTCGATGAAGTCCTAGGCCTTTTCTCCCTCTCATGATGGTCCTGATCAATTGGATCTTCATGTCTACGTCGGGAGCCTTGGCCACGGCACGATTGAGTAGGTGGCTCAGGGTGATCCACGAGACGCTGGTAGAGAGACTCTTCTTGAGGCGTTCGGGTGGGAAGGCCTATAAGGCAGGCAGGAGGATGTCGTGGAGATGGGTGATGGGTATTGTATATGGGTTGATGAGGATAGAGGAGTCTGCTAGTGTGTCGGTGGGAGTGGGTTGTGGTGTTCGGTTTGTTTGTGCTGAAGGGCCTTCGGAGACGGGTGCTTTCCCAGTGTCACACGGGACCTCTCGATGGCGGCCATCACTCTCTCCATCATTTGTCTTCTAAGGATTTGATGGTTGCAGAGAGAGCTATCTGAAACCGGGCTTCAGACACGAACTGGACGGACGACTCCGTCGATGATGGACCAGGTCGACTGATGTCGCATGTTGTCAACCCTTGAGCAGACACCGGCTCCTCAGGTTGGCTCGTAGTCACTTGAAGTTGTGACTGTTCGAGACTTCCACCCAATCCTTGAGTTGAATCTTGGAGATTCTCTCTATGGGTGTTGTGACAGGTTCAGAGTGAATCTGCGCATCAGTCACCATGTGGCTGGGCCGGTGGTGATTTGCAGCTGGACTTTGGCCTCAACGCTTGTAGTGATGATCGGCGTTGTGTCTGACGACACGCTCGAATACTACAAGTATACTAGGTCGTGCGAGTAGTATAAAACGGACGTAAGTCCGAGTATCGATCCACGAGGATAGCTCGATTAATTCTAATATTCTGAAATTTTTAATTTAGACTAAAGAATATTAAATAAGGTGTTTTTATGATTCTTTTTCTTTTGTATATATAGAAGTAAAATAAACGAACTAGATAAAAACGCAAATAAAAATAACGATTTTAGATCAATAATGACAAACGTGATTAAATCACATATTTCGGCATGGATTAATCGTACGTCTTCATGCAATCGAATTTATCTAATCAATATGAATTAAGTCAAGGTAAAAATTCCTAACATACGTGCTACCCGCTCTCGAGTGTATAGCAACCCTATGCGAGAGTGGACCAATCAACTATATCCCTATATGACTGTAGTTACTCCGCACGCATTCGGCTTTATGAATTTCCCCGAGTTTAGGCGCTTTCGACGCCTAAAGTCTCAGAAACCACACGGACGAAACCGATTCCATCTCTGGTCGGTTTTACATCGTGGTGTTCGACAGTTTAATTCCAACCGGTCCAATCATCTCTCGTCTCATAAGCCAATCAACAAAACAAGCATATGGTGATCAATCATACGCAGGCATTGAAATCAGCGAAGAACACATAACTTTCACATACGATTAAATAAAACACGATAACATTAATACGAGTTTATAATCCGGCCTAATAAGGCTTTAACCACAAATGACTTACGCTAACATATGAATTAGCGAAAGCAACGACGGTTCATATAGAGACATAATTAAAACGGTAAAACGAAAGATAGAATAGTTACGTCCCTCACAGTATTTTGTCGAACGGGTGGTGGGCGAGGTGCTTGGTTCTCTATTTATCAGCTATATGTCTAAGCATCCGAGTTGCCAACTTCACTGAGCCCTCACAAAGTGTCGTAGTGGGTGTGTGCTTCGATGGGTGCTCAACAATGGCAGCTCAACCTCTCGGCCTCGAAACTAGACGTCGGAGCTTCTACCCTACCTCACAAACACGCACCTCACTCTCGATATTCAAGCCTTCTCCTTCGCTCCTTTCCCAAATTACAGCAGCCCACAGCCCCACACACGCCCTCTCAAGCTGCTCAACCTCTCGGCCTCTCTCTTTGTGCGGGTTTTTATTCAAAGACCGCCTCCTTTCCTTTCTTGGTAGATCATTTTTATAGCCACAAGGAGAAACATAAGAGCGATCAAACATCCCCAATCTCCTCCGGCTGTTTGTCTCTTTGTTTCGTGCGTTGCTTGTCGTGTCTGCTCAGCCGTAAAGATATTTCTTCTTTTCTTCCCTTATTTGCGGTTTTTTTGTCTCGGTCATTTTCTTCGATGTGCATAGTTCGATCGAGCATTGTCCCTAGCTCTCTCATCTCCTTGTATCTATTTTTATATGGGCTTATATATGTGTGTTGGGCTACTTAATAGGCTGAAGTAATTGGGCCGTTTATTGTTTTTCTTGGGTTCATGGGCTCACATGGTTTGGGTTGATTTTTTGCCCAAGTTCTTTCCCATTTTTGGCCCTTTTAGCTCAGTTACCTGTAAAATGTGAAAAGTAACATTCGATAGGATATTTCTGGACATTTAGACATATAATTAAGGAATTACGCAATTTTTCAGGTCTAAAATGTTCGTAAAATTCTAACTTATCATCTGACGTAGTTGCGACGGTGGTGAAGAGGGACTCGAGTTGTATACTTAAACGCCTTGGAGTCCTTCTCATGAGTTGGATCTCCTTATCGGACTCGGTGTCTGATGAGGTAGCCGGGTGAGGGGAAGGTTCTTGTGCAGCATCCTCTCCGACTTGTTCCGTCACTTGAGGGTCGTTAGGTTGAATCATGGAAATCAGAGCCTCGGCCTCTGGCGTCGTAGCCAGTGGAGGTGAGGTGTGCCCCGTTTCTGCTCCGGGCTGTGTCTGTTGGAGGATCTCCTCAAGCAATCCTTGGAACACGCCGACAACAATGGGCACTTCTGCACCTAGAGGTTGTTGTGGAGCCTCTAGTTCCAACTCTTCTGCCACCGCATAAATCAACGTGGCATCATCATCAGGAAGTTGTACGTCCTGAGTTGGCGGCTGCTGTTCTAGCTCTTCGGCCACCTGCTATCAGTTCGGCCTCGGGGCTAGGTGGTTGCTGTTGGTGGGGAGGGCTCACATGGAAGTCTGTCGGGGGCCATCTGATCATCTGTTCGGTGAGATGATTGTCCCGACAGAATATCTGGTATTCGGCTCCCGAGGGGTCGGCAAGCCGCAGCAACTCGAACATTATGGCCATAGAGGGTTGGTCCAAATTCGTCAGATTGTGGAAGAACTTTAGCCTCAGTGGTTGATAATTCCCTCCAAGAGGTAGGCGAGGGATGCTCTGCTCGTACATCTCCATGAATTGTCTAATGATCACGGAGAACCACCGGGCGTACGGCACATTCTTCGATCTTTGTTCTCTCGTTGTCTGATCTGTTTAGCTAAGTCATTCCAGACCAGTTAGGCGAAATCGTAATTTCGCTAGAACATTATCCCGTGGAAGATTCTGAGGATGTGGCCGTTTCCTTTGTCGAAGCCAGCGTGCTTTGGCGAAAGACATTTGTTGATAATCCCGAACAAAGTCTTCCATGGATGAGGGATGACGTTGCTCTGGACTTGGGCAAGCTTAGTGAGCGGCAGACGATATCCCATGTGCAGGAAGTCCTGCACCATCTCTGCATCCGTGGGCAGAGGGTCGTAATTGTGGCTGAACGGTAAGTCCAAGGTGAGGCCCATGTCATATTTGCTAAAGCTGATGTGCCTCGTCCCAATCACCGTTGTAAATCGGTATGTGCCGTCAACTACGATGCTTTTGATCATTCCCCAAAATTGTTGAATGTAGACCATCCGTACGGAGGTCGTCCCTGTGTGAGCATGCCAGAGGGGATGGCCTTGGAGGATTGACACCATTATCTCGTCAGGGCACCTAAAGGTGGTCGTGTCGAGCTGATAATTGGTGTCTGGTACACTAAGGTACAGAGTGTGATCATAGATATGGTCATATACAGAAATGTTTTCCATCTGACAATTTAGAAAAACAAATCATTAGTCCAAAAATTAATTTGAGTCAAAATTTGAATTTATCAAACCATAGTAAGTAATCATCTCATTGAATGTTTGACAAAATTTCATTCGAAATCATGAATTGGCACATAGGTTATACGAAATGAATTTTGAAGAGACAAAATTATTTACGACATATGCGTATAAGTGTTCAATTTTGTTTGGTCGAAAATTTTCTAGGTGCTGTAATACTACTATTCACTCCGGGCTTTTTATCGCTCGATTGAAATTCTCAAATTGATTTACTAAGTGCGAATTTTTAATTTCAAATCCCCGTTGTATTTTTCGATCGAAAATTTATTCGTTGGAGATCGCTACAGTGAAAAATATTTAGAGAAATTTTGTAAGTGTTTGAACTTGAAACGTGGCACTGTAGCTGATAAGTTTTGCGATCGAGAAATTTCCGTGTAAATTTACCGATCGATATTATTTACGATTTGATTAACATCGAGAAAAATTTTTTTCACGTAAATTTACGATCGAGAAATTTTCGTGCGTGAATAAAAAATTTTTTGTGAAAGTTGTCGAGCGAGAAGTTTTTTCGATTTTAAAATTTATTTTAGCTACGAAATTTTACGATCGAGAAAATTGACAACGAGAAACTAGTGACTCGTCGAGAAAATATTCGATCAATTAATATCATCGCTAATTCTTTTACGATCGAGATTTTATCATCGAGAAATTAATTTTCTCGCCGCTAAATTTACGAGGAATAATTTGAAATCGAAATTTACTGTTTTCGATGTTAGGTTTTTCGCTAGAGACTAAATTGCCCTTAATTTGTCTATTTCGCTCAGTGATTTTTTTTCACTCGCATTAATCAAAATTAAATTTCTCGATGGTAAGCGAGTTTGCGACCTATGCCATTATTTCTAACGACTAAGTCAAATTTTAGCGATCGTAAACTTTTACACTGCAAACATGACTCAATCGAATTGAAATTCGATTGAAACTGTTTGCGATCGAAAAGTTCTTCGACGCCTTCAATCGTTTGAAAACCCAGTTTTCTCGAGACTTAGATTTTTCCTTTAAAACTCAGAGAATCGAAACCTACACCATCAGTGTGACTATAACCTAAAATCTATCTATTCCCGCAAATCTAAACCCATATTAAGCATATGAACATGTCTAAATAGCGAAAAACATTGCTTCGTGATTTACAGTCAATATCAGAGAAATCTTCAGAAAAAATCAGGCGAAAAACCACAAAGTGTAGAAGCAAATAGAGATTAAACACACGTAAACACCTAAAAGAATGTCGAATCTACCTTAAAAAGATGAAAGGTAGTTGAAAGATTAAGATTTTTAAAGAGACTGTTTTTCGTCCTTTGGTAAGAGTTTTTCGCGAGATAAACATTTTCGACTGATGAATTTTCGATTAAGGGTTTACGCGTGTATTTAGGGATTTTTTCGACTGTAAGAATTAATGTTTCTAACTGGGCTTATCGGTGTTTTAAGTTTGAATGTGATACAGGCCCAAATTTGAATTTTTCGCTCGAGAACTCAGGTCGAAAATTTTCATTGGGTTCCTAATTGATTACACTCGACAAATTGGAGCAAAATTAACAATTTGGACCAAATCGATTTTCGCTCGAGAAACTGCGATTGAAAAATTACTAGTTTCGCCCAACTTTTGCTATAGTATGTTTTTCGAATTTTCGGATTGACTTCTAGTTTTAAGTAAACCACATAATTGCTCCCTCTATGTATGAACGAAATATGTGATTAACTCCCTGTTTTCCGAACAGTGACATCAGGCTCCATCTTCAATTTGTAATCTGCAATACTTAGAGCAAGAATGTCGAGATATTAGAATTAATTGGAAGAAATATTTCTATGTTAGGCTTCCCCTGAAATATTTTCAAGATAAGTAGGTTTAATTCAAAATCACAAAACATGTTACGATCCAAATATTTAACCATTCAAAATTCGAACCGTTGCCGTGTACTCCAAGTCGTGATCAATTCGTGAAGTCTTCCTCAATTATTTTGCAATACTTAGAGAAAGATCATCAAAAGTTTAGATTGTCGGTTGAAGGCTCAAAGGGTTTTCAAATAAAGAAAAGGAATTTGGAGAAGGCTCAAAATGGATGACTAAAGGCTACGTTAAAGGATTGAAAATTTTATTTGGCCAAGTGAGGAATTTTCGAAGTGCCCTAATCATCTTCCTAACATTCTATTGTAAGGTGAGTATGAGGCCAAGAATCATGAGTTAAGACAAGCAATGACTTGTGTGACTCGCTCAAGGATAGATCCGTAGAAAGAAAATAAAGAAGGCTATAAATCTCGCTCATATAAAATGGCTTTGTGTCTAATGGAGTCTACGAGAGAATATTTAGACATAAGAATGCGACTTAAGATTGACAAAATTAAGCAATTAATTAGTCGCATGTCAGGGAAATTTATACCTGACTTAGATCGAGCATCCTAAAGAAATCGTCATTCCCCTAATATTATATTTATATGTATAATATTTTTGGATTTTTTTAATTTATTAGATTATTTTATTTTTATTATAATGAAAAATTTCACGCAAGATATAACATTTAAAGTATAGAAAACACGTAGCATAGAACATATGTAAGCACATAGGAGCACGTAAAGCACAGATTACGGAAGATTCAACATGCCTAATTTTCCGACAAGGAATTGGAACCGTTTTTCATCCAAAGCCTTGGTGAAAATGTCAGCTAGTTGATATTCTGTTTTCGCGAAGTACATGTCAATTGTACCTTTTTCTACGTGATCTTTTATAAATGATATCTAACATCTATGTGTTTTGTGCGTAAGTGGTGAACGGGATTGCACGTAATCGCAATGGCACTTTGGCTATCGCTATAAATGAGTATATTATTTAAATTGACCCATAGTCGCGAAGTTTAGTCCGCATCCATAGCATTTGCGAGCAACAACTGGCATCTGCGACATATTCAGCCTCAGCCGTTGATGTTGAGACTCAGTTCTGTTTCTTGGATGACTAACAGACCAACTTTTCGCCTAGAAATTGAGCGCCACCTGATGTGCTTTTCCTGTCCATTCGCCAACCTTCATAATCAGCGTCAATATAGCCTATTAATTTGAAATTCGTGCCCTTAGGATACTACAATCTTAGGGTAGAGGTGCCTTTGAGGTAGCGTAAGATTCATTTAACCGCGAGCATGTGGGATTCTTTAGGGTCGGCTTGAAAATGGGCACATAAGCAAGTGGCAAACATAATATCCGGCTGGCTTGAGGTGAGATAGAGAAGAGAGCGATGATGTTGCGATGTGATGTCAACCGCTTTTCCTGTGGGATCGGCATCCAACTTGCAGCTAGGTGACATGGAAGTGCTGAGAGGCTTGCTCTGGTCTTAATGGAACTTCTTCAGAATATCCTTGATGTATTTAGTTTGACTTATGAAGATGCCATCTTCGAGCTGCCTGACTTGGAATCCCACGAAGAATTGCATCTCTCCCATGTGACTCATTTCAAATTTGCTCTTCATTAGATCTTCAAATCTCTTGCATAGCCGTGGATTTGTTGATCCGAAGATGATGTCGTCTACATAAACTTGGACGATCATCAAGTCTTTGTCTTGCCATTTTATAAGAGGGTGTATCGATCGTCCCGCGGATGAACCCAGATTTCACGAGGAAATCGCTCAGGACACCATACCAAGCACGTGGGGCTTGTTTCAGTCCGTAGAGAGCTTTGTTCAATCGATATACGTGATCGGGGTGTTCTTGATTACCAAAAACTTCTGGCTGAGCTACGTAGACTTCCTCCTTTAACCCGCCGTTGAGGAAGGCGGTCTTAACATCCATTTGATAGACCTTGAAGTCTTTGTGAGCTGCGTAAGCCAAGAATTGGTGGATGCTTCGATTCGGGCAACAGAGCATAGGTTTCATCGTAGTCGATGCCTTCCTATTGATTGTATCCCTTCGCAACCAGCCTTGCTTTGTTCCGAATCACTTCCCCATCTTCATTCTTTTTATTCTTAAATACCCATTTCGTTCCGATGATGGTTTTCCCATGCGGACGGGGTACTAAAGTCCATACTTGAAGACGTTCAAATTGGTTGATCTCATCTTGCATAGCTATCACCCAATCCGGGTCTTTAAGCGCGGGTGCTACCTAGGTTGGCTCATTTTGGCTTAAGAAGCAGCTGAAGAGACTGTGCTGATGTCTTGTCCTTACTTCGCTCGAAAGATCACCAATAATCTGATCAACCGGATGTGCTCGAGTCTACTTTCGCTCATGTGGCAGAGCTAAAGTAGATGCATCAGCCATTTGTGGACCGAGATTTCTAAGAATTTCAGGTTGTTCATTAGGTTGAGGTAAGTCTGTTTCTTCATTAAATTGAGCGGTTCTGACGAGACTTCCTCATTGACTATGATGGGTTCTTCAGTGATCCGTGGTATTTCTGAGTCGGGTGAGGTGGGAACATTTGAAGAGCTTGGGATATGGGCCTCGTCGAGTGGGGGTTCCACTAAAGGTGTATCGTTAATAGTCTCTGGCCGATATACGGGCTCAAAGAGAGAGTCCAAGTCCTCCAACGCAAGTCTCAGAGCTTCTTCTGACGTTGAGTCCTTATTTGTTGCCATCTGTTGTTGGTTTTGTGCCAACACACCAGTGTATACGAGTTCTGACCTATTGTATTCAGAAGCCATCTGGTTAGGTGCGGGTCCTAAACTGAGTTGTGCAGAGCCATTTCTGTCACTTCGTGGAAAGTGACATTATAGCTTTCTTTGATTGAGCGGTTGGACTTCATGTATACTCGGTACGCCTTTGAAGTTGACGAATACCCAACAAATATCGCTTCGAATGCTTTAGGGTCGAACTTAGCACGTTGCTCTCTGTCGTTCGCCACAAAGCACTTGCACCCGAAGACCTTGAAGAAGGAAATATTGGGTATTCTCTTGTTGATTATTTCGTACCGAGTCTTATCGAAGCGCTTGTGAACCACCGTCCTGTTCTGAGTGAAGCAGGCGGTATTTACTGCTTCAACCCAAAGGAAGTATGGAAGGCCAGAATGAATCAGCATCGTACGTGTGGCTTCCACTAGCGTTCTATTCTTCCTTTCAATGACACCATTCTATTGAGGCGTCTTTGCGACTGAGAATTGCTGACTAATCCCATGTTTCTGATAGAAATCACTGAGGTACTCGTTTTTGAACTCAGTGCCATTGTCTGTTTCTGATGACTTGAATGGTTAGTTTCAGCAAATTCTGAGTAGTGTTCACAAAATTGATTATCAAGTCCCCTGTCTCATCCTTAGTTCGGAGGAACTTCGTCCACGTGTAGCGAGAGTAGTCATCAATGATAACTAGCATGTACTTGCGCCCACTAATACTCTGTGTATGCATGGGTCCACAGAGGTCCATATGTAGTAATTCCGAGGGACGTGAAGTAGAGGCAACTAGTTTGACGTGATGAGAAGCTCGCTTCATTTTTCCTAGTTGACACGCCGAACATTGATGCTCTTTTGTAGAATAATGGTTGGTAGACGGTGAACCAACTTTTGCGTTGATAGTCGTTGAAGAGCTTTGATGTTTAGATGAGACACACTTTGATGCCATAAGTTGTTCCTCTTAATTGTAGTCAGGGAGATGAGGCAAACAAGTCGTAGTCTGCACGTACGTCAGATTGATCGTGTAAAGATTAGATATCCGAAGTCCTTGGAGGAGTTCTGTGTTCTGACTGTCCAATATTCTGCACCGGTCAGCATGGAAGACCACCTGGAATCCTTTGTCACAGAATTGGCCTATGCTGAACAAGTTATGGCGGAGACCTTCGACGTAAGAGACATCCCTGATTGTCAGATTTTCTAGAATGATGTCCTCAAGTCCTAGAATGGGGGCTGAGTCGTTGTTTCCAAATCTGACTTTTCCATTCTGTCGGTCTTTGTAGTTGCTCAGCAGCTCTTGTATTCCCGTCATGTGTATGGAGCAACCAGAGTCAAGGTACCACACATGATGGATCTATGAAAACAAATTTAAAGAGCTTTATGTACCCACTTATAAATGGGTACTCTCTGATTAGCAGTCTTTGGTTCGGATATGGTTCCTAAACTAGTGTTAGTAGGAGCTTTAACAACCCAAGTTACTCGCGAAGGAGTTGAGTTGGGTTTGCCCTTTGTAGACGGCATAGCCTTTTTGGCTTTCGTCTTTTTAGGCAGTGATTTAGGAACCCATTTGGTCTGAACCTTGCAGGGAAGATTAACTTCTGCTCGGACAAATGCTTTAGTAGGCTTGAGCGTGGAAAAGATCTTTTCATTGGATAGTCTCCTAACGTGCTTTGGTGATTCAATCTTAACAGGATACCTTAGATGAGAACAAGCATGAATAGCACCAGATGCTTTCTTTATGGCAGAATCTTGTTTTCTTCGGGTCTTCCTAGAGGCATTTGTCTTAGAATGATTAGTTTTTATTGCCGAAGTAGAGCCTTTTTCGAAAATTGTGCTTCTAAAGGTGGTAGGCTAAAGTGAACATGTAGAAGCAATTATTTGAACAGAAGAAACAACTCTTTTACTTCTACGAGTCTCTTTTATTTGTACAGAAGGAGATAATTTCTTAATTGCATTCAAATCTATGAGCTCCATCTCTATTTTTAATCTAGACACTCCTTACTTCGACTCTAAAGCTCGCTCTACGCTCCCTGTAGACGTAAGCGAAACTGGATTAAATTTAGAATATTTTAAAGTACTATTCTTATATCTAAGATCTTTTGAACGCGCTTTTTCTTTCTTCACGCTTTCCAGAATGATATTTTTGGTTGAGGAAGATGCGTGAGAAATAGCTTGTGGGATTGAGGAAGCTTTGAGATTTTCCATCTCTTTTAGGAATTTTTTCTGTTCAGCATAAAAATCTCCCTTTCATTTTCTAAAGCTCTTAACTCTTCTATTTTCCTAATAATAGGAGGTATATAGAGAGAATTTTCACAATGATGATTTTGAGCTTCCGTAATTTTAGAATGATCTTCAGGAATTTGAACTTATTCAAGTCTCCAACCTTGGGAAGATTCCTAATGTTGTTGCTTTGATTCAGTTCGTCATAGCATAAGGGAATTTCAGCCTTGGCTTTTCTCTTGGCTTCTTCTAATTCATAAGTTTCCTTTTCCCCACTGAAAGCCATGAGAGAGGTTAGTCCGAGACCCATGTATTTGACATCGTATAGTTGTTTACTGTCAACTTTTTCAAATGACATGGATTTTCAGAACCTAAAACATACTCATATTCATAGAACTCTAAGTCCTTGGGCTGATTTAAAAATATAATCTGCTCCGATTGTCCCTTCTTTACCATAAGATCATCTAGTTTCTTTTTATTTTTGCGTATAACTTCTTACGCTCTTCTCCTAATATAGCAAAATTATTTTCAACCGTCAATTTGGCGGCTTCACAGGCATCTAGATTTTTCCTAAGTTCACAAACCTTAGTATTAGATCTATCTAATTCGGTTTCTAGGTTGGTGATCCTAGTAGTCACTTCTGTTAACCTACAATTGAGGTTAGCTTTCTCATTGAGATTTCTAACTAGGCAATTGTAGTTATTTTCTAGCCTGTCTTCTAATTCTTTAATTTTTAGATCATGCACTCTATTTGAGGTTCTGTAGTCTCTCTAGAATGTAGGCTCGTAGAACGTTCTTCTATTTTCGCACTAGAGCTCCTAAGTTCTGATTCGAGACTAGTAATTTTCTCCTGAGATTTGACTAGTTTCTTCTCTACTTCCTTTACACTTTTTTGCTCACGTTTCATGTTAGTGTATGCTAATTGATACGATTCTAACATGGTCAATAATGTGGAAGGGGAACAGAAACATCAAATTCACCCCAATTAAGCACATAATTTGAGCTATTGGATCGAAATTAAATTTCGCGCCAAACTATTCATCAATGGAACAGTAACAGAAATGAATTTCGATAAAATTCTAACAATTTTCGATTCAAAACAGAACGAATCTGCTCTGATACCAATTGTTAGGTCCTGGTTTATCAACTCAACGATCCTAGACTTGACTCCTAAGGAAATCGATTAGAATTACACGATTTGAAGATCGATCGAAGACATTTTCTATTGAGCGGTCGAGAGAGAAACTTGGTAGTGAGAGAATGATTTCTGATTTTCTCTCTCTAGGATTGGATTTACAAGCCTTTGGGATCAATTCTATAAAATTCTCTATTAATCACAATGTTTGTACATCTATTTCTACCAAACATACTTTGTATAAATAACAAACTAAGTCCTAAACTACGGACTATTACAATAAAAGCCCCAAGCTACGAGGACAACTAATTAAATCAACGCACAATTAAACTGATATCCTACACCTTCGTCCTGAACTTGAGCGAGAATGGGAACAATATCAACTTAATTGCATCGCCCAGGACACCGTTGATCTTGATGGTGTCGGTCACCGTCAGAAACGCCTCCAGGTATGAGTAGGGATCGTCGTCTGGATTCCTTCAACTGGCCATCTGGAATATCATCTGAAGCCAAGAGTGCTTCAGCTCGGAGTTGTTGTTTTCGATTGGCGGGATAACTATCGCCGATTCCGTACCGTCTAGTGCGACGTTTTTGAGCAAATCTTGTAGCGATTGCTCCTCCTCTAGAATGTTGTGGACAGGTACTCTGTGGTCTGCCATTCTCACTTCAGTCTCAGAGCTATCTACGGATGCCTCCACGCGAGAAGTTTGGGTGGATTCCTGAGAGCTGTCCTCTGAGTAGCTGACTAAATGTTCCTGAGAGCTAGTGGTTGCTCCTTCGGTGTCGTACTTGAGTTGCCTTCGTAACTTTCGCTCAAAATCTGGGTCTACGTCAACAATGGGACCCGATGGATGGCTTCGGTTCATTCACTGCTGGATCGTACCTTCAATAAGCAAATATAAAAAGCGAAGAAACCAATAAAACACGTCGAAGAAACAAAGAGAGTAGTAATATTATAGAAACCCAAATAACGCAAATAACGAAAAACTATGAAAACGTATAAAGTGGCTAAAGTACCGAACTACAGTGTTCCTAATATCAATCTACTCCCCGGCAATGGCGCCAAAAACTTGATCGACACGCGGTGTGCTAATATAATATGCAAGTGCGATAAGTGATAAATAAAATGAATACCTAATTACTATCACCGACGTGCGATAGGCAGTGACCCTATCGTTTGTAGTGCAGTAAAGTGGATAAACGAGTATCGAACACGAGGAATAAACTTGATTACTAGTAATAACCTATCTACTCAATATCTGCCTAAATAAAGTATGCAGATTGTTTTACGAACTAACCTAACAGACAAATCCTAAAGCAACGAGGGATAAAGAGAAACGACTAAAAACTGATGTGAGTGCTTTCAAATAATAAGATGTGCTCGGAATTCAAATCCCCCTAGGTACTATCGATCTAAGACATTAAATTATCGTTCATACGTGATCTTGACTAAGTCGCAGTAATTTCCTACCCGCTCATGAATTTGATGTCTCCCTAGACGCTCGCGAGGATGTAAGATTCAATAATTACTAACAGCGAGGATCGGGTATTTGCTTTCGTCTTATACTTGAATCCTATCTTCTACGAACGGCCTAATAATTGTTTAGCTGTTGCCCTAAATAATTTTCCACACATTCACCTTAACACATAGACATATTAAAGCGAGGAAACAATTTCATACATACATAAATAGTCAAACACAATAGTCACGATAAACAAATGTCTTAAATACGATTCGACCCAGCGTTCATGTAATCCCAAACACATAAGGGATTTAGCTACTCATAATTAACGGGAAAACAACGAAGGAAATGGAAAACATGGAAGGAAGACTCATGATCTTGATGTACTGATATCTGAGATGGTATCATGGATGAATCTTCGTTCCTCGTTTTATCCGGCGTGGTTTCATCGTTGATCCGTCTCTTACGCTTCATGAGTGGAATTCTCCGTTCTTGGCATCTCTTTTCGTCTTTGATGGATTAGGGTTGAGTTCTGATCGGTTTCCCCTCTTTTTGAATTGAAATTGGGCTTTTATGGTGAAATTCGACACCTTCCGGCCTGGGACATGGGCCTTCACGGCCGTGACACTGTCGGGGCACAATATGAGCTCATTGCCGTGCATCACGGCCTCGTGCCGTAGTGTCACGGCCGTGATACTTTCAACAGACTTGCGATAATTTCTTATTTCTCTCATATGGAAGAGTAAACGATGTTCGATAGAACTGAAATTTTAACCATATATAGAAAACTCCGCAATTTTGATTCTGGCCAAAGGGATTCTCAATCCGATATCTGGATTAGGATATATGAATTTTTTAATGCTGCTACTGCTTTGGGTCACTGCCTGGTGCAAGAAGTGTCACGGCCCTGACTGAGTTGAATCTTGGCTTCGCACAATAGTCACGACCTGATGCATAATGTGTCATGGCCGTGGCGTTTTCCTGTCAGCATCGTAACTTGTCCGTTCTGCCTTGTTTTCGCTCCTTTTCGCTCGGTAGACATCCTAAGGTCCTACAATGTGCAAAGAGGTGTAAATACAACATATAAATGCATGAAACAATGAAGAATACTGTATTATGACCAAAATAACTAGTACAATAAATCTATTAGTAGACGTTTATCACCCACTTCCGTTCTTTGCATCATTCGATACAGTTCATTCCACATTCCTTTAGTCGTTGGAACGCTGTCTATTTGTCTGTAATGTTATTATGCCTTGCATGAGTGTGTTCTTGGCTATCAGATCAGCCTTAGCTCGGGTCCTTTCCTCAGTCGTGTATTCCCTAGGCTCTTTCAGTCATCTAGTAGCGGGAATAGGAGGATTGGCTGTGTTATCGCCAGGTACGTTGACCCAGAACTGAGCTGGACCTTCCTCAAGTGACTGAAGAAGGTCATCTACCTGATCTTTTAGCTCAATGTAATTAAGGAAGCGGCTTCGCCAGACAGTGTATTCGCCGCGTTTTAAGATTGGCGGACGGTTGTCGTTTCCAAGCGAGTAAGCATCCATTGATTATTTGTAGAGTTGATGAAGGATCTTCGTTTGTTATTTTGATGGATGAATTTCAGTGTAATGTGCTTCACAAATAGCATATTTGTTAGTAGCTTTTGATTCGAAAGTAATCGAGAATTATTTTTGATTCGATCTTTAAAGTTTGGTCAAAAATACTTTCTTCGAAATAAAATGTGTTACTGTTTCGCGCGATAAGTATAGTTGGCGAAAAATTTATCGAGCGAGAAAATTTTGCTTCAAATCTTTTGGTCGAGAAATTTGCTTCACAATTTATTTCGATCGTTAAGAAACAGTACTGTTAGTAAGTTTCTCGCTGAGAAATTGGTTGACCGAAAAAGTTTTCGACCGCAAATGATTTTTTGCTTGGTCAAACATGAAAGTCTGACTGAGAAAGTTTTTCGGTGGAAAATTTTACGCGCGCAAAATCTATTATAAATCTCTTGAAAAAAATCCTCGCAGAAATAACGCTCGTGAAATTTGTCGCATAAATCGCTCTTAGCAGCAGCGACTTCTGTTCCTAATTCGTACTCTAATTGAGCAAACTTTCTCGCACAGAATTTTTTGATCGAGACGCAAATTATTTCTAACACTATTGCGAGCACATAGACATCAAAATTATTTCAAATAACCACTGAATTGATCCATTAGATCGAATCTCAGTTTCGCGCCAAAAAGTTCTTCGAGTGATCGAGAAACTTTTCATAATTCAATTTCGATCTAAATCTAACAATTCAGCTTACGAATCTGCTCTTTTACCAATTGTTAGGTCCCTAGATTATCAACTCTAAGATCC
Organism: Craterostigma plantagineum; assembly: GCA_027422505.1. Classification (NCBI taxonomy): domain Eukaryota; kingdom Viridiplantae; phylum Streptophyta; class Magnoliopsida; order Lamiales; family Linderniaceae; genus Craterostigma; species Craterostigma plantagineum. The sequence goes on along the minus strand of JAPQWV010000254.1, from coordinate 723,601 downwards.
TAGGCATGAATTCCAAGTAATTTGATCATAATTGTCGAGAATCAAATTTCGATCGAAAAACTCAATTGAAGAATCGAGAGAGAATTTTACTAGTGTGAGAAATAAGGTCATTCGGATCAAATTCTAAAACTTTTTCTATTAAGCACAATGTGTAGAAATGTATTTATACCAAACAAACTTGGTATAAATAACAAACAAGTCCTAATCTAAGGACAAATACAATTAAAGCCCCTAATTACAAGGACAGCTAATGAAATGAAAGCACAAGTAAAACTAATATTCTACATATGTCGTCGGCGGTTGTCGATCCATATAGCAGCCCCTTGCTTGGCACTAAATTTGTTATTAGAGACAAACGTTCCGTTATCCGGTGGTGCTTAATTGCTACTTGTTGACATGTTTGAGTTATCGGTGTCTCTTTTTTTAGTCATCTATCAGTTTGTATTACATGATCAGCTAGTTAATATGCAAACGTTTCTCTAATACATAAAAATTTCGTTTTGATTAGCAAACTCATCCGAAATTGAGGACGGAAAAACTTTATCCAGTACGTCGACATTTTTATAAAAACTTTATCCAGTACGTCGACATAATATATGGCTATTAAGCCAATCTACAGCATCTTCACTTTCTTTTGTCTTCAATTATAAAAGCTTGTCCTACACCATATGGTTCCGTTTCAGCCCCAACAAGCTTAATTTATACAAGCGATCATCTTAGTATTTTCACCATATGGTCGTAGCTAAGGACAGAATACGGTAAGCTTCATTATGTACGAATAACGAACTCACGTGTTCAGATAAACCTTAGTCGTTTAGCTGAGAAGAAAAATATTATAATGATGGTAATGATGGTGATGGTGGTGAAACTTGGCGCAACCCTTCTCCTTTATTCGGTTTTTGCAACTAACCTCGCTTTGTTTCTTGTGACATTACCATGTTCGTCGAGTTTGTTGTGGAATACCCATTTGGTTCCTATGACGGATTTCTCATCCGGTCTCTCTACGAGTGTCCATACTTGGCTCTTTTCGAATTGAGATAGCTCATCTTCCATGGCAGAGACCCACGATATATCATCTAGAGCTTCATGGACTGTCTTTGGTTCCATCATTGAGAGCAGTACATCATGAGATTCCTCCGTATCTTGATTTCGTGCAGTCGCTCGAGTTTTGATTCCAGATCTGATGTTTCCTATTACTTGATCTGTTGGACGACTGGAAGATGCTTCCATTTTTTAGGTTGCAGCTCATCAGCTTCTGGTTCCAGTGCCTCAACATTTTCGTCTTCGGGAATATCGTCCTTACCGTCTTTAGTAACCTGTAATTCTGCACAGGGCAAATCTATACCTTCCTCATCAGTAGCATATGCGTTAGGTATCTCATCAAAAGTAACATGTATGGATTCCTGAACAGTCAGCTTCCTCTTATTATAAACACGATCTGCCTTAGAGTGAAGACTGTAACCAAGGAATATCCCTTCATCAACCTTAGAGTCAAATTTTCCCCTCTTATCTCTATCGTTCAAGATAAAACATTTATAGTTGGAAGACCGTGAACCAACTTTTTCGTAGAAAGGCGTTGGAGAGCTTTCATATTCAGATGAGACATTCGTTGATGCCATAAGCTATTCCTTTGTAAAACAGTCTGAGAGATGAGGCATACAGCTGTCGAGGGCCGCACGGACGTCAGGTTGATCGTGTAAAGATTGGATTTCCGAAGTCCGTAAAGGAGTTCTGTGTCTTGACTGTCCAAAATTTTGCATCGATCAGCGTGAAAGACCAATTGAAATCCTTTATCACAGAACTGGCCCATGGTGAACAAGTTATGGCGGAGGCCTTCGACATAAGAGACATCTTTTATCGTCAGATTTTCCAAAATAATATCCCCACATCCTAGAATGGGAGCTGAGTCATTGTTTAAGAATCCGACTTTGCAGTTTGGTCGGTCTTTGTAGTTCCCCAACAGCACTTGATTTTCAGTCATGTGTGTGGAGCAACCAGAGTCGAGGTACCACACATGATAATTTCTCTCTTTCTTTATCTAATTTGGGCTTGAGATTCCTCTATCTGTTTTATTATAGGAGGTTTGTAGAGAGAATATTTATAATGAACGTCTTTGGCTTCCTCGTAGTGTGTTTGATATTCAGGAGGTTGAACTAAATCACAGACAGGTGTTAAAGAATGGTTTCATATTTCTGTCTCTTTCATTTAGTTCTGTGTAGTCAAAGGGGATTTCTGGCCCATGTGAGGCGCTTCTCTTGGATGAATCTAAAGTACTTTGTTTTGTCGCTTCAGTAAAATTTCTAAGAGAGGTTACTCCTAAACCCATGTTCTTAATATCATATATTTCTTTCTTCCGTAGAACACGTGGGTTAGTGAAACATATGCCTTCTATTGGATTATAGAATTCTATATCCATGGGTTGGTTTAGCAATATCGTTTGTTCAGAATGTCCCCTACGCGTAAGAAGATCATCTCATTTCTTAATTTTCGCATATAACTTCTTACGTTCCTCACCTAGGAGAGCATAATTATTTTCTACCGTCAGTTTAGCGGCTTGACAGGCATCTAGTTCTTTACTAAGCTCACTAACCTTCGTATTAGATATTTCTAATTGAGCTTCTAAGTTAGTGATCTTAGTGGTAGCTTCGGTTGTCCTACAATTTAGGGTGCTTTCTCATTGAGATTCCTAACCAAGCAATTGTAGTTATTTGCCGGCATATCTTCTAATTCCTTAATCTTTTCGCTATGCTATCCTATTTGAGGTTGACTAGTCTCTCTAGAATGTAGGCTCTTAGTAAGTTCTTCTATTAGCACTAGAGCTTCTAAGTTCTGATTCGAGACTATTTATCTTCTCCTGAGACCTAGAAAGTTTATCCTCTACTTTCTTAATACTTTTCTGCTCACGTTTCATGTTGGCATATTGTTTTTGATATGATTCTAACATGGTCAATAATGTGGAAGAAGAGTCTACCTCTGTGTGATGAGGTGGATGCATCATCTTCATCCTTCTGGTTGGATGTTTTGGCGTCACTGTCGTTGTCAAGGCGTGCCATGAGGGCAAGATTCTCGTCTCCAGAACTAGACGTGTCTTCGAGCCAGTGGTTCTGCTCTGCCATGAGGGCTACTCCAGCTTCCTTTTGCTTCGTGAGTTGAAGCTTCTTAGAGTAGTAATTAGCATCTATTTTCTGGGAAGAGTGCATACTCTGGCAAAATGACCAGGCTTTCCACAGTTCAAGCACTTGTTGGATTCTTTGTGTTCTTGACTTCGGAGCTCTCTGGTGCATGTTCCTTGTTCTTCGAGCTTGAGGTCCGAAGTTTGTTGATCGGGATGAGAACTTCTTCTTGAAGTATTTCCTGCTTATCATTTTTCCATTAAATAAGCTGCTTCCCCATGCCTTCATGCTTGGCTCGACGTCTGATTCTGAATCTTCTTCTGACTCAGATAAGGAGGGAGGCCTAACGATCTTCTCTTTGCGAGGCTTTGTTCCACGCTTCTCTGAGACTAGAGAAACGGTGTTGTCAACTTGCTTGCCCTTCTGCTCTCTCTGAGTCTCGCAAACATCTTCCTCGTGTTGGGCGAGATTATCAAAAACTGCATGAATATCCAACTCCTCCATATCTTTGTTTTGTCTAAGTTGAGTGGATATCTTTTTCCAGTCCGAGGGCAGAGAGGATAGAAATCTGATATTTGTTTCCATGTTTGTTTTCGAGATTTTTATCTTCCTCATCTCGTTGAGAATAGTGAGGTATCTTTGATATACATCATATAGGCTCTCCTCCAGCTTTGCTTTGAAAGAGTCATAAACAGTGATAATATTCGCCTATTTGACCTTGATGCCTACTTCCGTCCTCTGCATCATAATGCAACCCATCCCACATTCCTTAGCCGTTGGGAGGTTGTCTATCTGTCTATAGATGTCATTGGGGATGCCTTGCATGAGTGTGTTCATGGCTATCAGATCAGCCTGCGCGCGGGCCTTTTCCTCGATAGAGTATTCCCTAGGCTCCTTAAGTCGCCTAGTAGTATGAATTTGAGGAGTAGCCGTGTCATCACCGGCTATGGTGACCCAAAACTGTGCAGGTCCCTCTTCAGTGATTGCAATAAATTTTCGGCTTGATCTTTTAGAGCTATGAAGTTTAGGAAGCGGCTTCTCCAGACTGTATATTCACCGCGTTGCAAGATCGACGGACGATTGTCGTTTCCTAGCGAGTATGCATCCATCTCTTCTTTCCCTTTTTGTTGACGAAGGATCTTCATTTGTTGTTTTGATGGATTTCAGTGATGTTATGTGCTTCACAAGTAGCAAATTAGTAAGTAGCATTTGATATTAAAGCAGTCGAGAATTATTTTCGATTCTATCTTTAGATTTTCGATCGAAAACACAGTCGAGATTAAAATGTATGTTACTGTTCTCGTGCGAGAAAGTGCGTTAGCGAGAAAATTTACGAGCGAGAAAAATTTGTTCAAAAACTTTCGATCGAGAAAAATCTTTTCATCGTGAATTTATTTCGATCACAAGAAACAGTACTTAAGATAGGTTTCTTGCTTAGTCAGAATAAATCCGTTGACTGGAAAAGTTTTTCAATCGTAAGTAATTTTCGCTTGGTCAAATTGTATTAGTTATGACCGAAAAAAATTTCGACGGTAAGTTTTGCGAGCGCAAGGGTCAAAATAGGTCTCCGTCGAAAAAGTTTTTCGCTAAGTAACGCTCGAAAAAATTTTCTACTAAAATCGTTCTTAGTAAAGACGATTTTAGCGCATACTTAGTGTTCTGATCGATAAAAATTCTCGTGCGGAGTTTTGCGATCGAGAAATTTCTGCGATTGAAAACTTTAACGAGAAAAATTGAAGTCCCGCACAGAACCCTAATTAACCCTGATTCAACCAAAAACGATGAATTAGACTATGAAATTGCAGGTTTCTGCTCGTAATCAGATGTTTCACGAACACAATTAAACACATTACGAAGCAAATATGGCAATTTTAATCAAAATCGAATTGTGTTCATGTTTGTTCTTCGCGCGAACAGTAACGATTCAAATATGATCTATTCCGCTAAATTGATATTCAAACTGCTACGAATCTAATCGCCATCGATTTCTATTGCTAGAACAAACACAGAAACATCAAAATCAAATCAGATATACGCATAGAACTAGGTAATTCAGATCGAAACTATTTCACACCAAAACTGTTCTTCGTGTGAACAGTTGCAAAATGTAAAATTCTATCCGAATTCTAACAATTTCGATTCAAAACAGAACGAATCTGCTCTGATACCAATTGTTAGGTCCTCGTTCGTCAACTCAATCAATCCTAGGCATGAATTCTAAGGAAATCGATTAGAATTATTGAACTTTGAATTTCGATTGAAAACCTTCACTTGAAAAACACGAGAGAGAAATCCTTTAGTGTGAGAAGCTTTTGCTGTTTCTCTCTCTAGAATTGAATTCGGCAGCCTTTCGGATTGATTCTCTAATTTTCTGTATTAAGCTCAATGTTTGTACAACTATTTATACCAAACAGACTTGGTATAAATATCAAACTAGTCCTAATCTAAGGACCACTACACATAAAGCCCCTATTACAAGGACAACTAATGAAATCAAGCACAATTAAATTGATACTCTACATTTCATGCGTGCGAAAAATTACTGAATGAAATAGCTTATTAGATAAGAATAAGTTTCGAGCGAAAAACTTACTTTCGCAAACAGTACCTTCGATTCGATTTCTTTCGGTCGAAATTTTAGCGGCGATACATTTAATTTGTCGACAATAAAATTTTCTCAATCATAAAATTTTACAGCGAAAATCTATTTTGAAATCGGAATAATTTTCTCTCGATAACTTTCACGTCGAAAATTTTATTAACGCACGGTAAAATTTCTCGATCGTAAGTTTACGCGAAAATTAATTCTCTCGATCGTAAATTTACACGGTAAAATTCTCTCGATCGTAAGTTTACGTGAAAAATTTTTCTCGATCGTAAAATTTCTCGGCTACAGTATCAATCGTTGAGCTCAGACACTTAGAAATTTCTCTATGTCCTTTTCATTGTAGTCCACATTAGCGAATAATATTTTTGATCGCAAATTAAAACGGAGATTCAAATCACAATCCACACTTAGGAAATTAATTGAGAATTGTATTTCTCGAGCGATAAAAAGAACGGAGTGAACAGTGCTTAGTTTTTCAATTGTAAACACTTAGAAAATTTTCGATGAAACCTACACGAATTTCATATACATGTGTCGACAATTTTTCTTATCATAAATTTTCACTTCGCATGTCCTATGTGTACAACTTTAATATCTCAATAATTAGTTTTCAAACGTGCTTTCATGTGATCGACTATTATGATTTGATAAATCTAACTTTCGACTCGATATTATTTTTGAACTAATAATTTGTTTTTCCAAATTGCCTTTGAGATGGATCACTATCCGGCATACAATCACATTTACGACAAAAACTATATCTCAAGGTGCAGGACACCAACTTCTAGCTCGACCTGACTACCTTCAGGTGTCCGGACGAGATAATTGTGTCCATATTGCAAGGCCATCCGCTTTGGAATGCACTGACGGTGACGGCGTCAGTTTCAATGGTCTATCTCCAGAAATTCTGGGGAAGAATTAAGAGTCACATAGTCGAGGGCAGCTACCGGTTTACCACGGTGGTTGGGATGAGACACATCAACTTTAGCAAGGATGATCTTGGCCTCGCTCTCGATCTACCATTCATCCCCAACTACGACCCTCTGCCTACCGATGCAGACATGGTGCATGACTTTCTCCACATGGGATACAGGCCACCGCTCACTAAACTTGCTCAAGTCCAGAACAATGGCATCCCTCATCCGTGGAAGACACTGTTCGGGATAATCAACAAGTGTCTGTCACCTAAGCACACAGGGTTCGACAAAGGCAACAGCAACATTCTTCATATATTCCACGGGATAGCATTCTCCCGCAACTACGACTTCACACAACTGATCTGGAACGATTTAGCTGAACAGATCAGACAAAAGGAGAACAAATGCTCCAAGAATGTCCTTATGCCTGGTGGTTCAGCCTGATAACTGTCCACCTCATGGAGCTCCATGACAATATTCCTCGACTGCTTTCAGGAGGGAACTACAACTACCACGACTCAAATTCTTCCACAACCCTAAGCTCAAGGATTTGATACAACCATCGATGCCGATCTCGTTCGAGCTTCTTCGTCTTGCCGATCTCACAGGAGACGAATACCAACGATACTGCCGGGAGAATCATCTTACGGAGCAGATGATTCGAGGGCCCCCGGCAGATTTCACAGTGAGCCCTCAACAACTACATCAGCCCCAACCTAGTCCTGAAGCTGAGATGATAGATCAAGTTGCTCAGGAACTAGAACAGGAGCCCCCAACTCAAGACGATCAAATGTTAGATCAAGATGCCACATTGACTGATGCAGTGGCACAGGAGTTGGAACATGAGGCTTCAATGGGCGCTGAAGTGCCTATCAGTGTTGGCGTGGTCCAAGGGTCTATTGAGGAGATCCCTCTACAGGATATACAACCCGATTCTGTAACGGGGCACAACAAACCATTCATGCTATTACGCCTGAAACAGAGGCCGTAATCCGCACGATTACTTCTCAAGAGCCTCTGGTGACAGAACATGCCCATGAGGATGCTGAGCATGGCTTATCACCTCACACGGCCACCCCATCAGACACTGAGTCGGATGAGGAGATTCAGTTGATAAGATGGACTCCAAGGCGCCTAAGCATACCATTCAAGTCCATCTTCACAACTGTCACCACAACATCAAACACAGCACAACTTCACACTCCATGTGCTGATTCTTCTTCACTCAATCCTGAGCAGCAGCACGAACTTGCAGTGCCAACCGAGGTCGAGATTCAAGTGCCTATTACTACCGACCTTGGCACTCATGTGTCTGATACATAGGTTCCCCCTGATTCTGTCACAACACCCTTAGATGTGAATCATTTTGATTCAAGTCGAGGATTGGGTGGAAGTCCCGACACGTCACAACCTCAAGTGACGACGAGCCAACCCACGGAGACGAGTATCACCCAAGGGTTGCCAACAGGCGACATCAGTCGACCTGGTCCATCATCGGAGGCTCCTTCCATGTTCATGACAGAAGATCAACTACAGGCAGCTCTCTCCCGTGCTCTATCTCAGCTCGAGAACCGACTTATTGAGAGAGTTCACTCAGCCTTAGAGATATCCCGACGTGATACCGAGAAAAACCAATCTCTGAGGGCCAACCGTCAGGACAAACCTCGCAACCCAACCTCACACCCATTCAACCCACACGTTCCACACCCATCCCCACACCCATCCTCACACACAACCTCATAAACCCAGCACCATACCTATCAGCGAACTCCACTCTATTCTAGTTGCTCGTTTACTAGAGCCAACCTCCCGAACGCCGAAGAAGAAGATCTATTCCACCGTCTCGTGGGTCGTCCTGACCCAACAGACGCATGGCATCAAAACTCTGGCTCCAAACGTCGACATGACGACCCTGATGATCAAGGTCGCCCTGAGGGGGAGAAGTGACCTCGGATAATTACGAGAAGTCAGAGACATGGCAGCAGCTGAAACCTCACAACCATCCACTACCCAAACAACCACCACCACGCACCGCACAACCACTCTAACCCAAACCCAAATCGAACCACCATCCTTTACATTAAGGACGTCTCCATCCACACCCACGACCCTAACAAGCCCCTTGCTTCCGAAAGAAGAAGCAAGTGCCGCTATGCTCGTAGCCCTAGCAGCTACTCAAGCTACTCCCTCGATCGCTCCAGACCAACCGGGTACTTCTGGCCATTGTGTCAATCCGCATGAATTCCTAGATAAGTACATCTTCGAAGGAGAGTGGATGACCCACAGCATGCTCGATGAAGCTCAAAGACAACGCATCAGGGACGTTAGACAGTTCCTCCAAGCAGCTTCGGTTGACTTAGTCTTAATTGAAGACGAAAAACTTCGGAAAGGTAAAGACCATGAACAAATTCCCGCAAGGCTTCCAGAATTAATTGAGCAACGGGCGGCCTCGCCTACAAGACAAATGCCTGGAACCGTTCGCATTGATACGCAGTAGGAAAACATAAGGATCGAGATCCCATTCCTGGAAGAAGTTCGTCGAAATATTTGGAGTTCACCTTACAAAATCAAGACGCCGAACGAGTTCGAGCTCGAGGCATTTCTCACTGGGAGCAGCAGAAAATGATGAGTTATCACTGGATGCTGACCCAACTCGGACCGGATATGAGGCTGGGGATTCCTAAGGAACGGCTGAAGAGTCACTTCAATGAATTATCCCCAATATGTCAGCTACTTAGCGTCTACTGCACTAAAGGGAGTCTTCCAACGCCGTACTACGTGATAGAGCGGATAGATAGAACTCGAGAAGAACTAAGCGAGAGTGACCTATCTTATCTTCCTGCCAAGGAGATGTACAAGCTCTACCAACTCTATGTAGAGAAGTACGAAGGTCCTCAAGGCTTTATCAAGAACGAAGGACTCGAGGGACTCTATCGATTCATGTTGCGACAAGTCAAGTAGTCTGCCGCACACGATCTTCAGATGGTTCTGGAGAGCAATATGAAGAAGGTCAACATGACGGTCCCGCTCAATCAAGGACCTAAAATCGAAGGGCTTCCAAGCAATCACGTACACATCAGCTTAGATCTAGGCGTCACTTACCACAATCCAATCGCTAAGAAGACTAGGTTGATGCTGAAGACTGAGATTCATAAGTTTGGCGATGGGACGCTCAGGTGATCAGGCTGAACGAGAAGAGATTGAAGAAATCAATCGAGAGATGATGCTGAAGCTTCATAGGTTCGTGAGAGAACAACCGCTCCTGATGGAACTACTTGATGACATTGAGGAGCGACTGGAGCTGAGGAGCACACTAAGGGACTTCGAGTACGCGCTGGGCTTGCGCAGGTCTTACTACGCCCAACGAAGACAAACAGCGCGGAAGGGCAATCAAGTACAAAGGGGGAGATTGTAGAATACGCTTTGTAATTGTGCTTTGATTTATTAGCTGTCTTCGTAGTTGGGGTGTTATGTGTATTTGTCCTTAGCTTAGGACTTACTTGTTATTTATACCAAGTTTGTTTGGTATAAATAGACTTGTAAACATTGTGCTTAATAGAGAATTTTAGTTTATTGATCCGAAAATCTTGCTAATACATTTCTAGAGAGAGAAAACCACAAAACATTCTCTCACTACAAAGATTCTCTCTCGTGTTCTTCATTGAATGTTTTCGATCGAAATTCATTTCATTCAATTCTAATCGATTGCCTTAGAATTACAGCCTAAGATCGTAGAGTTGATATTAGAGGACCTAACAGTTATCCAAATCTTGGGCTTGTGACTGAAGTATTGAGATGAACAAATAATGACAAGATATGGAGTAGAGAAATGTTAGTAGCGCTTGAAGCAAATAATAATCTAGGCTTTATCGATGGTACTTGCCAAGAACAAAGACTAATCAATCTTTAATCAGTCAGTGAAAGAGATGTAATGCTATGATGAGGTCATGGATCCACCGCTCACTATCAAGGGAACTAGTCAAGGCGTGATATATTGTGAGTTCGCACAATTGATTTGGAAGGATCAGAAAGAGCGTTTTGACAAAATTAACGGTGCAAGACTATTTGTGCTTTATCACCAAATCAACACTCAAGGTACACATTCTGTAACAGAGTATTATTCGAGACTTAGGCAATGGGATGAGTATGGTAGTTTACTTCATCCAATGATGTGCCAAAGGAGTATGTGGAATTTGGGGATAAGATTAAGATGATGCATTTCTCATGGGACTGAATGAAGGTTTTACTAATATAAGATCTCAGATTTAATGAATGCTCCATTACCATCTCATAGGTAAGTCTTTCCGATGGTTTCTAATGAAGAAACACAGAGAAACATCACACTGCAAAGGAACATTATTGAATCCTCCTTTATAACCTTGCAACATGATGCTAACCAAGGAAATTCTTGAATACTCAAGAATGGAGATAGAAGAGGATCAAGAGGTCGAGGACGAAGGGGAATGTTCAACACTCAAGGGCAAGACAGGCCTTTTGGAATTTAATGGAGTGAGAATCAGTTCAGGGCAAATTCAACCATGGTTAAAACTCATAGTAATGATTGCTTTGGGACTTCAAACACTAGAATATTTGGAAGTGCAAGCAACGGAAATGACCCTCGTTGCCAATGGAGGATCTACATGGTGCCCCCCCCCCCCCCCCCCCCCCCACCACCACCCTAAAATTTCGACAAGTATAGTATTATATGTGTAATATATGTTATATTACATGTAGATATAACGTTTACACTACATTCGACCCAGTGTAGCATGTAGTCCAGTGGTTAGTTTGTATCCTTCCACTTGCCATACCTCGGTTCGAATCCCTTCCCCCACTCTTTGTAGTATTCTTATGAAGTATTTTCTTTTAGCTAATGATATATTATAACAATATTTATTTAATACTCAGTTTAACTCTCAAACACACACACCTTTTTATCTATTTGAATTAATTGTTTGGTTTGGACTAAATTAAATATATTTGTTTAACTTTCTTTTGCACTTTTTTTATTCTAATTATTTATCATATAATTACAGTAAAAATAACAGTAAAGGGGGGATGGCTATGGTCTCGCTAACAATTAACACGATCTTTCTTGGCGGCTCATTGATATCTAGGAAAACAAAGAACGAAGTACAATTTCTAGGATCTCTGCTAAAGCAGAATACAGGGCGATGGCTATGGTCTCAGCTGAGATAAGTTGGTTGATAAGTATAACGAATGGCGTCGGTGTTCCAAGCTTATAGCCAATGACCATATTCACAGACAGCAATTCTACGATTCAGATAGCTGCAATTCCAGTATCCACGAGCAAACTAAACACATCGAGGTGGATTGTCATTTATAGGGGAGAAATACACATAATTAAAACTGAATATATGTCATGTCGAGAGGAACCTCTGATTTGTTAACTAAAGCTCTCGGAAAGAATTAGTTTGAGTACTTATTATCCAGGGTTTGGCATGATAAATTTGTCTCATGCCAAACTCGAATTTGTAGTGAGGATCGAATTGTAATCTTGAACGTATTTTAGATAGTTTGTCTATATTAGTTTACTACAGGATCAGAATGTAAATCGTAGATATCTAGCTAGGTACAAAGGGATATCATCTGTATTACAATATACAATATAGAATTACGTTTTATATTTCTCGTTTTCTATAACCACTAACAGGATTTTCTAATATACATGCTACCAATTATCCGCGCATTTAGAAACCCTACGCAAATAGTGAACCAATAAAATATATGTCTATATGACTGTTCCTACAAGTGTAATCGACTTTACGAAAAAAATATTAATAAAATTGAAAAAACCACCCCCTAGTTTTGTACTTGCATATTGCGTTATTATCTTTTAGCAAACAATTTGTGTTCCTATACATGACTTGCAATTATATATACAATGTACCAACAAACATATGGTACAAGTAGACATGCCCAACCGCCGGTTAACGGTAACCGGCGGTTGGCGGTTAGCCCTTGGGCCTAACCGCCGTCTAATCGGCCGGGGCGGTTGACGGTTAGCGGCCCCGGCTGACGGTTAGACCAACCGACGGTTGACTAACCGCCGGTTACGGTTGACCGGCAGTTAAAACTGCCGGGTTTTTCTTTTTTTTTTTTATTTTCATGTTTGAATAAAATGTTTGGTTTGGTTATTTCGTCGAATTATGTATGGAAATGTACTATACAAATTTGTAAGATACTTAAAAAAATGTACAACATTTTGCCAAAAAATTGTAGTATAAATTTTTAATTGAACCAATTGTGTACAATACAATACATAAATTAAAATTAAACATGGTGAGATGAAAAGTTCTATTTTCAGTCTCCGTCCGATTCGATCTGAATCCGATCTCCATCTCCGCGAATCCTTAACTTGAATACCTGACAATAGGGGCTTCGTCCGAGAAAGGCTACAGCAGGTCCAGGTGCGGAAGCGAAAGGCTCCGTCCTTACGCCAGACCTGTTGTAGCCCTTCACGGGCGAAGCCACTCTTCGTCGAAATCTCAGTCCCTTTGAACGGGCGAAGCGAAGCCACTCTTCTTCGAAATCTCTTTGAGTCATTACTCAATCCCTTTGGAAAAATTGCACAAACGTAAGTTATATTAGAAGTTTAATTATAAAGAATAAAAATTAATTAAATAACTGATTTACTTATCTTTTCCGGGCTTCGTCGTCGCTCGTAATCTGCTTGTGCAAATATTGAAGTACCTGAAAATAAGTAACTTTTGTTAGTTACAATTTACAAACTATACAAATATTTAAAACTAAAAAGATGAATACTTATCTTTTTCGGACTTCGTCATCGCTCGTAATTAGCTTGTCCAAATTTGACGTACTTGAAAATAACAAGTCATTAGTTAGCCGTAATTGTAAACATAACAATTATTTTTACGAAAAAATATAAGACTCGGATACTTATCTTTTTTCGGCCTTGTTTGTTGATGTGGAGTCCACGCCTCGCCGAATGCCTCTAATAATCCTCACCGTCACCGCCGTTCCCGCCGCTTGTCCCCGTGCCGGTGGTGTCCTCGAAAACGTGTCGGGCGGGTCGCTAGCACGCTCATCTTGGGTGCGATACTCGGCTCGAGTCCAATCATCTAGAAGACATTGATACTCGAGGTTGTCGACACCCAAGTTCTAACGCTTCTTGCTCAAGGTCAAACCGCCCATGCTAAAAGCATGCTCCACCGCGACGGTCGAAATCGGGACGGCAAGGATCTCCCGAGCGATCCTTGCCAACGTTGGATACGTTGTCGACACCCTCGACCACCATCTAAGGACGTTGAAGCCATCGTCGTCCTCGATCTCAAAAGTCATGTTTATGAAGTTATCGAGTTCTATGTAGGGGTTTTGGGAGGACCTTGGACGTTTGTTTGCATTGAGGATGTCGTAGTAGTCAGCTAATCGTGAAGATCGACTACTAGTTGAAGTAGATTGACCGCGCCCCGAGCCCGATCAAGACGGGTCATGACCGAAATCGGACTTATACTCTTTAAAGAGTTCCTTTAAAGAGTCATATGCTCGATCAAGTACGGTATGCCAATAAATGCTGTAGACGGCACGACCCGACGATATCTTCGTAAGTAGCATTCTAGTAGTCTACCCGTATCCTCTAAACGCCATCTCGGATCCAATAACTTCGTTTTAAGGAAGATATTCGGTAACTCAAAAAAATATTTGAGCCACTTGGTAGTCATGTTCCCAATGGCCTCGCCGACTACTGGATCAAACTGAAGCCCGTCGAGTATGATTGCGACTTTAACGCAATGATCTAACGCTAGTATCGACGTTGGGTAGTATGAACCCGACATCACCTCGGTGGCGTCGTGAAATACTTGAAGTATTTCACATAAGCTGACGGGTCCCACATCTCTGGAAGTAAAGCGTACGATAACACTCTGTTTTCGGCAAAGAAATCGCACAGCTGCGTTCGATATTCCATCGAGCGCACAATAACTTGTAGGTGGAATTCCACCTGGTGGGTACGTCTAAACTAAACTTCTTAACCGGAACATCCTCTCTAGTGCAGAAATGCTTCCATTTCCTCCATAAAGACGGGTGGCGCATCAGGTAAGTGATTGCGTAGCGTATAGGCTGCACTTGTTCCTTTAAACTAACTAGCGCGTCTTGCACACAAAGGTTAAGTATGTGCCAAAAACAACGCACGTGGAAAAACCATCCTCCGACTGACGGTTGACAATACTCCTTCAAGTGTTCTATGCTCGCGTTGTTTGCGCTCGCATTATCGAATGATACTGAAATTACTTTGTTGACTATCCTATACTCCGATAAGATAGTCCTAAGCTTGATCGCAATGTTTTGCGCCGTGTGCGCTTCATCGAACTCCCTATATGCGATCAAGCGCTTTTGGATCGTCCACGAATCGTCGACCCAATGGCATATCATGCCCATGTACGATGAACGTTGCCAATGATCGCTCCATATATCGGAGCAAATCGACACGTTAGTTCCTAAACTACCTAATAAAGCTACTAAGTTGCGCTTAAGCGCGATTACTGTCTTCCTATTATCCCGCGTCAGCGTGCTCCTCGAAACTTTCTTCGCCTGTGGGTTGTATACGGTTTTGATCCAATGCTCGTAGATTGGATCATCGGCAAATCGAAATGGTAGATGCTTCGCGGCTACGAACTTCGCAAGCTCCCGACACGCAACATCTTCGTTGTAATGAAACAACGACGTCGTGCTTCCGCTCCCGCCGGCGGGTCCCGACGCGAACGAGTCCGTTCCGCCAATTTGAGTTTGGTTTTGTCCTACACCTAACTTAGTCGGTGTTTCGAACGGAGATGGGAATTCATTGACCCATATCCACCCCCTTTCTAAAATTATACTCCCTAACACAGTAGTTAAAAATAGCTTTAAACCGGTCAACTATACTAGTAGGTACATTCTTGAAGTGTACCGCGAAGATGTCCGAATGTAGCCGCCTGACGGCGCCGGTTTGCGTCGGCGCTTCCCCCTCCGCCTCCCCCTTCGTATGTTGTGTGGCATGCGAGTTGCTTCCGACGACGGTTCGAACCCGGGCGCGTCCTCGTTCAAGTCGTCACCGAGCACGCCAGTGAGATCCAACAACTCGTTCGGGTCGTATTGTTGGTAGTCATCTTGCGATGAACTACCAACAACTTGCTTCCGTTTGCTGGCCCTCGATGCACGAGAACCACGTTGGCCACCACCACGATCCATCTAAAATTCTCTACGTACGGGTACGAAAAATATGGTTAGATAAAAAACTGAAAACGGCAAAAAAAAGATACCAAGGGGCGAGGCGAAAGGTCAGCGCGGCGGCGCGTGACAGTGGTTTGCGAGGCAGTGGTCGGCCCGGAGGTGCGGCGGTGCATGGTGGTCGACGCGGGCGGTGGCTGGCGGTGGTGGGGTCCGCACGGTCGGCGGGTGGCACGTGGCGGAGGTACGGCAGTGCGTGGTGGCAGTGGTTGTGGTGGGCGGCGGGACCGGAGGGGAGGTGGCGGGCGGTGGTGGTGGTGGTGTGTGGGGGCTGGCGGGAGGTGGATTGGCGGCGGCGGCGGGAGGTGGTCGGTGGTGGTGGCGTGGGCTGGCGCGCGCGAGAGAGAGAGAGATAGAGGGAGGGAGGGAGGGAGAGAGAGAGAGAGAGAGAGAGAGTAGACAGAGATTGAGAGATAGAGAGAGATTGAGAGATAGAAAAGTGAGAGAGAGTGGTGTGTGTGGTGGGATTTTATAGAAGGGTGCTTTGGAGCCGTTGTAACCGGTGGTTGGTCCGGTTAACCGGCGGTTAGCCCGGTTAACCGCCAGTTACAACGGCTATTTCTATATATTTTTTTATTGTTTATTATTTTTTTAAAACCAACGGCGGTAAAATTCCAATTTTGAATTTTTAAATTTTTTTATATAAGTTAACCGCCTAACCGTCGGTTCTCAACCTGCGGTTGGCGGTTGGTCCATCAAATGGACCAACCGCCCCGTAATCGGCCCTTTACGGTTGCCGGTTACGGTTGTGGTTCTGTAACCGGCGGTTCGCCGGTTCAACCGCCTATTACGGTTGATATTGGGCATGTCCAGGTACAAGCCTTATCAAATACCTGAATGGTAATTTTTTATTAAATACAATATGCTATATCTCCAGCTTCTCTCCCCCGATAGCAATTGTCAGAGAGCACTAGTTTTACGATAAAACTTTAACCACAACTATTAATTACAACAACATTTTTTCAATAACATAAAATAAAATACATCAATAACTAATGTCAGTTGCCAAGTTTCTGACATAAAGTAGATATAAGTACTGTATGAAGCTAGCACTAATTTTTCGAGATTTTCTTAGATGTAATTTGATTTCCTATGTGTGGTTTTCGAGACCTTAGGTGCCAAAAATTTGTATCAACGCGGGAATATGCCATAAAGCCGATTACACTGGTCCAAAAAAGTGACGGTTAAGATGTTATATTTGCAATCAATTCTTTTGTTGCATGAAAAAAACAAGATAACATGCTCAATAAGGGTTAGTACACCATGCAAGTACTAAATAGAACGTAAGTTCGAGTATCAATACACGAGGATAGCTCGAATAGTTCTTGATATTATTCCTAATTCTTATGTTAACTTAGGGTCCACACAAATAGCTCGACTAAAAAAATAAAATATAATAAAGCACAAAAAAATAAATGAGAATAAAGCAATTGACGACGAACGTGATCATGAGGCGTGCTAGGCGCAAACTATTCCTACATTGTCATCCTATAAACCAACATGAATGTAGTTGTAGCTTTGATTTATTGTCTATCTTTGTATTTGGGGCTTTTCTTGTATTAGTCCTTAGATTATAACTAGATCGTACTATACCTAACTTTGTTTGGTATAAATACCATGAACACAATCGCAATCAATAGAGAAAGTTGCTGGAAATTGATCCGAAGACTCGCAATTCAAATTCTAGAGAGAGAAACCAAAGCTACTTTCTTACACTAACAGAATTATCTCTCAAGTTCTTAGCGAAAAGGTATTTCACTGAGAGGTAATCGAATCATCCCTATCGAAATACTTAGAGTTCTAGTCTAGGATTAATCTGAATTGTTTTCGAGGACCTAACAATTGCAAACAGAGCAGATTCGTTTTGTTTTGAATCGAAATTGTTATAAATTTAGATAGAAATACTATTTTGACATTGTTTTCGTTCGAAAACAATGTTCACACGAAAAATTAAAATCAGTTCTATTGCTTGATTTATGTGATTTCATGAGCTTTCGATGTCATTGTTCTCGCACTTGTAGTAGAATTCGTTTACGATTCGATCGATATAAGATTAAGCTTTCAATTTGACGAATTGTGAATCTGATTGAACGCACTGTTTGCGACCACAAATGAGGAACACATTTTGATTTTGCTCAAATTAGACATAGTTTGCTTAATAACGTGTTTAATCTTGTGTTTGTACGTATTCAGAATAAAATTCCGAGTAATTACCCTAAGTGTTAGCGCTGATTTCTCATTGCACACGAATTTGATCTAATTTGCGTATTATGTGCGTTTTTCATATTCTTCGATTGGTTCTCTATGGGTTTTCGATCGAAAACCTTACTCGAAAAACATTTTCCCGTAGCATACACACAAGTCACTGTTGTCAAAGGCATTTCTAGCAGGAAAAGTTTTCGAGCTTCATTCTAGCAAAAATCTTTTTCGACGAGAATCAACGGTTTGATTGTGCGATATATTATACTCTCGAAAAACCTTTTCGGTCATACTTTTATTGTTGATTTTGCAGAATTTTACACTCGAAAAACCTTTTCGTCCAAACATCTTATTTTGACTCCGCAAAAAGCTTAAAATCGGTACTGTTTGCGTTGAACAAAAATCAATTTTAAACGAAAAACTTTTTCGAACGCTAGATTTTTTATCAAATTTCAGAATCTTCTTGTCTGATGTACATCGGCTGGACTACCTTGCATGGCAATTAGTACGTCAGGTTGTTTACGATCTGAATACTTGTCCGATACGGTTTAACAACGCCTCGTACCTTCGATTTCAAAAATCATTTTCGATCGAAAACCTTGCAAAAATTCTTTTAAAGCAAAAATTTCACACGCGAAAAAAGTCTATTCAACCTTTTGAGCCCAACTTATTGAAAAAGTTTCAAACATTGACTTCTGGTCAAACAAATTTTTTTCGATAGCTAAATTTCCGACAGCAAACCTTAGCGAAATAAATTTTTCGACCAACTCTTTAAATCAAAACAACTTTTGCACTCAAAATTCCAATCGAAACAATTTTTGCGCTCGAAAACAATTTCTTCTAACAGTATTTTCGCGCCAAACAGTGACATATTTTTCGAAGACATTATTTTTGTCCAAACTTTAAAGATTGAGGCAAAAATAATTCTCGAACGTTGTTGAATCAAATGTTACTAACTAATCTGTCAATTGCGAAGCAAACTACGTCATTTCACATTTTCAAAACATTACGAGTCCTGCTACATCAGCTCGAAGGCATGGATGCATATGCTCTTGGGAATGACAACCACCTTCAAATTCTTAAAAGAGGCGAATATACAGTCTTGCGCAGTCATTTTTTAAACTTCATAGAACTCAAAGAGCAAGCCGTAAATCTTCTCGCATCACTTGAAGAGGGACCTGCACAGTTCTTGGTCACTCAAGAAGGTGATGCCACGAACAACCCTCCGGTAGAATAGACGATTAAAGACTCCTACTGAGTATACTGAGGAGGAAAGACTAAGAGCGAAGGCTGATGTTGGAGCAAAGTGCACTCATGCAAGCCATCCAAAGCGACATATATATACGCAACTAGACAACCTACCCACGGCTAAGGGAATATGGGATGAGCTGCACCGCATGATTCATTGAACGGAGATCGGAGTCAAAGCAAAGAAAGCGCACATTCTCACGGCGTATGATCCCTTCAAAGCCAAGAATGAGGAGAACTTACATGATATATACCAACGAATAACTCACGCTTCTCATTGAAATGAGGAAGATAGAGATCCACAAGACCAACATGGAAATGAACATTCGGTTCCTCTCTTCCCTGCCCACCGAAGAAGATATCCAGTTGAGCGAGCATTGATGAGCAAACGGAGAGAGGCCATTTACGCGCTTTTATTGAGAAGCATCGAGGAGATTTTCAGCACCCACGCATTAGAGAGGTGAGTTCGATCCGCATGATCCTAGCATGGCAATGTCTTGCCCGGCATCCATTGACCCTATCTACTCCGTTGTGCCCTCATCGAAAGGTTGCACCAGTGTAAGGCTGTGAATTTGTATGACTATGACTTCGTAAGACTTCACCAATGTAAGACTGCGAATTTGTCTAACTATGACTTCATAAGACTACATCAATATAAGGATGCAAATTTGTAAGATTACTTGCGAAGTTTGAGATTGCAGCTTTGTAAGAGTAACTACGGTAGCGAGTTAAGACAGTAAGATCTCGAAAGCAAGTCTGCTCACAACATATACGATAAGACTTTTTAGAATTATATAATGGGCCAACATTTTTTTTATTTATTTAGTTTAATATGTTATAAAAAAATTTCTTTTTTTAAGTTATAAAATTGTGGTAGTATTGAAAAATTCTAAAAGTTGGTCTATAACTATAAGTAATGTTTCAAAAATAGTCATCTGAGTTTGAAAATGAGTTTATCGTTTGGAGAATAATTACTGCATTTTGTGTTTGAGATGAGTTTGAGTTTGCAATTGAGTTTATCGGTTGGAGATGCTCTAAGTTTTAGAAATAACTGTCCCGCTCCAGTTATTGAATTACTTTCGCTTAAAAGGGATTAATCCATTTGAAATTCGAATAACCTTGTTTAAATTTCATGATAAAAATATTTCCGTGCATTGCAAGGGGGCAACATCTAGTTAATATTAAAGATAGAAGATGTTTCGACTAAAAATAAAATTAAAAAACCTAATTAAAAGCAAAATATAATGATAAAAAAATACCATGTGAACCTTCCACGTTACCGGAATGCAATCTTTCCAACTTGACAATATTTTTATAAAAAAATACTTTATATAAAAATTATATGTTTTAAAAGTATCGTCTATTTCAATAAAATTTAGATATTTTTGGAAGATTTTTTGAATTCATAAAACATCTCTAAAAAGAAATTTCTAGATCTGGGATGATTCTCGTTAACTTGATATGGCGGGGTCGGATATTCTAGTAAATTTTCGGTGGAGTTTTTATCTTTATTTTTTTTTACTTTATTTAGTTTTTAGTAAATTTTTTTTTTTATATATTTCCTTTTTTGTTAATTTATTTTTTAACATTTCTCTCTTTACTTCCGCTTTGACTTATTTATATATACTCATTTTTTATTTAATTTAATTTTTTTAAATATATTTTTATTTCCTTTTTATGTTTTGTTTTATTTTTTATTTTTTTTTATTTTCTGTTTATTGTTTATCTTGTTTTAATTTATAGGTTTCTTAGATTTTTTTCCTTTTTCTAATGTTAATTGATGATTTTTAAGACTGACTAATCATATGTTTTGTTCACACGTGTCACTTTCGATCAAATTAACAGTCAACTAACGGAGAGACTAAATTGGTTCAACTTTATCATGGACTAAATTGGTTCACGGGAAACATCAGGTACTAAATTGGTCAATGGGATAAACAATGGGGACTATTTTGAATTTTCTCCCAACAAAGTTACTACAGAGAGTTTCATAATCTGAAGTAAGAAGTTGGTCATTACATACACAATTAAAAATGTACATGCACATAATAATAAATATATATTA
Source organism: Craterostigma plantagineum (assembly GCA_027422505.1). Classification (NCBI taxonomy): domain Eukaryota; kingdom Viridiplantae; phylum Streptophyta; class Magnoliopsida; order Lamiales; family Linderniaceae; genus Craterostigma; species Craterostigma plantagineum. The sequence continues at coordinate 702,205 of JAPQWV010000254.1, read as the reverse complement.
AGGCTGTTTTTGAAAAGCAAAAGTGGATCATAGTCAGAAGTGCTCGGGTGGGGCGGGCCCGTCCCTAGACTAGAAGGATGCTGAGCTGGTTCTACGGAGTTGACGCTTTGGCTCAGATGGTGGTGTTGTTATGGAAGGCAACGCCTTTTCCCATTCCTGTGAATGTAGAAAGAAATATAACAAGTTTGAATTATCGAAGAGTAAGATAACACAACCAAAGTTTTGATACATTTATTAGCAAATATTGCTCCAAATCATGCTGTTGTCCACTCCATGCATTCGAGTAAACGGCTTCTAGATTGGACGGATGTGTATACGAGATATATATATATATATATATATATATATATATAGAGAGAGAGAGAGAGAGAGAGAGAGAGAGAGAGATTCAGCAACTAATCAGAGCAAAAAAGTTATACCATGTGAAGCAATTACACTACAACAGAACTGCAATTCATTTACATTTGTACACTATCATATCATCAAGCAATATATATATGTTGTCTTGTTCCTGAGAATTCTAAACATGAAGTTATGAACCAAAGGAAATGACTTACGCAGCAAATTACGCCCAACGAACGTATAACCAATCATTGTAATGCAGCATGAAAGAAAGTCAATAATAAAACTAAAACTAAGAGCAATTTCTAGGAAGAAGCATCAAATGCACAGAGGGAGGGAGGGAGGGAGGGAGGGAGGGAGGGAGGGAGAGAGAGAGAGAGAGAGAGAGAGAGAGAGAGAGAGAGAGAGAGAGAGAGAGAGAGAGACACGTATCCAACCTGTCGTCTTCTGAGCCTCTCATTCTCCTCCTCAAGATGAGAGATCTTATTCTCCAGCTCTTGAGTGTAAGCCTTTCCATTGAGAAAAAAACCCATTTCAGGCGGCAAATTACAAGTCAAAGCAAACAATACAAACAACACCATAATGCAATGCAAGGTATTAACCTGCTTTCTAGCTCGTGATCTTGCAGCAGATTCCCTGTTCTTAATCATCCTTTTCTGCCTCCTCTCTACGCTCTTCTCCGCTATATCATAATCACGAGCCATTCTCTTCCTTGTTCGCGTCTGCGCATCTTCTGATAATGCACCACCACCAATCGCAGTCGAAGACGCCATGACCATTTGGCCCTCCGGCGAATAAACGGGCATCATAATTGGAGGCTGGTGTTGTTGAGGAACGATCAAAGCAGCAGCGCAATCCATGCTCCACTGAGACTGCTGGGAAGGAACCGTAGCTTCGATAACGCTTTTCTTCACTGTTTGTGGCTCAGCCACCACGCCGGCCTTAGCCAAGAAACCCTCCAACGTCATCTTTCCAAGCGTAGCTTTTCGATTGACGACACTGCTTCCTTTTCCTTCTTGTTGGATATCTTGCCACAGTTCATCGACGGTCTTTTGCCTTAAATCACTCGAAAACTGTCTATCCAACGAAGAAACAGAAGCGGGCTGCTGAGGATTTGATCCAAAATTAGTGACTTTGCTGGTATTACCCTCGGCCAACCACACAAACTTGAGAAGTTCATCGAGGTTCATGCTACTAAGAGGCTTCTCTAAACCTCCTAGCTGGTTTTGTATCTCATCAAGTGTGAGGCTGTAAAGCGATCCCTCTCGGCCCAACAGATGCGGGCTCGGGTTTGGGTCGTGGATTTGGGTCTCCATATGGGTTATAGTATTGGCGTTGCCATTAACCTGAGTTCCCATTAGCTTGAGCTACTACACCATTCAATGCCAATTTGCCCTACAATTTCCCCCTTTTAACCTTTAATTGATAAATTCCGCGCAAGAACAAAACTGCTCAGTGAAATCGACCACCCAAAACGATAAATCAACAGCAGAAAACAGCAATGCAGAAGCTAAGCTAGCAATTTGCGTCAAAATAGCTTCGTTCGAATCTAGCAACAATCATAGCAAATGGGGACAGAAAACAAAGCCACGAAATGGAACCGCACAAAACTCTTGATGAAATGGGTTTAAGATTAATTTTGCGAGCACATAAAAAAGAATACCGTGAATCGGATGAAATCCAGTAAATTGCATGGGAAATTAAAGCAGTTTAAGAGACCAAATGAACGAATTGAAACTGAGAAACACACTCACTCACCTTGCGATTTTGATGAGACAGAGGTAGCAAAAGTTGCTGCCCTTTTTGAGCTTTGCATGTAGTTAGAAATATTTCATCAAATTCTTTGTTAACTAATTTTAATCGGAATCTGTGTTAATCGGTTTCGATGTCCATTCGGGATCGAACTATTCGGCTAATCATCCATAGTTGGACTTTTAGTGGTGCTTACATTTATTTCTACGATGATTAGTATCTTCGAAATTTATTAATGGTACGAAGGAGCTGTGTCTGCTAATTTCCTAAGCTCGAAGCTATTCATTTTAGAATCCGAACTCGGTAATAAATACTGGCTCAAGTTCAACTCGTGAGATCATTTACTCGATAAACCGAACTCGACCTTAAAGCTCGAAAATTTTAAATTTAAATAAATAAAGAAAAAAGAGTTAAAGACAAGCTCCGAGCTGGGCAGAGAGTCGCCATGAAGACTGAAGTTCGAGTTCGAACAGTCACTTAAAATAATACACCTGAGTGTTTATTCCTTTAGTGCTAAACCTCTTATAATGATACATATATACGAATAGAATACAACAAACATCATCACTTTTTATCTTCTGTATGAGCTAGTAAATATAACTCTTAATTCGTAACTGGGCGTAGTCATCACACCTAACTAACCTAAAAAAGGAAATCAATGTCTTCTTCAATGATCTCAGAATCTTCTTCGCCTTCTTCTAATTCATGAGGAGCTTCTTTCCACATCTCAGCTTGTTGTTCTATTCGGGTTTTCTTCATATCCTCTGGGATTTCAACCTTCAGAAAAAGGAAAACAACTAGCATACTAATGTCACACTGTAACTAGTTGAGAATCTTCAAGTCAGGAAAATCAGCATATAATAGTCAGCACAGAGCTCATAAGTTGCACCCAAGACAGCAATCTTTTTATTTTCAATTATGTTAGAAGAGAAACATGGTCTTTTCTCTCAGATTTGCAACTTAAGTAAGTTTGAGATCATTCAGTTGACACACTCTCTCTCAAGTTCCTACATGCGTGTCACTTAAAAATGCAAAGTTATCATCTTAATTCATATTCCTGTTTATAGCCATCGTAATTCCATTGGTTGCATATTCAGTTACACATAAATTCATCATAGTCTTTCACTAAATGAAATGTACCCTAGACAAGAAAGAATTATCTCAAGCTTAAGATCTTCATAAACATTTTCAAGAATAACATTAGATACTTACAGGCTCGTCCAAAAGCTCCTTTACTGCATCCCATCTTATTTTAGAACTAAACACCTGCAGAAAAAAAAAAACGTATTCGCGTAAATACATGTACTAATATGCGTACAACATGTCAGTGGAATTATAAGATTGTATAAGGGTCGATGCAGTTTTTGCCACACCTTGCATCACAGGCTAAGCTTCTCATAAAAGTATACCATCATCATCACTGAAATCTAACTAGTCGCCAAGAATCAGTTTAGTTTTCAGGATTCACTATCTTTTATAAAATCAGAAGCCGTGGTCGTGACACAAGATCTTAAACTGAAATTTAAAAAAAAATAAATTAGAGAGAGAGAGTAGAGAATAGAAAAGTGGCTGTTGAAAATGTGTTTCTAGCACACACTTGTTAAAAATTTCAGCTGGGATAGAGAGGAAAACAAATATAAAAATACATATAGTTTATGTTAGTTGATTCTATATGTAGCCAAAACCAAATTTCAAGACCATGATCACATCTTTACCGATTCTTTAATAATAAGTTGTTGTCAAGCATCAAAACCAATACCTTTTTCTTAAGCATTTGCTTTGCTGCTTCTCCAGGAGTTTTAGCAGGGCCTAAATTTTTCAAATCCTCGGCACGCTTCTGTCGTTTTTCCTGCAGATCATTATTAATCTCTAAAATTCGGCAAATCTCCATAGGGTTTCCGAAATTATATGTGGGCGAGGAGTAGAGAATTCTACGTGTGATGCTGATGCATCGACAAGTGGGCTGCCTCACAAAAATAGCAAAAGACTACTTGGTCGTGACTAATTGATAATAGAGAATATATTGACAAGATACTCCCTGTGCTAAGGCTCTTTGATATGCTCTAAATAAGCAGAAAATGAAAAGCTGAAATAAGCTATACACAAGCTACTTGCTATGGAGTAGCAAATACTTGTAATTAGCCAACAACATTATCTGATGCAAGTGAAATGTTTCTTTCTTTACGAATATGAACGTTTAAATATATATATATATATATATATATAAATATAATGCATAAAATCTACAGCAATTGAAGAACCGCTAATATGTATTATCAGGATCCACCTTTCTCAGCTTATCATGAGCTTCTTTCATTGAATCCCTAAGCTTTATTGCTCCTTCGACATCCCCGGAACAGTTACTGTAGTCAACCTCAGTTTTTCTTTTTGCAGCTTCTTTAGCTCTCTGCTCCTGCAATTCAAGTTTCCAAAACCAGTAGAAAATTTATGATACCCAAGTTGCATTGGCATATGAAAAGCATTAGATTTGTGAAAAGATTCGATTAGTGGTACAAAACTGATAAGTGAAAAAGATAGTGGTCCATGAAAAAGAAAAACAAAATACATCGTTCGACTGAGGAATTGTGAACATCTATAATGCGTTCCTAAACTTACCATTTCTAGTTCAATATAGATGGTATATATCTACATAAGGAATTGATATAACCAGACAATATAAATTAAAGATGAAGTGCTGCAGTTCAATGGAACTAAAACTTAATGATAGAACAGATACTTATCAACTGTACAAACCTAGGAATAAACATATTATAGCTTTTACAAAGAAATAATAGATAAACAGAGATCAAAGATATATATAAAACAAGGCATACCATGTCTCCTATTCCTGCAAATACTAAAACGATCTAATGGTCTACTACACCATGTGACTGCAATGTTCATTAGTACTCGGACTTCACATTAATAACGTTTCAATACCTCAATATATTCTTTGTTCATTGTCTCCCAGATGAGCTTTTTCGGTTCTTTCTCTTCCTCAGTATGAAGATAACCATTGACCTGCATATATCATTTATTGGTCCAGTAAATAATAAATCGTCGAAAGAAACAATTATGAAACCACATAGAGCCATTTGTAACTAAATACAAGAGACTTGGAAGTACAAGTAGGTTGAGTAAAACTAAAGTAGCTGAATAATAATGTTAGTAGAAAAAAACGTATTAGGTCATAAACCTCCGTCTCATCTATGTCAGACAAACTCTCCGATTTCTCAGAATCGTCATCAGCTTGCATTCCTTCAGTTTGGTCATCATGTGATATTTTATCTTGAAACGTAGATCCTGCATTATCAGTCATCATACAATTTCTAAAGTACAAAGGCAATGAAGAGAAACATACATCCTATGTGAGAACAAATGCAAAATACCTGCTAAATCTGCCTCTGCTGATTGCACACCTTCACATTGACTAGGATCGCCGCTATTCCTTTCACTGCCATGCTAATAAATATCAAGCAGCATAAGAAGAAAAGAAACATGAGAAAGTAATTAAGCAAATAAGAGTATATACAATCAGTTTCATCAGAGCCATGACTCCAATAGATTATCTGATATATTTTCTTCCAACTGATTCCATCTTAAACTTTGACTAAGAGATTATCAAACATATTGGCTAACGACTTCTTATTTTCGATGAAATTAACAGTAGTTTAACAAAAATAAGAAAATATAATTTTTGAGTGTTCAGTCTCGTTTTTAGCTGGGCCAGACAACACGGTGGAATCCAAATTCTCAGAGACCTTAGCGGCAGCTTCTTTTGCCATTAACCTTTCCTTCTCAGCACGCTGGAAAGCTGGAGGCTCTGACCCACCGTCAAGGCCACCAGAAAGTTCTACGAACTATACCAACAATCAAACACACTAGACTTTGAGAAAGATCATCAAAACAAACATATGCAGTTGACTAGTGGTGAGAAACTTACTACACTGTAGCAACTTTGACAGAGACCACAACGAAAATACTTCCCACTACCCTTATGTTCACAAAGAAGTTCGGAGGCTCCAGATCTTTGCGAACCTGTATCTAGTGATTTCATGAACCGCTCTTCCTTTTCAAGCTCAATGGCTCTAGAGTTGAATTCCTCAACCTATTCAAATAAAAATGTATTTCAAACAATCAGATACCTCATCTTTCTTCAAATCTCACAGTGACTGCTGAGAGATGTTGCCTGGGATCTCGAAACTTTCTAATAGGGATAAACAGTTCTACTTGAATGTACTGTCATTTGCATGGTACTGGAAGGCAAAATAATCTACAACTATGTAGACATCAAATGATATTAGCTCTTTTAACTTATCAATATAATGCGTACTTTAACACAAGATAATCTTAGATGACATGGCTTATGATACATTTCATACACAAGTAGCATATGAGAGTAATTGCTATGTACATACCGTCAAGCCTCCTGACTCTGTATTCTCAAATTCAATCAAGCGCTTTGTCAGTGTTGCTTCGCATACATGGACAACCTTAATCTAACAATAATTTGAGACATTTGTTTTAGCTATAGGATGAAGGCGAAACAAACATTTAATTAATATATAATGATGGAGCGGATGCCCAAGAACAAGAACACGTGTGTACATGACTAATTGATTTCAGGTATGCTTCATCATCATGATGAGAAGAAAAATGTTTATTCACACGAACCCTGTAAAATCTACAGTAGTTTGTAATATGAATATCAACAATGTCCAATAGATAAGCTCTCAATAAGTACTATAGTGGATGCATAAGAAAATATTTGCAACTTAGATCATGCAGCCACAGGATAATCTCCATTAGTTCTATGATGAAAGAAGAGACAAGAACTTTTTGTAAAGAACTAACGATGCATGGTGAATACAATATATACTTACAATCTCGGCCTTCGAACAATTGAGACCGTGCGAGAGAGACGATATATATAGTGCAGCTCCACATAGGCCACTAGGTTTCCTACCAGTCTGCATTGGAAGGAATTATTTGACTCAACAATGGTTCAATAGCAGACAAACAATAACTTACGAGTTACGACCATCTCCCAAGAAATAATATGCAACTAAACAAGTTTGTTAATGTACCTGCATCCAATCTCGTTTCATGTGATAAAGAATACGAAGTGCAGTTTTGGAAACACTTGGCTTTCGCCCACCAAATAAACCTAAGGAGGTCAAATGCTTATTTATGCCAAAAAACAATATGCAAAAAATATTACAGTTTGTTGAAACAACGAAACGGATAATAAATTTTTTAACAGCACCACATAAGTTTACACTTTACAGAAAGAAATGTGAACGAACTAATAAATTTGAACTGGCTCCTGAATACAAAATCTCTGGACTGCTATCCATTTTCAGGCAGGGTCTGTGAGATGTATTTATATCCATTGATGCATAATGCAGATGATTTTTCTGAAACATAATGAACAGGTGAAAGTGTGTATTTGCTGATTATACTCGATCTATAGTAGCGAGATGTAGTGCCAAGATTAACAAGAAATATTTATCATAAAAACACAAAATTGACAGCAGTTGCGGGCAGGAATCACAATGTTGTATAATATATGATGAGATAAAAAAAACCATGGCAGTCTATATAACGAAAACAACAAAACAGAAATACAGAAACAAGAAAACGTATGACAGGCAGAGCCAGCAGCAGAAGGAGCCTGGCATATTCATTTCTTTTAGTTTCTCACTTTTTTAATATGTACTGATACGCCTGACAGAAAAATATAGGTGGTAGTGAGAATTATTGAATGAACTCCATCTCTTGTATAGAAATATAATGTAAATATTTCCAAGGAAAATAAATCATAAATATATGTGAAAATTGTCTAACATTAAAAAGAGATTCCAGATATACTAACATATCTTACTGAATCAAGAAACTTAAAATATATTGACAAATCTAAAAATTATGATTCTCAAACTTTTAAGTAAATGGCATGCAATTTTATTTCAAAAATGGAGCAATAATGAAGATAATGAACAAATGGGTTAACTGAATATTAGAAGGCACAAAAGAAGCAGTAAAATGGAAAAGGCGCTTACGGTCAGTAAATCTATGAATAAATAGGCTCGGATCAACAGGCTTTTGAACAATAGGATCCTCAAGAAGACTTAAAAGTTTACAAAGCTGCAAGAATACTGCCCCTAGCACATAACTGTCAAATATCACGGAAAAAGCAAGAGGATATTAGTTACCCAGACAGAAGAGACAGTGAAGGAGAAGGACTATATAATTCATGCACAAAATTCCATCAAAACTCAACAATCTCTGGCTATTGTCCAGATGAGGAAACACCCCGCAGCCCAATTAAAATTGCTAACCAATGAGATAAAACACTTAATATATCTTCCAACATGATGTTCCATGCTCTAGCTCCTGAATCATTCCCCTTACATCATATCCAAAAAATTGTTTTATTTATTCAGATGATAAACAATTAAAGAAATTGTTTCTTCCAGTAAACTTCCATTAAGAAAGTCATTGGATTGTTTGGTACTTCACAATCTCCTTTCAACTTAAGCCAAGGATGGATTACGTGCGCAGCATAATATATCCAGAGAACATAATTTTCACTTACACGTTTATCCTTAGGTGCTCCGAAAAATCAATAAGAAGAAAAGGCTTTTGATTCTGCCTACAAACAAGTAAACGGCAATCAAAGCTGGAGCAATAGAGAGAAGCTTAACCTTCAGGGAATAAATCCAAATATAAATATAAGTAAAGGAAGACGTAAATTGCAGATAAAACACATACACCTGCAAATTAAAATTTCCAATCATGATCTTTGAATGGATATTTTCCACGATAGCAAAACCCCCAATCACAAAAAATAACAGGAAAAATGACGGTAATTTTGTCTGGCTGGAAGTGTATTCAAAGAAAGAAAAAGAATGCCACGATAAACACCCACCGCGAAATAATTGATAAAAAACTTTCAACCTAAAAGAGCAATTCATGTATTCCATTATCCCGTTCTTTCTAATATCAATATAACTCAGTATGAAATTCTAGTTATTATCCTACCTACAAATAATGTAAAGGCAAGCAGCTTGTACTTGCTCCTTCCTACGACCCTTTGTAAACTGGCGCTCAACTGCTATCTATAGAAGCAAAAATAATCATAGGTATGACTACGACGTTTAGGAAGCACGTATAGTGCACAAAAGAGATCCACCTGATATAGTGTACAAGCTGGGCGAGCGATGGATTCTCCACCATCAATATCCAGGGCATACATTATACTCTCAATCCCATCATATGCTGTAATAACCAAGAATTTACTGATGAAGAGTTTTTTTAAATTTAAAATCGACGACATCAATCAAATTGGCTTCTACAGTTATTGTAAACACAACTATTGTAAAGGGAAAAAAGACATAGAAATTGCTGAATTCATGTCAAGCATCCATGAGATGAGTAATACAAGTTGTTGCTAATTAAAATTGACTAAATTTACCTTCTTTCAATGTCCTAGCTCGAGATGCTGAGAACTCACTTTGGATGGTGTTCACGTAACTTCCTGATAATTGGCTCTATAGATAAAATGAGTTGATTAGACGATAAAATCAACAAAAACATCAAAACCAAATTAGCTTAATACTGACTACGAAACAACACCTATTCATCTCCCCTAACAGAGTCCACGCTTCTACACAACTTCATTTCACCACTAGTCAACTTTACTATCTCATAAGAGGAATGCATATGTCAAGAAAACCAAAGAAGCACAAACCTGCCCGGACGAATTCTTAACAAAAGTGGGTTCCTGTGAGAAGTTGTCCTCATCAAGAACTCTTCCACACAACGTACAACATCTGTTATGATCACGCCGTAACACAGAAATTTATTTCCTTTCACTTTCAGTACTATTTATCAAAACATTATGCCACATAAGATGATTTATCTAAATCAACGCAAAGACCAAGAGTATAGCTTGTTACATTTTGCCATCCATATAGTTAGGATGAGTAATGGTTTTACCACAGTAGTAGCACCAAACCATTGTCCCCGTGATCCTGAATTTAGAAAAGATGCCATCAACAAAAGAATCAAACAGCTTATAATGCAAACATTATTAGAATCGCTAAAATTAATAGGAAAAATGATGTATAGCAATAAAGCAATAGATTTTCAAATTAGCTCAAACCTCCAAGACCCACCTATCGACCGGCCAGCTGACCACTGAACTCCCTCAAAGCGAAGGCTCGAATAATTAAAACAATTAGACTAAATGATGCAAACAGCTTCGGCCCGACCGAGCTGAAGATGGGGGGTTTACTTATTTTCGATTATATGGTGTCGTTCAAAAAGAAAAGGGATTCATAAGCGAATCAAAAACACCTCCCCACGGCTAAAGTTAGCACAGAACATACAAACAAACCACAAGTTTTTTCACAGAAGCGCGCCTCCGAGTTTCAGTCTCGAAGACGGGGTTTGTCCGTTTCGAGTCGCCGTGAAGGGATTTTTAAGTAAATGGCCTTTGACGTGGTCAACGTTAAAAAAATAGCCTCCAAATGTAAAATGACTTTAACGCCCTTACTAATCGGCTCCCAGAAAAATGCGGGTCCCTTATTACAAAGCATGGGTCCCCTAAGCAGGGGGCCGCCCCTGCTCTGCAACAAATGGCGGGACCTCTGCTACCATGGGCGGGGCCCCTGCTATATAGCACGGGTCCCCTGCCCAGCATGGGCGGGGTCCCGTGCTGCAGTAGGCACAACACAGCACGACCCCGCCCATGCTGGGCAGGGGACTTGTGCTATATAGCAGGGGCCCCGCCCATGCTAGCAGAGGTCCCGCCCAATGCATTTGGGCAGCGGCCGGGACCTCTGCTAGCATGGGCGGGGCCCCTGCTATATAGCACGGGTCCCTGCCCAGCATGGGCGGGGTCCCGTGCTGTGTTGTGCCTACTGCAGCACGGGACCCCGCCCATGCTGGGCAGGGGACCCGTGCGATATAGCAGGGGCCCCGCCCATGCTAGCAGAGGTCCCGCCCAATGCATTTGGGCAGCCATATATATATATATAAAATATGTGTTGGGGATTTGAACCCACGACCTACTACTTGAACGTCTGACTACACAACCACTGGACTACACCACACCCGCCCACCCTAGTGCGGCCCCGATTTAACATAATGGTTTTTACAGACACTGTAAAAAGACGAAAATACCCTTAAATTGAAGGCTATTTTTCAAAAGGTAGAATCGACGGGGCTATTTTTTTTAAAGTTGACCGAGTCAAAGGCTATTTTTTAAAAAGACCCTCGCCGTGAAGAGGAATGATAATTTACTAATGAATAAATATAAACCAATAATATTGGAGTGGATACTTAAACACATACATCAATAAAAATGAAACAATTCAGTCCCCTGTCAGTGTGATTTTTAACCTAGCTACATAGTTGAATTTATTTTACTGATAGGTACTTAACTGACGGATTTACCCCTACTAGATCTGGTTTTTTACATCTTTTAGCTTGTTTCTTATTTCACATTAGATCGCTCATAAAAAAAAGAAAAGAAAAAATCGCACAACCCCAAACCAAATCGCGCGATTGCTTGCCAGAATTGACCCGGGTTTTTTTGGCTTCAGATTCTACGTCGTCTGTCCACTCGTTCGTCGTTGTATTCCCTTCTGAAATCGATCGGTAAGTCAACACTTAAATCCACTAGTTCGTTCGTCGTTCGTCGTCGTAAGTGGTCGCATTTCGTCACAATTAGGGTTTTTTTATGCGTGTATTTCGTTGTGGTACTACATTATAACTGCATTTGGTACCCTCTGTTTTGGCATATTGGTACTTTTGTGTGAATTGGCAAAAGTGGTCGAATAGGGTCAATTTTTTTGGTACTACATTATCACTGCATTAGATACTCTCTGTTTAGACAAATTGGTACCCCTTATATGAGTAAAATGGTACTGCTTGTTAACATTGATTTTATCGACTGGGGTCAATTTGTTTTGGTACTACATTATCACTGCATTTGGTACCCTCTGTTTGGTCAAATTGGTACCCCTTGTGTGAATAAAATGGTATTGCTTGCTAACAGTGTATTTTTTTGCAGAAATGCCTCCACGGAACAGATTTGAGCTGGCTTCCCGGTGCCATCCTGCGCTGTTTCGATCTACCATAAATAATTCAAAAAGAAGCTCTAAGAAGGCCCCCGTTTCATTTTTTTAGATATGCCTAAGATGAGCCATTCGTTTGCTCGAATCATGGCCTTGATAAAGCGTTATAGCGAAGAGGCGAACACATTTAGGTTGGGGAGAATACGAATGTGGTATTCTCCTCACAGAAATTTAGTGTAGTAAATGCGTTGCATAACGTAGGACAGCCCGTAGACCTAAATTCAAAAATGAAGTCGAAAATCGTTGATCGGCTTTTCGGTGGGAAAAATGGAAATGTAACGCGTAAAAAAATCCTGGAGTTGTTGAAGAAGTTTGTAGGAGAGCTTGGAGGGAGAACACAGATGTGTTTGTTAGGTTGTTCGTTCTTTTCCTATTTAACTGTGTATTATTCCCGATGGGTAATTCGATAAACCCAAAGTTCGTGAACGCGTACGTCGACGATGTCGACATGATGGGCGAGTACGCATGCGAAAGGGCGGTGCACGAGTTTTTGGTGGCTGAGATAAAGCAAATGGCTGCGAATTCCATGCGGATCGACTCGTCCGGCCTGATGATCAACGGATGCACTATTGGGCTAATGGTAATACTCTCCGTTACGTTATGATTTTACCTTTTTTGCTTATGTGTTTATTGATGAATTCAATGCTTTGGGAACTTTCGATTTGGGTGTATGAGCATGTGCCCTCGTCGGCGCAGAAGCGGGAGATGTATATGTTTCCCCGAATGTTCAATTGGGAAGAAAGTAGGTTTCCCAATGACGTAATCGTTGCGGAGGTTGAACTGGCTGCAATTGCCTCTGTCGTCCCAATATACCTAACAAAGAAGGAAGTGAAGTGCGTGCATCCGATAAATTTGCTGACGGATGTATAAAATTCCCAAACTTTTTATGTATTATTTGCTTTGTTTCTAACTATTGAATGAATTATGTGTTGTTAAGGTTGATGGAGGAGTTGGCGGATCTCATTTAGAGTGAGTGCTCGTGTGGAGAGGTTGAAGCCGAGTTGAGATAGAAGGACGAGGTTATAAGAGATCGAAGGTCAAATGTTCGGACGTCGAGGTTGATATGTCCAACGAGGATGCGAGGGAGGAGGTAGAGGCTGAGGAGACTGAACGAGTGGATGATAAAGAGGCTGAGGCTAAGGATAGGGATGTGTGCGAGGATGAGGGTGATGATAAAGCCGAGGATATGGTTCACAGTGAGGGTGATGATGTGGCCGAGCAGATGGTTCATAGCGACGGTGAGAAGGCCGGGGAGGACAAGGTTGAGGATAGGGGTGAGGATAGGGCGGGGGATATGGCTCATAGTGACCGTGAGGATATGGCCGAGGAGATGGCTCATAGCGACGGTGAGAAGGCCGAGGAGGACAATGTTGAGGATAGGGATGAGGATCAAGCGGAGGTTGAGGTTAGTGAAGAAGAAGGAGCACAAGAGGAGGATCAGGAGGATAAGGGCGTGGAGGATCAGGCTGAAGAGGCTAAGGCGTCGTCGATTGCTCGAACGGTGCGTGGCCGAAACGGTCGTAAAAAGCGGCAAAATTCGGCATTTCTCACACGGATTTAACTCCTCAACGGCCACAAAAGAAGGGACGGGCAAAAAACAAAGTTGCGGTGATTGATGTCGAGGCTGTCGAGACAGTTCGAGAGCCGTCGGCGGCGTACTGTTCAAAGTTTTCGGACAGATTTGACTATGCAGCTCGGCTCGAGGTCCCTGCGGAACAGCGTTCTTGCATCGACGCGTACCTTAAAGAGAAGAAGCTTAGGTACCTTTTCTTCAATGTTTCGGTGGTTTTCATTTGATTACTTGTTTAAATGTGCGATTAATCCTTATGCAGCGACGTCGTTTGGCAAAGTGACCTTGCCGCCGTCGATGCACAAGGATTCTATATGCTGCTCTTCCGGGATTTGCTTAAGTCAAATGTTATCGGCGCTTTTGTCGATTGTTTGACACAGCAATCCGCGGGGATCCCCGGGAGACCGAGCATCTTTGTATTCCCAAGTTTCGTGCAAGTCGACTACTGGACAAAGATATAGAAGATGTCGAGAAAGAGAAAGGTGAAAGCTGATCAGCTAGAGAGGTTCGTCGAGGAGATGGCGGGGAGCAGTCGGGCATGGCTAGAGTGGCTTGATGGCCATGCACTGACAAAATTGTCATACGTGTTGACGCCTGTGAATACAGGTAACCATTGGGGAGTGCTCGTCTACAAGGTCATCGAGCGAAAGTTCTGCGTTCAGGATCCGATGGCCTCGCATAAGATGACCTGGGCCGCTAGAGCCTTCATAAGTCTTAACCTGGGCATATTCCGTCGACTATGTTGCAGTTCTGCGTCAATGTCATTTTTATATTGTGCAGGCTGATTTTCTGACGAAGTATTGGGCATTGAAGTACGATTATCTATGTAAGAAGACCGTGGATCCATAGTTTAACCGGTCCCAATTTGGCGACGTAGACTGCGGGGTGCATGCCTGTTTAACCATAGAGGAGTACGTTGTCGACACCCCAGAGTTCGAGAAATATGGCAAAGAAGTCAACATGGATGTGTATCGTGCTTCTATGGCTGCCCGCATTTTACGTGACGAGCATAGTTGTATGCTAGATCTTTCTCAGTAAGTTTCTTGGATATGCTGTTAGACTCTTTGGAGACTATGTTGTTTAGTTTGGTTAACTTATTTTGAGTTGGGGATGGGACTGTTTGGAGACCTTTTGGTTGTTTATGTTGGTTTTTCTTTTGTGCATGGACGGTTATTGCCAAGTGTTGTGCTGTGTTGTGTTGTTCTATGACTGTCCGTAATTTATGCAGGACCATATGTTCTTGTATGACCGTATCTTATCTTTTACGTTCCAGAATATGCAGGTTAACCGTATCATTATGTAAATATATATCGTACCTTATATATCGCACATGTAGTACCTTATCTGTTGTACTCTAAGGTACCTTATCATTTGCATATGTAGTACCATAACCTGAAGTTTTACCGTATCCATACGTATACATATACAGTACCCAGATATGCAAGTATACCGTACTGTATCGCTTACATATAGAGTACCGTAATATGCAGATTATCCGTACCATTACGTATATATATATTGTACCTTATATGTCGCACATGAAGTACCTTATCTGATGTACACTAAGGTACCTTGTGTTTTACAGAAGGTACCTTATCATTTACATATATAGTACCATAACCTGCAAGTTTACTGTATCCATAATTATACATATACAGTACTCAGATATGAAAGTATATCGTACCATTTGTTATACGATCGAAAAATAAATACATTCCTAATTGAATCGCGTAGTCCTGTGTGATTTTGACAATAACTAATAATAAAGAAATGAAAAAAAATGTATGAAAGCCTAATGCACCGAATTCGCAGATGTAGCACTCACCAAATTATTCAAATTATGTTGTACTTGTTCGTGCTTCTATCCTTATAATATAATGAATCTTGGTATTCTAAGATTTAATTCATGTGTGCGGGGCGTAATGCATCGAATTTGATCTGAAACGTATTTCATACTATATATTACTGTTCTACGGTGGTTCGAGATGAAAAAGTAATTCGTATGACCTCGAAAAATACTAACCCTAGTATGCCGTATCATATATTTAAGGGACGCCGTAGCAAAAATAGCTTTGTAACGGTACCTGTCGTTTTGTTAGAAGCGTACCAACTCAGACACGGTTGCAGTACCCAAAATTACATATGACATGAAACATTTTATGAAAGCCACCGACATGTCAGATGAGCTGTCTTTTTTATTTAATACCTCGTATGTCAGAATCTGTCCACTCATGACAGAAAAACGTCATAAAAGTGTGCAGTCATTACAGA
Organism: Craterostigma plantagineum; assembly: GCA_027422505.1. Classification (NCBI taxonomy): domain Eukaryota; kingdom Viridiplantae; phylum Streptophyta; class Magnoliopsida; order Lamiales; family Linderniaceae; genus Craterostigma; species Craterostigma plantagineum. Next base: position 686,128 of record JAPQWV010000254.1, on the reverse strand, counting down.
AAAAAGTCAGAAATTGTCTCTTCCTTTCTCCACATCAACATCTGTTGAAATGCTTCGTTTCTGACGAAATATAGCCAAGTCTTAAATTCGAAGTCTTATTTTAATTTATACGGTACCTACTTCCGAAACGATACAGTATCCTATGTTGTACCCTTAGAGTACCTAAATGACCTATATTGCCGTACCAAATTTGCGTATATTAACGTACCAAATTGGCATATATTACAGTACCAAGTTCGCTTATATTAGTACTATGTTGGCATATCTTACGGTATCACTGGTATATTACAGTACCAAATATGCATATTACAGTACCAAATTTACATAGATTACGGTACCAAATTTGCATATTGTAGGGTACCAAACTGGCACATATTACAGTACCAAATTTACATAGATTACGGTACCAAACATGCATATCTTAGGGTACCAAACTGGCATATATTACAGTACCAAACTGGCTGTCATTACAGTACGAAATTTACATATATTACGGTGCCAAATGTGCATATATTACTGTACCAAACTGGCAGTTAGTATAGTACCAAATTTAGACAAAAACAATGAGCCATATCCTATTGACATATTTGAACAAAACAATGACCTACTGGCATCATTTAGACAAAAAGAATGAGCCATTACCATACAAAAAGCATCGAAAAAGGTAATGGGACAAAAGCAATAAGAAAATACATGGAAAATACGGACGCTACGCCGTTACGGCTTCTATACAAGTACGACGATTATGCCCGTATTTCCCACATATTTTACACTTCTTGGATCTTCTATCTACCTGAGAAGGAATCCTCCGTGTCTTTCAGCGACCGAGGAGAACACGGATGTCCGGGTCACGAATGAAATTCTCATCATCGATTTGAGCATTCATCTCGTGAGTCGGAATAGGGTTGATGATCGACATATATGCATCTCTATACTTCTGGCATCAGAAGTACGGATCACAATAATCGTAAAAAGAATGTCTCATAGTTGCAATACACGCTGCTGCATGCTTACAAGGGATTCTATAGACTTCCCATTCTCTGCATGAGCAGGTCCGCTGCTGGATGTCCACCGCAAATGAGCCATCTTCACCGACAACCTCAAATGCCACGTTCGAAGATTTACTCACTTTCAACGTGCGAGCAGCAGTGATATTCTGAACAAGTTTCTTTTCTTGTTTTAGACATAACTCGCTAACAAGGGTTCGCGTCGTTCGTGCATCATTGTCATGATTTTCACGCGAATGGTATCAACCATGCCCTTTACAGGCAACGCCTGTGCTTCTTTTACCCAAGAATTCCAACACTCTGCTTGATTGTTGTTAATAACTCCCCACCTATTCCCGTCGAATAACGCATTTGCCTAACATGTTGGATCTGATCTCTCAATAAAAGTCTTCGCAATTGGCATAGACTCGATGATGCTGGCGATGTGAGTCTGAAACTGAACCGAAGTAGTTGCATAAGCCGCTTTTTTGAAGACGGATGACCAATGTTTCTTGTTGTGCTTCGGGTAATGTTTCATCACTTGAACAAATTAAGAACAAATTATTTGCATCGTATTCATTAATGTAGTGTACACATTACTAAAAAATACCTCTTTGTTGAAGTTGTCAACCAAATGGCGCAAGCAATATGCATGACGACTTCCTGGAAATGATATAGAAACAGCTTTAATAATACTCGATGCCGATCTGAGAAGAACGTCAGCTCCCTCAATGTCGACGAGTAATGATGAAACATGCTCCTCAACTTACCAAAGAACCACTCCCAATTTTTATCATTTTCAACGCTTACAACGCCAAAGGCAATCGTGAACAAATCTTCGTTTGCATCCTTTGCGACGGCTGTAACGAGCACTCCTTTAAACTTGGTCTTAATGTGAGTACCATCAACAAATATGAGCGGCCGACTTCCATGAACAAAACCTACGAGACACGCGTGGATGCAGATAAAGAGCCGACGAAACTTGTTGTCGTGAGGGTATACATCGTACTCTGCCATGCTACCTGGATTGGTTTCTCTAACGGCATTACAATACCACCTCAACTGATCAAACATACCATTATCCAACCCATATATGTTACGAATGACACTTTCTTTGCCTCTATACGCCTTATGGTACCCCACTTCAACTCCATAGTCCCTTAGGATGTCTTTAACCATGGCAACGGGACGATACGATGGCTCGTCTCGGACCCTCTCTTTCACTATGTTCCCTACCCACGGCACGTCCGCTCGCGGATGATCACGACTCCTAAGAGTATCTTCACCACAACTGTGTTGTAGATTGGATCTCCGAATGGCAAACGAATTGTCGCATTTATAACACGATGCATATATCCGCCACTTGTACGTCTCATCCTTGCAAACGGCAATGATTTTCTTGCGCTCGTTCTTTGCATAGACAAAGTTTCTCCAGATTGCAATGGAGTAGTTCTTCAAATTCCGTCTAAATTCATCTGCATCCCTAAAGATTTGTCCATCTCCCCGAATGCAATGATTCCATGCATCTACTGTGTTTCTTTCAAAATCACACTCCACGGATTCTCCGTTCTCTTCCGTACTACAAGTAATGTTATCAATCATCAATATGAAAACCCTAAATTTAAAGTTTAACAACAATAAAATAAAAACAAACCTGTTCGCCGGCCACTTGTACCACATTCATCGGCACGTTATACTTTCATCGGTATCATTGAAAATTTGTATCGAGTAAACAACTGATACATATTGAAAACATCCGCATTTTCTTTCAATGTCGAGTACAAACTTTAGAACGGAACTTGATACTTTATTGAGTCATGCCGGGAATCGATATCCGACCACCTTCTTTGGAGGGATATGTATATATCGATAAGCGTCGTTGCTTCATTGATTAATAGTAAGGAAGACTCCCTTTTATACTCACACATTGCAAATAACGTCCCGCCACCAACCGAATTCGCAGACGCCATATTTTCAGATAATATGGCAACCTGTATAAATGGTACGGCGCATAGTTTAGATTAGTACTGCTAACTGGACATTTTAGTACCGTATAGACAGGTTACTTGGTACTTAATATAAATACACAAAGATACTACATGACATACAAGTCCAATCGGACTGTGTCGCATAATATATTTAGGTACGGTAAAACTACATACAATGGTACGTAATATTCATAAGAAATGATACGTCGTAACAGTTATATAAAAAAATCCGAAATCTCGATGGATTAGCCTCAATAACTATCAAATCCTAACATTCCACTCTTATATGGAGCTCTTGAATCGCATTGAACTCCCGGGTTTTGGGCTAAACCCTGAACAAATGCGTGAAATCGATTAACAAAATCCAAACAAAAAGAAAAGCTTACCTGAAAAAATCAACGCCCAAAATCGAGAACCCAACGTGGCTCTTCGATCCTTGTCCGGTGCCGGCACGAGCAAAAGGAGGTGGTCGGCAAGAAGAAATTCGTCGACGGCGGGCTGGAGCTCGATTTTTGCAGAGAAAAAAAAACTGAAATGAAATTCTAAATCATTTAATAAGAGTATTTTGGTAATATTAGGTGATTAGGTACCTAAGGTGTAAAATTTTTATTCAAATGGGTACCTAGCTATAAAATATGTCTGACAAAGTACTTAAGTGGCTTTTTAGTTTTGTATTGGGTATTTATGTGTAGATTGCCATATATTATATGATGGAATAGAGGAATTCATACTTCCTCTAAATATTTCTCTCTATAATTACATTATCCTAATAATCATAATATAAATATTAATCACAATAATATTTTTATAACACGTTATCTGCACGAGCGCTCTACGGCAACGATCAACCTCCGTCGAGATACTTTCACCAGTGAGATATGGTAATTTTATTTTTATGTACGGTAATTTTGTTTATCGTACACTATTATGGCTACCTTAAAAAAAATAAAGTATACGTTAAAACGCCTCTAGCCGAGTGGTATCACGGAATGTAAATAAAAATCTGGTCCATTAGTTAATTATAAAACAAAAAATAATTGAGGTCTACAAGATTCAAACCTTGCCCAATTAGATAAATAGCTCATAGCTCTACCACCAGACCTAATAAAAATATACGTCTTTATTCATTTTAAGCTTTATATCGTATTTTCGGTTTTCTTTTTTTTTAAAAAAATAGCTTAGACCGGACCACAATCGCACCAGATTTTTGGCCGGTTCGCTGGTTTCCGATCGAAACCGGCCGGCCCGGTCCGGTTTTCAAAACCTTGGTGGACATTTGAGAAAGAATCAGAGGATTCGTCAATCTAATGAATTATCTTGTGTCACTTGCTCTAAAGGGAAGTTAAATATTCGACGAAAGTAAAGAATAAATATATTGTATTTTTGGAACGAAACATGGTGATATTTGTGGCACGATACACCCATCATGTGGATCATTTAAATATTTTGTGGTATTAATTGATGTATCAAGTAGATGGTCACATGTATGTTTATTATCTACGAGGGACATGTCATTTGCGAGATTACTTGCTCAGTTGATTCCATAAAGAGCACATTTTCCAGATTATTCGATAAAGAAAATACGCCTTGATAATGATGGTGAATTTTCTTCCAATGCATTTTATGCTTATTGTATGTCTATCGGTATTGATGTTGAGTATGTGCCACATGTTCATACGCTAAACAATCTTGCAGAATCTTTGATTAAACGCCTGCAATTAATTGCAAGACCATTATTGATGAAGTCAAAGTTTCCCTCAAATTGTTGGGGCATGCTATATTACATGCACCGACATTAATCAGCACAAGCCAACAAGTTATCATGATATCTCCCCATTACAAATGGTTTATGGTCAAGAACCAGATATTTCTCATCTACGAATGTTTGGATGTGCGGTATATGTTCCAGTTACGCCACCACAACGCACAAAGATGGGAGCACAATGGAGGTTGAGAATATATGTTGGATTTGAATCTCCATCGATAATAAAATATTTAGAACCTTTAACGGTAGATCTATTTACGGCTAGATTTGTCGATTGTTATTTTGATGAATCAAATTTTCCGACATTAGGGGGAGAAAAGAAACAGTTGTAAAAGAATATTAGTTGGAAGGAATTATGGGTAAACCATTATGATCCTCGAGCGAAAGAATGTGAACTAGAAGTTCAAAAGATAATTCATTTACAAAACTTAGCTAATCAACTGCCAGACAGCTTTACTGGCCTAAAGAGGATGACTAAGTCACGTATACCAGCTGTCAATGCTCCTGCAAAAATTGGTGTTTCTATAGAACATACAAAGAATGATATCGAGCCTAAGCTACAACTTAAGCATGGTAGGCCATCAGGTTCCAAAGATAAAAATCCACGAAAAAGAAATGGAGCAAATAACAAGAATTGTCTAATCGAGGTTTATCGACTAAAGAAGAGTCGAGGGCCATAAATGTTGATGAGAATATAACTCAGGTACCTGAATTCTGAAAATTTTGAAAATAATGATAATGAAGAGAGCTCGATAAATTATGCCCAGAATGGAATTAAATGGAACCGAGAAGAAGTCAACGTTGACGATCTATTCTCATTTAACGTAGTGTTACATGAAATGAACGAGATTAATGAGAATGAGGATCATGAACAAAGGTTTTGTACAGGAATGCAGACAAAGAAACGATTGGCCAAAATGGAAGGATGCAGTCGAGGCAGAACTAAAGTCACTTGAGAAACAACATGTTTTCGGACCTGTAGTCCACATATGACATACCAGAAGTTTTCGTCGTTATCTAAGTAGTTTGGCAGTACGTGAAGGACTTGATATGCGTCTTATGGATGTTGTCACTGTTTTTATATGGATCGCTTGACAGTGATATATATGAAGCTTCCAGAATGATTCAAACTATCTGAAAATTCAGGGCCACGAAATGAGTGCTCAATTGAGCTTAATAAACCGCGTCATGGATTAAAGCAGTCTGGGCGTATGTGGTATAATCGCCTAAGGAATTTTTAGTGAAAGAAGAGTATAAAAATGATCAAACTTGTCCATGTATATTCATGAAAAGATCTAAGAATGCGTTTGTCATTATAGCAGTTTATGTTGATGACATCAACATAATTGGAACTCCTGAAGAATATCGAAAGCTGTTGATTGTTTGGAAAAAGAGTTCAAAATGAAAGATCTCGGAAAAACGAAATTTTACCTCGGACTGCAAATTGAATATTTAAAGAATAAGATATTTGTACATCAAGAATATTATACGAAAAAGGTATTGAAAAGGTTTTACATGGACAAACTCATCCATCGAATACTCCGATGTTTGTCCGATTGTTAACGTAAATAAAGATCCGTCCAGACCACGTGAAAACGAAGAAGAGCTACTTGGTCCTCAAGTACCATGCCTTAGTGCTATTGGAGCGCTAATGGATCTTACGAGTCATACACGACCTGATATAGCATTTGGTGTAAATTTATTGGCAAGATACAGTTCTTCGCCGACTCGTACACATTGGAATGGAGTCAAACGAATATTTCGACACCTTCAAGGACAACTGATATGGATTGTCTACTCTAATGAGATGAAAGCAGATTTAATTGGGTATGCAGATGCTTATTCTTATCTGACCCACATAATGTTCGATCGCAAACTGGTTTACGTATGGAGGAACTGCTATTTCATGATGATCAGTGAAACAAAGTTTAACGGCTACATCTAATCACGCTGATATTATTATCAAAATCATGAAGCTAGCGGAGAATGTATTTGGTCGCATCGATGATTATGCATATACAACAAACTTTGGGCTATTATTTGAAAAGTCAATTCCGACGGTATTATATGGAGATAATAATGTATCGCACAATAAAAGTAAAGTTATATTATAGACAATAGAACAAATGATATTTCTCCAAAATTTTCCTTTAAATATGAGTTGGAGAAAAATGGGGATATTGACGTACAACAAGTGCGATCTAACGAGAATCTTGCAGATTAATTTACGAAAGCACTTCTCCCAATAATTTTTAGAAAATTGGTATATTCGATTGGCGTTTGAAGAATTTGAGATTTGAAATGATAATATCATCCGGGGAAGCAAATACGCGTTGCACTCTTTGTCCCTTTGCTAAGGTTTTTCTATGTGGTTTTCCCAATAAAGGTTTTAATGAGTCAACATATGAAAGCGTTAATAAAGGAATTATGTACTCTTTTTCCTTCACTAGGTTTTTATTCCACTAGATTTTCCTTATTAAGGTTTTAATGAGCATATTCCTCAATATACATTCAAGGGGGAGTATTATGAAATATTGGAGTGGATGTATATTATATGGAGTGGTTGATAAGATAATGATGAATAGATGAGAATTTAAATTAGATGTAATTAGTTTATGAGAATGTAATATTTTACTCTGTGGTTGTAATTTGAGAAATTTGCCTATAAATATGCACCTTGAGTTGTATTTAAAACACACCACGTATTGAATTTAATTCATAGTTCCTCTCTCTAGATATTTCTCTCTATAATTATATTATCATAATATAAATATTAATCAAATATATTTTTATAACATATTGAACCTATTTTAATCAAGGGTCTCCCTAATTAATACGTTGAGTAAACATTACTTAACAATTCTACACCTCATATAAAAATAAAAATGTTAATAATTTAACTAAGACATATCTACAACTAAACCCCACACCCCAAACTATTTATCGACTAACTCCGCCACGACCACATATTTATCATCAAACTCTCCATTTAAATCAAAACATATCTAATGGACAATTTTAGCCTTGTAAACGTTAACATTACAAAAAAACAGATGGATTATGGTCAACATCCCTCTCTCTCTCTCACTAACTTTTAATTTTCTCTTCTTTTTTTTCTCCAACTCGTTGCGATAGAAATGACATGTGAAAGTGAGCAACAAAAAGATGAAAAATCTTCCCCTAGCGTGGCTTCTTCTTTGATTAAAGTTGTAACAGTGTATATTGCAAAATCTCGATCGAATTCGTTAAACAAGTTCCTTTCTTCGCAATAGTTACCTTATGTTTGCACAACATCTCTTTCAGCGAAGTTTACCAAGTTATATGCTCTGATTGATTTGAAATTTGTTTCTATTGAATGTTAAGCTCTTCATCGTTTCATAGCATCTTAAATTGACTAGATCTGATGTTCTTGCGATTTACTATGAATTGTTTAAGTTGAATTACAAACTGGAATCTCTATTTGTTGTTTGGATAACCTGCTGCACAACTTCTGTATTTCTTAGTTTTAACCCATCCATATTTTTTAAGAATGGACTTTAATGTTAGTAACTATTTATTCTATATTTTAACTTTGAAAATGTTACTACCTCCGTCCCAAACGATTTTGGACATTTGGGGTTTTGCACGAGTTTTAAGAAACTGAATATTTTAATAATATAGTACAATCAAAAGGTAAAAAGTGTATATTTTGACACGTCTTTTGAGAATATTAATATTATTATATTGATTGTTTATGATAGTTTTTTGCTAAATAAGGAAATGTCCAAAACAGTTTGGGATGCCCGATATAGTAAAATATCCAAAACGGTTTGGGACGGATGGAGTATTTAATTATAAATATTGCAAGTTGAAACATTCAAATAGGTAATAAACAATTATAACAATGTATATTCAATTGAAAAAGTATTTTAGTTGTTATATATTTAATCTATTTATGTTATGATATAAATAATTATCAATATTTAAACATTATTTGAAAAATGGTTTATATATCGTAATAATATAAGTAGAATATTTTATGTATTTAAAAATATAGGATCCCGCGAAAAAGTGGAGTAACTCTCATTAATTTAATAATAAATAATAATTTATAAGTTAATATAAAACCGTAGCGATTAATAATACGATGGTGGTACAATGATATCAATGTGCCTTTGGATAAAATAACTTAATTAATATGTTTAAATAATCAATGCAATTAATATTGCTTAAGTTTTGAAAAAAAATATTATTGTTGAGTCATTTTATATTTAAAGAATATACAAATTTTAAGTGTCTAGAGGTGCAAAGGGGGACTAGAAGGGATATGAATATATATTCGACCCCTTTAATTAAATAGGAGGGATTGTGTCCAAATTACTAAAATATTCACAACTAAAAAATTACTTTACCGTTATTACTGCAAACATGACAATAAGATTTTTGAACTTATCCGAATATTTAGTGATTTAGGATCAGTAGTTTAATCCTTCTAAAGTTGGAGTAAAAGTGTATTGAAAACGATGATTTTCGAACTGAGCTCAGCTCATATTCTAGGCTCATGCTCGAGCCCTACAACTGAGCTCGAGCTCTAGTTTTTTAATAAAAATTAAAAAATAATAAAAATGAAAATTAAAGACAAAAGATCAATTGAAGTGATTGCCTGAGGGAGGTATTATAAAGATAGATTAAAACAATTTATAACTTGTTTGGTATAGACATGTCAAAAGGGCTGGGGGCTGGGCCGGCCTGTAGTAGCCGCCAATTGGCGGGGCAGGCCGGGCTGGCTCGCCATGAAAAGGTGCCCCGCGGCCTGACGGGCTTAGCCCCTTTTTAATTTTAAAAAAATAATATAACATTAAAAGATTGAAAATTTAATATAAAAAACTATAACGAATCTAATTAAACTTTTTAATAATGTTTTGTTTAAGTTTCAATTTGATTAAACTACAAATCTAACCTCGAAAAATAAAAAAATATATATATAGAATTTATATATTTATTAGTAAATTACATATATATTTTTAATATTGGCAGGCCCATGCGGGCTGGCCGCCCCACCCCACCAACGCTTACAGCCCGCACACGCTAGCCCATTTAGGCCCGCCCTATTGACGTGGTGGCGGGGTGACCCGCGAGCCAACTTGACAGCTCTAGTTTGGTATGTCGATTTATATTTAGAAGGATTTAAATTTGTACAATTTTTATAAAACTAGTTAATGAGTATAAAATAAAATGTGTGCTTGGTAGTTGGGTAGCTGATGTGAGAGGTGCATTTATCTAAGTGTACATGAGTTTAAAGTTAATATATTTAAACACATGTTTTGATAAACTTGCGAACCAAACACATAAACATCTCACAAATCAACATTTAAATTTTTTTAAAAACATAAGCCATAGTGCCATACAAGGGCTTAGGGTTTAATCCTGTCGAAACCAATTTTGATATTTGAGTTTGGATTAAGGGCGTATGGGTTTAGGGTGGTATGTATTGATTTTCTTGTCCCGTGTCCAAAACAGAATCGCTTAATAGTCCAACAAGTCATCGGGAAACAATCGAACATCCATTAGGAATGAAATCGGTACTGAGAGAAAAACATGAAAAATTGAAAAAAAAAACCTAAAGAAAACAAGAATTAAAGCTCAAATAAGAAAAACCAAAAACCTGGTAATCAAGTCTAAAACTCCACAACTATGGCTATTAAACTTATATCTGTAACACTCTTCACTTTTTTTTAAGTCTTTCAGCAAGGGGACAACTAGTCGATGATTTTAGACGACTCATTCATGGATATTTTCCATTTGGTGTTGATTTAAAATATTCAACATACGTTTGACCTCATAAAATACTCCATTTTGGTCTATATACATTTAAAATGCGATTTTTTTTGGTATGAAAACCCTTTCATTCCCAACCATCAAACTTTGTCTTTACATCATATAGTCTAGATAGAGTTAACTTATTTAGATACTGTAGAAAGAGCTAGCTAACATTAAAGAAGATTCGATTAATAACTCCCTGTCCCTGACTTGCATTTGGTTTTGACTGCTCTTGATTCTTTCAGGCTTTCAAGTCTGATTTTACTCTATGCACTATTTGTGTGGTCGCATCTATACCCAATATGTACTTTATAGTTCTTGGCCCTCCGTATATAATATACAGTGGCTGCAAATATAGCCAACTGCACCTTCTTAATGACATGCCTCTTTCGCCCCATTCAACTTAGCCACAACCCCCATCTTCTCAATTACTGGCATTTGATCTTCATGCACTCTGTGATATCCGTAATCACCCTACGACTTGAATCCACCGATTCATTATCTTCTTTGCACAGTGCGCAAATAGGATCACGAACTTGAATTTCCCCGGTTCACTAGATTGTCTTTGGTGTATACTTTGCGGAGTAGAACCCATAACTAAAATATAAATGCATGTTTCGGAATATTCCATCTGTTCCCCACTGCAGCCGCTACAGAATTGGTTTTTGCGTACCTTTTGGTCAGTCGTATGCTGAAGAGACCGTATATCTCCCATCCGGCGTTGCAAGCAATCTGTCGCCTTTAAAGCCATTCCACAGTATACTCCTTTCCGCCAGTGCCACCACAATCTATTGGTGTGCTGTGCTCCCAGAAGTCCGCCCCTTTGAGATAAGTGCTGTCTAGCTATCTGATCCACAAACTATCTTGCTAAATCCTAAACTTGTTTTCCAAATACATGCACTATTCCATGTTTTCAGTCCCTAATATTGAGGCCTCCGTACTGTTAGGTCCAACACACCTTAGAAGAATTTGAAGAAGCCAAGTCATCTGCTCAACTAGAAATGGGCCCCAATATTAAATGAAAGCTGGTGCTCTCCGTGGAGGTAGACGGTATTGGCCGAACCACGTAAAATTTTCGTGTTCTCTGTCGACGTCATTTCGGTTTTATATTGTCCCAACAAAATCATCACGGTTCAAAATAAACCTTCGGCTGGGCCCGACCGATCAACCCCAACAAGTGGTATCAGAGCCAAGCCTAATTGATATTCTAATTATGCTCTGTGATTGCAGTTTCGTCTGATCTTCCACATCACATCAATAAGGTTTATCGCTACGGGGAGCCAGTATCGGGCCAAAGTTGTTGAATTTCTGCAGGGATAATGGCGACGGAAAGCAATTTCCAAGTGCGGCAATTTGATGGTACGGGGAGTTTCACTCTGTGGCAGAGGCGAGTAAAGGATATCCTTGTTCACCAATGTCTGGCTAAAGCTTTGAAAGGGGACACAACGAAGCTGGAGAAAATGACGAAAGAAGACTGGGAGGATTGGGATCAAGATTTGTCAGCACAATCCGTCTGTACATTGCGGATAATATTATAAATAATGTTGTTAATGAGGATTCTGCACCAGACTTGTGGGCGAAGTTGGAGGAGCTGCATCTCGGGAAAAACTTAACCACAAAGTTAGATCTAAAGCGGGAGCTGTACCGCTGAAGATGGAGGAAGGTGGGAATCTCATGGATCATATAAGCGTGTTCAACGGTCTTGTGGATCAACTTATAAAAGTAGAGGTGAAGTTAGAGGAAGAAGATAAGGCCCTTTTACTTCTTACCTCGATTCCTGATTCCTACGATAATTTGGTCACAACCATCTTCTACTGAGAGACGACGGTGAAGATGGTGGATGTACACTCAACTCTTTTGGCGCATGAAAAGAGGAGACGATCAAATCATAGGGATAGCCAAAATTCGGCATTGGCTATTCATGGGGAGAATCGTAGAGGAAGGTTCCATGCCAGGGAGTTTGGAAGTAGCAGTAGGTCCAAATATGGCGGGGAAGGGTATCGTGTGCTACAAATGTGGTGAGCTGGGACACATCAAGAGGAATTGTCCGACTTGGAGGACGGACAAGAACGGCGAGGAAAATTCCACAACCATGATAGCACAAGATACGGATGATGTTGTAGACGTTCTCACAGTCTACAATGATTTTTTATTCGGGGTCGAGGTACCATATTTGCTCCGAAAGAAAATATTTTGATACGTTCCAGAGATACGAAGAGGTTCGGTTTCCATGGCTGATGGATACTGTCATGCGGTTCGTGGTGTTGGAACTGTGAAGATCAAAATGACAGAGCGGTGCAAGCTTTGGGTGGTGTGATCTTTGTCCCAAAGTTACGGAAGAATTTAATATCTTTGAGCCAGTTAGATTCCAAGGGCCATGAGAGTCTCATAGCAGAGGGAGTCTGTAAAATCACACGTGGCGGAAAAGTCCTACTGAAAGGAGAAGAGCGTGGAGGTTTGTATCGTTTGGACGGGAGTGTACAAAACACTCTGACTTCGATGGGTTCACAAAAATCGCGCGCGCGTGGTGGAAATGCAGACGATGGTGAGAAGGAAAGTCCTGCTGGAGAAGGGGTTGCATCTGTTAATGTTGAGACATCGACATTGACAATGTTGGGATAACATTTTGGTCAACATTTGTTGACAGAGAATGTCGCCTTTTTCCTAGTTTTATCTTTCATACCCAAAACGTGTTTAATTCGTGTCTAGCTATTTTTAGTGTTTTGCAGGACCTAGATAAGGAAAGGAACGAATCAAACCATGTGGAGGAAGTATGGATCAGCTAGAGCAAAAATAGGAATGAAGCATACTAAAAATGGGAAGCTTGGAGCTCAAGTGAAGACCGAGCATTTGGAGCTGACCAAGTCGACTCCCAACGGTCACTAACGGACCAATACACTTAGTGGACGTTAGTGGACGTTGAGGGCAGTTACAAAGTCGTTTGAGAAGTTGCCCCAAGGTCGAAGACATATAAAAGGGCACTTCACTTAAACGACGAAGGAAAAACGAGCGAGAAAGAGATTTTATGAGCGAGTTCGAGCAAATATCATTTCTTAAGAGAGTTTTATTTTTAGTCTAGTTTTTCAAAGGTCGAAATATCTTGTAGTTTGCAGAATCGTTTGGTTCGTAGGTTTTGCTAGGCTTAGTTTTGACTATCCTTTTTGATAGTTTGTAATCCATCTTTATAGTGGAGTTTTGCGCCTTGAGGCACGCCACAAGTTATTTGACTTGCTGCACAAAATCACTTCTCGTGTTCGTTTCGTTATGTCACTAAGTACAATCATTTCCGCTGTGTGTTAAAAGTGAGATTAAGTGTTAGCCTGACATTTTGTCCAACATCAGTTTATCACTTGGCATTTTTACATCCATTTAGTACGGCACCCCCTTCAAAGTGGTATTAGAGCTTACGCTTAATGCTACTAAGCACTAAAGATCTTCTATAATGGATGTTATGAGCTCAAATAATGTCGGCAAAGTCCTTGTGTTAGACGGCACCAATTATGCGTATTGGAAGGTTCCAGTTCGTCAGTGTATCAAGTCCATCCATGTGCGAGCGTGGGAAGCAGTACTCAACGGATATAGCCCACCTAGGACAGCCCCTAATGCTGATGGAGAAGTATATGACAAGCCGATCGAAGAAGGGACTGTGCCTGAACGAACCGCGGCAGAATTTAACGACAAGGCACTCAACGCCATTTTCTCAACGGTGGACATCTTCATGTTCAAGATCATCCAGAATTGTATAATGGCTAAGAACGCATGGGACTTACTCCAAAGATACTGCGAAGGCGACGCAAGTGTCAGAGAAACCAAACTACGCCTTCTTCTCAACCAGTTTGAGAATATACGGATGAAGGAAGATGAAGACATCACTGCGTACTTTGGAAAGCTCTTGACAGTTTCTAGCGAGTGCGCCAGCCTAGGAGATCCGATAGCCAATAAGGTATTAAATTCTAAAGCTATTCGTATACTAACTGAAAAATAAAATGTGAAGGTAGCGGCGATCGAGGAAGCACATAACTTGGCCACAATGGAGTTCAATACTTTGATGAATGTTCTGAAGAACTACGAGACCAATCTCGAGGTTCATAAAGGGGCTTCTCGTGGCTAAAGCCTCGCCCTGGTTAGTCAGCCAACTATGGAACCAACTACGGTGGACCCCAACAGTGAGGAGGATATGGCCATGCTCGTGAAGAAATTTGCTAAGTTCTTCAAGAATAAAAATGTTGTGCAGAATGTTGGCCCAACATTCAGAAAAGGCCAGAACGTCAAAGCTGAACCGCCTTCTTCTCCTCCGTTCTTTAAGCGCAAACCAGATGGGAAGTCAGACGGAAAGAAGAAAAACGTCAACTATGATTCAGTCAGATGCTATGAATGTCAAGGTTGGGGACACTATGCCAACGAATGTGCGAACACACTTCGCAAACGTGGAAAATCGCTTTGAGTGGAGCTATCTTACGATGAAGATGAAGATTCTGACCAAATGGAGATCAAACAATCATCAGTGACAATCCAGTCCTTCTCGGATGACGAAGACGAAGAAGATCGTCAAATTGGCTTCACTGCGGTAACTGATGTTGAGCCAACATCTGACTCAACATCTGGAAATCATGTCATCTTTTATTATGATGATTCAATCTGTTTTGATGGTTTTTCGAGTTCTGATGATGCAGAAGCAGGTTGTAGCGATGAAGTTCAGATGAACGAAGCCTTCAAGCTACTATCCTCTCAATATGAAATTGAGAAGGTGAAAATGAGCAACTCAAGGCCGCTGTGAAAGTACTGACCGAGGAAAACGAGAAGAACGAAAAGCTTATTGAAAGCTTGGTGGATGGTATGAACAAGATGGAAGCCGTACTGACACGAAAGGACAAGGAGATAGACAAGCTACAAATGCAAGTCGACGAAGCCGATAAGACCTTTGCAAAATTGAACAAGGATAAATCTTCCCTTGATGAGGTATTGTCCCTAGGTATATTTGATAAACAAGGTCTAGGATATAATGCTCAGCCTACGTGTGATGTCCCAAAACCCGTGACCCATGTTCAGCCTAAGATAGTTTTTGTTAAAGCTCAAACCGCGAGTAACGAGAATGTAACTGTGAATCCTAAGAATAGTTCCGAGCATGCACCCATTAAGAGTAAGGATAGCTCGTATATTTGCCATCATTGCAAGCAAACTGGTCATTTAAAGCCATTTTGCTGGAAGTTGAGGAGAGAGATTTCTGCAAAGAAATCATTGTCAACTTAAATGTTACCCAACATCCCGGTCAACATTGAGAAATCAGTGTTGAAAGAGTCTGGAGAAACTTCAGCTGGGTCATCTTCAAGTTCTAGTAATCAGAATGCTGCTTTGTTGTCCAAGAAAGTTTGGGTTGAGAAATCTGTTCATAAACGCCATGTTGTGTATACCTCTTTGCGAGCTAACGTGATAGGGTGATGGTACTTTGATAGCGGGTGTTTCCGACACATGACGGGTACCAAAGAGTATCTTAGTTATTACAAACCCTTAAACAATGGGTCTGTTACGTTCGGAGGTGGAGCAAAGGGACGGATTCTCGGCCGAGGTAGATTGAACGTGCCCGACTTTCCCAAGCTAAGCAACGTGCTTCATGTTGACGGGCTCGTAGCAAATCTGATCAGTATAAGCCAACTCTGTGACGTCGACCTTGAGGTAAGATTCAATAAGGAGTGTTGTGAAGTTTTTAACAATTCTGTGCGACTGATGGCAGGTAAAAGATCGAGCGACAACTGCTACCTAGTCGGCGATAAATCCAATGTGAAGGACGTGCGAAAACTTTCTAAGGCCGAAGATGGTGTAATCCTATGGCACTACAAGCTAGGCCACGTCAACTACAGAACCTTGGAGCAGCTTATCAAGCATGATGCAATCAGAGGCATTCCGAAGCTTACGGAGTTTGGTAAGGGTGTTTGTGAGTCGTGCTTGAAGGGTAAGCAAGTGCATGTTAGCCATAATGTTGATCAACATGCTGCCCAACATTTTAAAACTGCTCACTATTTTCAGTTGATTCACATGGATTTGATGGGTCCTATGGAAGTAGATAGCATACGAGGTAGGAAATATGGTTATGTGCTCGTGGATGATTTCTCTAGGTATGCATGGATATTTTTTCTTAGGGAAAAATCAGAATCTTTCAATTTTATTTTTGTGCGATGAATAGGAATAATTTCAGTGCATCTATCTTTCGTATTAGGTCAGATCATGGTAGGGAGTTTGAAAATCAGTATTTTGATGAGTTCTGTGATAAGAAAGGCATTGTGCATAAGTATTCATCTCCTAAGATGCCCCATCAAAATGGGGTGGCCGAAAGGAAGAATAGGACGTTACAAGAAATGGCTCGTGTTATGTTACTTTCTAAGAATGTTTCTAAGCGTTTTTGGGCTGATGCTTGGCATACTGCGTGTCACATATCGAATCATGTTTTCTTTAGGCATGGTACTAAAAAGACCTCGTATGAACTGTTGAATGGGAAGAAGCCTATGGTTAAATATTTTCATGTCTTTGGATGCTTTTGTTACATGTTGAATGATTGTGAGTATTTAACCAAGTTCGATTCGAAAAGTGATAATTGTATTTTCCTTGGATACTCATCTAATAGTCGTGCTTATCGAGTATATAACTTGCGTATGAAGTCCGTTCAGGAGTCAGTGAATATTGTGTTTGATGATGCTACTGATCTTAGCAAAATGTCTCATTAAGTTGATATTTCAGATGTTATACAACCAGTCAATGAAACAGAGGAAACTGGGGATGACAATGTTGAGCCAACATCGGACTCAACATCTGTGCCAGAACAGAACACTGAGGCTGGTCCCAGTGAAGTACGACGAGATCGACGAGATCCCCTGCAAAGATTCAGAAAGATCATCCCACTGACCTTATTATTGGAAATGTGAACGAAGGAAGGAAGAACAGAGACAAACCGCGCAAAGATTACAAGTCGATGGTAAGAAACGTATGCATGAACACGGTATACGCTGACGTACGGTTTAGTTGCTTTGTTTCTGTGGCAGCCTCGCCTTCCACCACTATTTTCTACACTAGTCTACGCGACTAATGTCGTAATAACGAAATAAATCGTATGAAATTTCGGATAAAATTTTTCCTTTTATAAAAAGGAATCGTAACGTTTCCTACAAAATCATACTGGGTCGTAATAACATAGGAAAGTGCGGAAGCGATTCAAAATACAATTATCTACTGGGCCTCCCCTAGGTCGCATCCATGCACACACTTCCATCTCAAAAGCCCCCGAAAGCTTCAAAAGTTGGCCTCGCTGTGAAAATGATCACGTACCGTGATCGCAGGGTCCTACAACACATAAAAACATTGAATGAGCTTATAAAGCTCAGTAAGTGAAAACCATGCATGCACTGCACGTGACCTAAATAGCGTAGGCATCCGCGCCAATGCTATCTACTTTTCACATTATTCCTAACCTTTCTCACATTCTTTTTGACCTTTCTAACATATTTGGGCCCCTTCGGCTTTCAATCTTACTATGCACCATATAGAGCTCAAAACCCTAAGGGTATAAGTGGCAGTACACACAATGGGAGGCTAAACCCGAGTACTCCATCTGTTCTTATCCCTATGGAGCTTTCAGTCCCAATGCGGTCCACACTGAGAGGCTAATAGTGCCTTTCAATCCCAATGCGATCCCATTCAGAGGCCAACCTGGGCACATAAATTTCGTTTAACCCTAAGGCGCCTTTCCATCCCAATGCGGTCTGACACGCGGGCGCTTCTCACTGGTAGCTTACTACGAGGTTGCCAACACTCGATGTTCCCTCGGTGTCGTTCATACCCTCGAGTCGCATCCTCCAGGTTGCATCTCCCGCTACGGGGTATTCCCCCTACCTTTCGTGAATCAGGTAATTCGGCTTCGTGAATCGCCGTGGTAGCATAGAAGAGCCGAGACTCGTCATTGAGTCGACACAAATGCCAATATCGGCAGATATACATCGCTCTCAAGCGATCTTATACTCATGCACGCTATTTCCCTGACTCTCATACTAGTCGTGCGTGCAGATGCTCATGCCATGAATCATGTAAACATGCGTACAATATTCATAGAATAATTTACGTCACATAAAAATCACGTAAATTACGTCACATAGAAATCATAGAAATCACATAAAAATCACATAAGTCATATAGGCAAGTAGTCACACAAAATCATAAAATCACATAACACATAATTTCATGCACATAAAAATTATGTGTTGTAGTTGCGATTTCCACTTACCTGGTATCCTTAGCTACTTAGCTTATCGTACTTGTAAATCGCTAATCTTCAAACCCTAAGTATAACAACATACAAAATTAGGGTTTGTTAGTCTATTCACAATTTCACTAAAGTGGCTTAATTTAAAAACCCTAGTTTTGATTTCTATAAATCTCGATATGTTTCCAACATGAATCTCGACATTTGTATAAATCTCGACATTTAAACAATGTGCCAAGATCTCTACACTAACATTGAAATAGATTTCGAGTTTTTATTAAATAATACACAATCTTGATATCAATTAGATTTTTAATTAACCAAGAAGCTTCGAAGTGTGGTCAGAGATATATAGAATCTCGACATCCAATGGATATCGGTATATATATATGTCGACATTATCATTCAATACACCTTTCGACATGTGTTTACAAATGACTCTCGGTATAAAGCATGTAATGATTTCGAGATTTAACTAAACGTATGGAATAAATGTCGAGTTTCATGCTTTCAACACATACTACTATAGATTAATAATCTCGATAAATACATCTTGATATATCATATAAGATGTCGAGGTGTATGTTAAATTTCTAAGCAAGGATATCGAGACTAATTAAGGGATTTCGAGATGTTTTCAGCATTACACATCAAGATGTCGAGATGTGTCACCTTATAACCAAAGATTTCGATATGAATCTTGGTTCTTTTTTCGATACAAACATCATGTCGATGTATATCTCGACATTACACATACAAAGTCCCACATTTAAGTAATATAAAATTTCAACATGGTTTAACGTGGATTTCAATAAATGATATAAGATAGATTTCGTAAGATTCAACATGAATGTCGAGTTAAATTATTAAATCCTATTACCTAAATCTCGACATCAATAACACAGATAGATGTCGAGTTTCAACACAAACTTAGAAATCATTTTCCGAGCTAATTACGACATCCTATCTTATCAGAAATTCATACGAAACTTCATTCGACTACAAGCTTCAAACCTCCATACATTGAACTTAATTCTTATGCCCATTCTTTTCAGATTTTATAAGCCCTACCATCCCTACTACCTAAAAATCGTTAGTTCTACCCCAAAGATCATTCTATACTGAAGTTACAAATCTTAAAGCATATCATATCACCTGAAATAGATCTTGACCGAAATAATGGGTTAGAATGAATCTATTCGTTAATCTAGGGTTTTTACCATCTGTCGTACGCTTAAATTCCATATGCTTCATTAATTTTCTGGAATTAACATAGCTTAACAATCCTAAGTTACAAAATTTAAACAATTAATAAATAATGTTTCGGCTTACCCAACTCGAATCTCCACTTGTCTTTGGATTTTGTTATTGTTTCTCTCGTTCACTGTTCACGTTGATTCATGCGAGTTCTTATGAGGGTTTTCTTTTCCTTTTAGTTCCTTCCCTGAACTCTTCTCCCACGTTACTTTAGTTTAGTTGATAAGTATTATGCTTGGATAATGGTGTGAAGCAACTTATTTTTACATCTTAGGTTAAGGAAGCCTTACGTGTCATCTACTTGTTCATTCTATATATAAGCCATGATTAGTCAAAGTTTGTGTACCGATTGAATTTTCATGTTTCATATAGCAATCGATCAATTATTAATTCTATTTATTTATTTTACATGGGATTAGCCCGATTGGGTATCCCATATTATAGCAATCATTACTTGATTCTAGCTTTTATTCAATTCAACTTATATGTATGGAGTCGATCGATTCTCATTCCCTTTAATTCAGCTAACATTACACTCACATAAATTGCAGCAACCGAATTCCTATCCTTCATGTATCAATCGGTTGATAGCTCTTATATATTTGGGAAATCGGCTGACTCTAGTACATGTTGATGTTGAAATTGATTAATGCTAATTCCTTCTACCTTGTATCCGCCGAATTATCTATATTGTCTACACGACTGATATTTAAATTTCTTCTAAATCCTTATCACATCATATGTCATATATTGTGTAAATTGCCTATCCTATATCGCATGTAATAATATAGGCACGAATAATATCGTAAAACATGTAACATACACATATCATGTAGCACGTAATTCACATAGCACACAAGTCATCTAAAGCACACAAAATATTAGTACATTTATTACAAAATAATTTGTGTGTCATCCTTATTCTCCCATAGTCTTAACCTTTTTATCTAATAATCCAAAAAGGTTTCTAATTAAATACTCTCCACCACTAATTTTATTGCAAATTCCCTAATTAAATTTTACGGGTATTACAGTTTCTGAAGTAGAACCTAAGAATGTCCTTGAAGCTCTCAAGGATAACTTTTGGATAAATGCGATGCAAGAGGAACTCTTGCAGTTTGAAAAGAACCAAGTTTGGACATTAGTACCACGGCCGAAAGACTTAATGTCATGGGCACTAAGTGGATTTTTAAGAACAAATCGGATGAACTTGGTAGAGTTGTTAGGAACAAAGCACGTTTAGTAGCTCAGGGTTATACTCAAGTAGAAGGGATAGACTTTGATGAGACGTTTGCTCCTGTTGCTAGGTTAGAATCGATTAGGCTTTTCTTAGCAATAGCATGTTGGCTTAACATCACTTTACACCAAATGTATGTTAAGGGTGCTTTTTTGAATGGGTATATTGATAAGGAAATCTATGTCGAACAGCCTAAAGGGTTCGAAGATCCCCATTATCCTAACCATGTTTTTAAGCTGCAGAAAGCTTTGTATGGATTGAAGCAAGCGCCCCGAGCTTGCTATGCAAGGTTAGCAACGTTTTACTTGAGTTTGGTTTCACTCGAGGTGAGGCACACCGTACGCTTTTTGTGAAAAGAGTCGGTTATGATATATTTATTGCTCAAGTATATGTTGATGACATTGTTTTTGGCTCGAGCTCACAATCTTTACTAGATCAATTTGTGCAGGCGATGAACACTACGTTCGAGATGAGTATGATAGGCGAATTAACTTATTTTTTAGGGTTGCAGATTAAGCAGAGCAGCAACGGGATCTTTATGTCCCAAGAGAAGTATGCGAAGAACACTGTCAAGAAATTTGGGCTGGACACTACAAAGGTAATGAAAACGCCCATGGTTCTACCCAAAAGGTAAGTAAGGACGATGTTGGGCAGAATGTGGACCCAACATTGTACCGATCTATGATTGGCAGTTTATTGTACTTATCTGCGAGTAGACCTGATATAATGTATAGTGTATGCGTATGTGCTAGATATCAGTCTGAACCTAAAGTGACTCATCTTAATGCGGTTAAGCGAATTCTTCGTTGTGTGAGTGGATCGTGTAGCTTAGGATTATGGTTCTCCAAAGATACTAACTTGAGTCTTGTAGGCCACAGCGATACTGATTGGGCAGGTGACGAGGATGATCGCAAGAGTACAAGTAGCGGTTGTTTCTTCCTAGGTAATAACTTGGTTGCATGGTATAGTAAGAAACAGAATTGTGTGTCTTTATCTACTACTGAGTCTGAATATGTTGCGGCGTGTAGTTGTTGTACGCAATTATTATGGTTAAATAGTATGTTATGTGACTATGGGTTAGAGTGCGAATATGTGCTTATGTATTGTGATAACCTTAGTGCCATTAACATCTCTAGGAATCCCATCCAATATTCACGTACGAAGTATATAGATATTAGGCATCATTTTCTGAGAGATATGGTTGAAAGGTCTTCATTGAGCATATAGACACTAAGCATCAGTTAACAGACATTTTCACGAAAGCTTTGGATTCTGAAAGGTTCTCGGACCTGAAGAAATCCATAGGTTTGCACATGTCAGTCTGAATGTTGGTCAAACATTTGGGTCAACAAAACATATGTCAAATTCGATGGTTACTGCTTTAATGTTTGGTTTGATATTCTGTTCTTTTTTCCTGTGAAATGACTTGATACTTCTTGACTGGTCCCTGAATGAACCCAATCCCTTTTTATAGGCTCTTGGTAATACGTCCCTAGGTACACGGCATTCGCTGTGACGATGTACTTTGCGACTAAAAGCCAATCCTTAGCGCGTATAAGTATGCTTGTAAACTCTCGGCTAGATATAGGTCTTTGGTAATAAGATTCCTTAGGTACACAGCATTGGCGGTGACGATGTATACTAAGTCTTCAATTTGCTCTTATGTGCTCACGTGATGCGTTAGTCCATTTACTAATTTTAGCTCCATGTTTGATTAGGCGATTTTTGAACTATATAGGGTTAATTTATTAAAATGCTCAACGGTTATTTTTTAAGTCCCATTGACTCCACTATACACGATATTTACTGAGTGGACAGTTTACTTTATAACCGTTGGAACCAAGTTTATTAGGCTAAGTGTTTTAAGCTTCACAATTCACGCAACCCTAACCTTCAAAAATTTAATCCTCTCTCTAGAATTTTTCACTACTTCTTTGTGCTGAACCGCGATTCCTACACCCAAATTTTCGTCCAAATTTCTTTGATTTAATCTCTTGAAATGTTGAACTCACCCGATCGTGTAGAAACCCAGGATGTCAGCCCAACATCGCGCAAAACAGTCTACGATGTTCGCCCAATTCAGACGATCCCAGCGCCGATCGAAGACATCGACCATGTTCCGCTCAGTGAGCTTTGCCAGACCCAAGAAAGACGACCCCCGATACAGACTAGAGTTGTAGGAGATGCTATAAACACGGGAACCCCTGTTACTGCCATGGCCGCAGGAGGAGATCCTGTCCCAGACCCAATTCCGACCACTGTGTCCCCAATGGTGTCTCAGTGAGTGCCGGCGAAGAAGAAAAGCGCTTCTAAGAAGAAGAAGTCTCGACCTCAACCTCCTACAGTAGTTAGCGGCTCTGTTCCTAAGCAACGCCGAAGCAACAGAATCCGACAGTCCCTAGTCTCCAAAGGTCCAAAATCGACGGCAGATAAGCTTATTCAACTCTCCAGTTCCTCATCTAAAACCGCAACAGAAACCTCGGAGGATGAGCCCTCTCAAGTTGCTGCAGAAGTCCCAATTTAGGGGGAGCCCAGTGCTGCTGAAGCACAGGCACATAGCCATGTTCAAGAACAAGCTCCTGCTCCGCCTTCATCACCATCGAGTGCTTCGACAGAGGAGATCATCGACTCCACGACCTATGATCGGTTGGATATAGAGACTGTGAGTCCGGGGGAGGCACATCATCTACTCAGCCCAACTCCCCTGCATCTGAGAATAGCGGTGATGACTTTGGTGCAGCTGAAACCCTGCCCACGTGGAGAGCAAAATTGCAGAAGAAAGCTGGAAAGAGGCCAATGTGTTCAGCAGAAAGACCATCCAAGAGATCTAGGCGAGCTGAGGCTTCTCAGCCAGCAACCAGCAGCCATGCCCTGTCGCCAATTCCCAGCGAAAATGAAGATGTTGACGAGGATGTTGACCTAACTCTGGGTTTGACTGGGAGACACCACTTTCCAGGGGGGTGGGGGTTATGCCAATGAGGAGCCGTTGCCACATTTTAGCCAGAGGGTGCTGCGGGTGGAGAGGACAGCAGACGTGACCAGTTTCCGTCGATACGGAATTATGCAATTCTTAGAGTCGCGACAGTTCGACAAGACCGTGACGATGTTTGGGACCTACTGTGGAACAGTGGTCCGTGAGGTATATTCTAACCTTTTCCCTAGCTTAAATGACCCTAGCTCTAGGAAATATGGGAGGCTTTTCTTGAGGGGGAGGTTATATGAATTTTTGGCTGGGCCGGTGAATGAGTTTTTGGGCACCCCAAATGTTGATATGCATGAGACCTATGATAATGAGGAGGTGGTAACTTTCTTGACCGGGGGCAGAGTAAGAGAATGGGATGGGAATTTTTCTGTAAGTTTTTTAACTTTTCTTTCTTCCGTGCTATTCAAAATTGGCATCTTTAATTGGTGGCCAACGGCCAATGAGACCCGGGTAGCTGAGAACATAGCGCACATTCTGTACGCTCTTGGGAAGAACCTGCCCTTGAACCTGGGTGAATTGGTTCTGGAACAAATGGCTAAGGAGGCAGAGAAAAAGTCGCCCGAAATTCTTCCGTTCCCATCATTGATCTATGAAATGTTGGTTCGCGGAGGATTCGAGCCAACGCGCAAAGATGTGGTGGTGACCATCAAAGTGCCATACTCTATCTCCTACATGCACCTTTCAGGGCCGAACAAAGTTGTTGATCTGCCGTGGCGAGCACCTGCTGAGGATGTTGAGCAACATGTTGGCTCAACATCGACTACACAGTCAAGTTTGGAGCGACAAATTCAGTGTCTCGAGGACACAATCACCTTCCTGACGTCGCATCTATCCATTCTGAAGAGTTTGCTTTCTTCCCAAAAAGGGGGAGAAGTTGCAGAAGGTGGGACGCAAGAAGAAGTGGGGACGAGCGGACGTGCAGAGGATCAGGCCGAACAGCAGGATGCAGATGGTCAAGGTACTAGAGCTGGAACTGAGGATGGAGCTGGTGATAAGGAAGATGGAGCTGAAGAAGACAGGGCGGAGGACTCTATTGAGAGTCTGAACGTTTGAATGCATGCGTGTGCTTGAGTGCATTTTGTCGTTTGCATGCTTGCCTGCCCTGACTTGTTTTTTCTATGCCTATTTTAGTATTTGCTATGGACCTATTCTATTTTGTTTTGCAGATGTTTAATTTTCAGGACCTCTATCGGCGTGTACTATTTTACTTAGTACTTTGAATAGTTTAGTACTATTCTGTTTTGCGTCTAACTCTAACCATTTTGAATGTTTTGTGGTTGAGTAGATCTGGCCTAAAGAGGGAGTTTTTACTATGACTAACTTCTGCATTTGGTTTGGGGAAGAAAGATAAAAAGGGGGAGATTGTTAATGTTGAGACATCGACATTGACAATGTTGGGGTAACATTTCGATCAATATTTGTTGACTGAGAATGTCGCCTTTTTCCTAGTTTTATCTTTCATACCCAAAACGTGTTTAGTCCGTGTCTAGCTATTTTTAGTGTTTTGCAGGACCTAGATAAGGAAAGGAATGAATCAAACCGTGTGGAAGAAGTGTGGATCAGCTAGAGCAAAAATAGGAATGGAGCATACTAAAAATGGGAAGCTTGGAGCTCAAGTGAAGACCGAGCATTTGGAGCTGACCAAGTCGACTCCCAACGGTCACTAACGGACCAAATATACTTAGTTGACGTTAGTGGACGTTGAGGGCAGTTACAAAGTCGTTTGAGAAGTTGCCCCAAGGTCGAAGACATATAAAAGGGGACTTCATTTAAACGACGAAGGGAAAACGAGCGAGAAAGAGATTTTATGAGCGAGTTCGAGCAAATATCATTTCTTAAGAGAGTTTTCTTTTTAGTCTAGTTTTTCAAAGGTCGAAAGATCTTGTAGTTTGCAGAATCGTTTGGTTCGTAGGTTTTGCTAGGCTTAGTTTTGACTATCCTCTTTGATAGTTTGTAATCCATCTTTATAGTGGAGTTTTGCCTCTTGAGACACGCAGCAAGTTATTTGACTTGCTGCACAAAATCACTTCTCGTGTTCGTTTCGTTTTGTCACTAAGTACAATCATTTCCGTCGTGCGTTAAAAGTGAGATTGAGTGTTAGCCTGACATTTTGTCCAACATCAGTTTATCACTTTGCATTTTATCCATTTAGTACGGGACCCCCTTAAGCGTCGAAGTCCCTATTCAGAATCGATGGGTAGAGTCGGTTCGGCAACTACACATAGGATTTGTCTTGTGATGAATCAAGTGGGTAGGACCTTAATTCTTGATTCGGATATGTGTAGCTGGTACAAGGAAGGCCAATGAACGTTCGTGGTATTTACGAACGGGTTACTATCTTGCTGGGAAGAGCGTTTGGTGAAAAAGACGCAGAAGGCGGCTGGAGGGGGAGAATTGTTAGGTCCAGCAAACCTTAGAAGAATTTGAAGAAGCCAAGTCATGTGCTCAACTAGAATGGGCCCCAATATTAAAGGAAATGATGTGAGCAGTGCGTTTTTTAAGCTCATTTGTGCCTATAAATAGCATTGCCTTGATCTCTTATAAGGCATCCCAAGCACCAACGAGAAACACCAGTGAGAGAGAGAATAGTGAGAGAAAAAAAACTTATCTTGTCCGGGTGGATAAGGGTGAGAGTGAGTGTAGTTTTACTGGGGTAGTTGGGAATAGTTACAAATATATTACCCGGGTGGGTAAGGGGTCTCGAGTTTTGATTTAAACACGGGTGTCAATTTGTACGCTAATATTCTCAATATAGTAAAGCTGGTGCTCTCCGTGGAGGTAAGCGGTATTGGCCGAACCACGTAAAAATCTCGTGTTCTCTGTCGACGTCATTTCGGTTTTATATTGTCCCAACAGAATCATCACGGTTCAAAATAAACTTCCGCTGGGCCCGAACTGCTCAACCCCAACACGTACGCCTTCTTAACACAAACACGTTCCCATGCTATGTTTCCTCGTGTTCCACCATCTTGCCCTTTTCCCCACAAAAATTCCCGACACTTTTGATCAACCATCTCCACTATGCTTGTGGGTAATAAGAAAATCCTATCCCAGTAGCCATACACAGAGAGCAAAACAGAGTTAATTAAACAACACCGGCCCGCGTATGAAAGGTTACGAGAAGTCCAACAGGTAATTCTCTTCACGATTTTCTCTACAGGACAATCTGATTTATTCCACTTAGTTGGAGAGATAGGAATCCCCATATACATCATGGGATGATATGTCCCCTCAGTGAATCCGGTGATGTTTAACAGTTCATGCTTCACTTTATGAGATACAAGTTTGATTTCTGCTCATTAGCGGAGAGCCCTGAAGCCTTCTTGAAGTGATCCATTGCCTTCATTACCAGCTGCACTGATCTTTTTTGCGCCTTACAGACCACTATCAGGTCATCCGCGAAGGACAAGCTTACAACTCTCAATTCTTTACATTTCGGGTGGTGTCGAAACTCTTCCTTGCTGGCAGCGAGCTGCAATGTTCTAGGGAGGTATTCCATTGCTAGAACGAAGAGACTATAAATTTTGACTAGTACAGACGTCTTCAAAATATTATTCTCCATCATTTTCCATAATTCCTTTTCCTATCGATACTGAATCGTAGACATCGAATGTCCCGACATATCTCACCATCAGCATCCAATTTCTGCCTCCTCGTTTTAGCAATTGTTTCGTCTAGATTTTCTTTCGGGGTTGGAGTATTGATATTGTAACTTGAAGTGAAACGAAGAGAAAATGAATTATCTTCATTGAAGACGTGTATGGCTTTTCAATGAAGTGGTACAACGCTGCAATATTTATTTTCTTTATTTGAATACATTCAGCAAACCTTCATTAATACCTATAAAATATCGAGCAAGTACATGGACATCTGTAAAGGCTTAGTAACTAATCAGACAATTACAAAGATTTATCACTTATTGCACAAGCCAAATGTAATCTCAGGCACAAATTTCGAAATCAATGCTCAACTGACAACACAGAGAACTAAAACTGGAATTGCATCTCCGAAGAGTATCCAAGAGCTTCAAGATGAGCAGCCATGGCCTTGTTCATTGGCGGCGGACCACATCTTAGTATCTGCATCAGAATATTACATAACGTAAGTCTCTTGAACGAAATCGTAATTAACTAATTTATACTTGTTTTCTCGTAAAAAAATTATGGAACCTGAATATCAGGTGACGGTGGTGGGCAGTGAGCTTCGATCATTTCCTTTGTGACGAATCCAACGCCACCATTCCATATTTCAGGAGGCTATATATATATATATATATCAAAAGGTAGGACGAATATATCCGTACTATTTTACTTGTCTTAACTCTTACTATATGGAGAAGAAAAGATTCGAGTTGGAATGTTTGGCAATGTATAAAACGCATTAAAAGTTACCTGATTGAGAACGTAGTACACTTTGAACCTGTTTGGGTAGGTTCTAGCAAGGCTATCCAACTCATCCTATGATTAGAAAATAAGCCCACATTAATACAACTTGAAGTAATCCTTTTAGTAATCCTTCCTTCGTTACATCGATATTAATAGGGTGATTCTTTGCTACTACTAAGTACTACCCCATTGGATTCATAACCATCCTTCTTTCTTACATATAGCAAGAAGATCAAATCAGGCCCACGTAACTCGTTCAATTGATTAGTTTCACAGGCTTGCAAAGCACAAAATGGACGAATAAATAGTAGATTATTACCTTGACAAGAATATCTTCGTACGTGACATTAGCATAAAGCAGATGGACCATGGTTTTGTCATTTGGGTTTTCAAGAATTGCTCGAGTAACCTGGAGAATTTTCCCGAATAGAAATATATCAAGACAGCAAAAATAATCTTATACAAATTATGTATCTTTATCGATGTGTACGAACTTGGAACATAGGTGTGATTCCAGAACCACCAGCGATCATTCCAAATGCTCGTACTTGGCCAGGTTGATACTTGAAACGACCCTAGTAAAAACGTCATGAATAAGGAGACTTTCCAAATGTAACCAATAGCACTGAATTATATTCTTTTCTTTTTCAGTATGTTTACTTAGGGTGTGTTTGGTTTAGGTTGTGTTTGGTATGCGGAATTCGGTGAGGAAAGAAAATAAAAATAGACTTAAGCTAATCTTAAAGCAAAAATAATGGAAAACCATGTGAGGAAAATGAAGGAAAAGTGAGTGAAATCATTTTCTCTCTTGTTTTCTTTTCCTCAACGTTTTCCTCGATCCAAACACAGCCTTAGTGTTTGAGTGTGTGTGTGTGTGGGTGTTCTATATCAAGTTAGCCCTTTTAATTATTGGAAAAGAGGTACCAATATCAAATAGGCAAAACGAATCACTACCTTTGGCCCTTTCACAGCCAGATAATCACCTTCAGACAATTCCCGAAAATGATGGGACATCCTCCCTTGTGGATACATCTATGACCATGCCAAAATTATGAGCCAAAAAAAAAAATGATCTAGCATTTGCTACAATTAACTCAAACACGGATATAAAGAGAGCACACACCTTTATAACAAGCTCAAAATATCCAACATCAGAGTCCAAGGTAATCGGAGTGTACGGTTTGATCACATCTTCACCTTGGCTATCCTTACCCCTGGGAGGTTATACAATGAGCTCTTTTCCAATGTGGGATGAATAAATAGCAAGCTCTCAACACAGTTAGGTGGTGATATATTTTCGGTGGTGTGGGATGGGATGGAACTCTCACTAACGATCAATATATGCCATTTTATCACAAGATGAAAGAGTTAAATGAAACTTACTTGCAGCTTATGTGCTGTCCTATAGGGAGGCCAAGCACAGAAGTTGGGGAAGGGAGAGCAAATTTGAATTTAGCTACGTTATGGCTGATCTGCGTTTTCTTGACAAGCTTGAATTCCTTGAAATTTTCGGGATCTAAGCACACTGTCGAAAACCCAATAATAATCATCTAAGTCTCAAAAGGAAACAACATATACAGCAGCCTCATTGAAGAACCTCCAAACCCTTACTATCGAATGAACCAAAATAATCAAAGATTAAACCTTTACGAAATCAAGATCGACCAGCGATTATTTATTTTAAGGAGAGAAACTAGCACAGTATGATCTAAAGGTAAATGGGTCAGATCAGAGTTCAGAAAAACATAAAACCTTTTGGCTTCTTTGAAGAGGAAAATAAGAAGTAAACAGCTCCTACGGCAACGACACTAACAGCGACGGCGACGAGCATTTGGCCTTCGGACGTCCCCAAGAACTCCATATTCAACGAAAAATTAAGCTCCTGAATTTTCAGGAAACAAATTCAATCAGAAGTGTTTTTATTACAGCAACGCAATTCCTAAATCAATCAAAGAACTTAAGCGTTTATAGGAGTTAACGGAGACAAGATAATAGGTACGGTCCCTTGAGAGATTCCAAGAATTGTTCGTGCCATTACCTTACTGGAGATATTAAAAGCGAATCTGTAATTTGGTAACGACAAGTGAATATCCAAAGCTTTCTCGTTCGTGTATGTTTTTATTAAAATAGAAAGGTTCGGTGAGGGAGGCCAAAATGAATAAAGGTCAAAGTTTCAATTCGTATATTCATCATCCATCTTTCTTGACTTGGACCAAAAGATTAGTAGCACCTTTTATATTACTACCATTAGTTTATTAGTTTATTTATTGTTGTCGTATCAGCAGTCAAGAAATCAATAGCCCTCCTTGTACGAAAGATAACAAGCATATTTTGAATTTATCGTCACTTGTTATTCATTCTAAGGGAAGATTTCAGTTCAGGCCCCCATAAAGTTT
This sequence comes from Craterostigma plantagineum, assembly GCA_027422505.1. NCBI lineage: Eukaryota > Viridiplantae > Streptophyta > Magnoliopsida > Lamiales > Linderniaceae > Craterostigma > Craterostigma plantagineum. Next base: position 655,084 of record JAPQWV010000254.1, on the reverse strand, counting down.
TCATTTATCTGTCAGACCCTATCAGAAAATGAATAAGTTTAAGAGACCAACTTTTTGTAAAAATCGAGTAAAGGACCCAAAAATAGAATTTGACGAAAATACCCTTTGCTCTTTTTTTCCAGCGAAAGTCACGACGTGCATTTTTGCTCTTATATGAAGCGTTACTTTTACTTCATTATATGTTATACAGTTACAGCATAGTGTTACTATACAAAACATGTACGTTATTTTTCAACAACATTGTGTTACTTTGCTACTGCAAAGCGTTATCAACAGAATTTTTTTCGAACTCATTTTTCTTACGCTGAATCGAGCACAAAAAAATCCGATTGACAAATCCAACCGATTCGACATGTCATGTTGGATTCATTATGATATTGACGATGCACGGGTAGAATTTGCTTGTCTAATTACGGTGCAAATTCGAAAAAATAATGGTAAATTGAATCTAGATGTCGACATAAATTGCAACTAATCGGTATAAATTCGAGGTACCCATGAGAAATTGAGGTCTATTTTACCTTATTGAGTCAATAACGACGTGATTTATGCAGTTTTCATCTATTTTTTAGTGTCATTTGAGATTTTCGTTTTATCCCTTTCGATCCATTACTTGTATACAGAATGTGTTATTTACGACAAAGAAGGCGTTATTACCTTTCTGCGACGTGTTACTTCTAAGTCAACATTTGTCATTAACCGTAAGACATTTGTTATTTTTTGCTATGTTATAAGTATTTCTTTTTTACACGATTTAGGGAAAATATAATATACGTTTCTTGCAACTAATCGGTATAAATTCGAGGTACCCATGGGAAATTGAGGTCTATTTTACCTTATTGAGTCAATGACGACGTGATTAATGCACTTTTCATCATGTTTTTTAGTGTCATTTGAGATTTTCGTTTTATCCCTTTCGATCCATTACTTGTGTACAGAATGCGTTGTTTACGACAAAGAAGGCGTTATTACCTTTCTGCGACGTGTTACTTCTAACTCAACATTTGTTATTAAACGTAAGACATTTGTTATTTTTGGTTATGTTATAAGTATTTCTTTTTACACGATTTAGGGAAAATATAATATCCGTTTCTTGCAACTAATCGGTATAAATTCGAGGTACCCATGAGAAATTGAGGTCTATTTTACCTTATTGAGTCAATGACGACGTGATTAATGCACTTTTAATCTTGTTTTTTAGTGTCGTTTGTGATCTTCGTTTTATTCCTTTCGATCCATTACTTGTATACAGACTGTGTTATTTATGACAAATAATGTGTAAGTACCTTTCAGCGACGTGTTGCTTCTAAGTCAACATTTGTTATTAACCATAAGACATTTGTTATTTTTTGCTATGTTATAAGTATTTCTTTTTTACACGATTTAGGGGAAATATAATATACGTTTCTTGCAACTAATCGGTATAAATTCGAGGTACCCATGAGAAATTGAGGTCTATTTTACCTTATTGAGTCAATAACGACGTGATTTATGCAGTTTTCATCTGTTTTTTAGTGTCGTTTGTGATTTTCATTCTTTTTATCTCGATCCATTATTTGTACACAAAATGTGTTGTTTACGACAAACGATGCGTTATTACTTTTCAGTGATTTGTTATTTCTGAGCCAACATTTGTTAGTATCCTGAAGACATTTGTTATTTTCTGGATAATTTGTTATCTTCTATGCGCTAGGGTTTTTGGGTAGTTTTTGGGGTTTAGGACTTACGGGTTCGAGGTTAAGATTAAGGGTTTACGACATGAAATTTTGGGAGAATGATCCACGACTTGTGCAGTATAAGATACAACCTTAAAAAAATTTTGGGGTTCGGGGTTTAGAGGTTAGGGTTTCAGGCCTCGGATTTAGGGTTTTGAGCTTAGTATTTTATATTTATGGTCTATAAATGTTATTAGTACCTAATGTTGACGTTTGAACATGTTTGTGGTGCAATTTATAATGTTATGATCCACTGAAAGATGTGATAGTCTATGTTTTACAATGGAGGACTACATGTTTATATATCAATTGAGATCAACATTCATCTATTGACATCAAATTTCGCCTAATGTGTATTTTAAAGGAATGTGGTGATTAAACTTCATCAAATTATATATTTACATGAACATCCATATTAAACATCCAAAATAAAAGTGTATTTTTGTACGAATTAATCGAATTATTGACGTGGTACTAAATAACATTTATGAGGTATCAGTATTGATCAGTGTGTTATTAATTAAGTTCGAGTTGTTTTTTTTTTTAACCTAACGTGTGTTATTATTTCCAATTAATGTAGTACAATTTTGAGAAAGTCCTGTAAATATGCTCTGACAATTCTGTTAAATTCTCTGACGGTAGAACCTTCTAGAATATTCTCAATGAAGTGTTTTTTTTACATGTAAATGTGTGATATTTGTTGTGTAAACTGTTACTCACTTAAAAAACGTTTTAGTCTTAGAGAAAGCTAAAATTTTCTCAATTTCATGGTTACCGACTTACTTTTTCTTTTAATATTAAGACTCGTTTGATTCGATTTTATCTTATTCAGTCGCCTTTACCTTGTTCGGCCGTTAAAGTTGATACTGAATCGATTTTTGGACGAAATTTTTGATTTGGGGGTGGAAGCACGAATTCATTCGATACATAAAAAATTCGTCTTTATTAGAAAGACCCATCTGAAATTGAGGACGGGAAAACTTTATTTAGTCACAAACAATGAGATTTATGCAGTTTTCTATTTGTTTTTAGTGTCGTTTGTGATTTTCATTTTATTCCTTTCGATCCATTACTTGTATACAGACTGTGTTATTTACGACAAACAATGCGTTAACCTTTCAGCGACGTGTTACTTTTAGGTCAAAATTTGTTATTAACTATAAGACATTTGTTTTTTTTTTTTGCTATGTTATAAGTATTTATTTTTTACACGATTTAGGGAAAATATAATATTCGTTTCTTGCAACTAATTGGTCTAAATTCGAGGTACCCATGAGAAATTGAGGTCTATTTTATCTTATTGAGTCAATAACGACGTGATTGATGCAGTTTTTTCATCTGTTTTTAGTGTCGTTTGTGATTTTCGTTCTTTTTCTCCCGATCCATTGGTTGTACAGAATGTGTTATTTACGACAGACAATGAGTTATTACCTTTCAGCGACGTGTTACTTCTAAGTCAATATCAGTTATTAACCATAAGATATTTGTTATTTTTTTTATGTTATAAGTATTTCTTTTTTACACGATTTAGGGAAAATATAATATCCGTTTCTTGCAACAATCGGTATAAATTTGAGGTACCCATGAGAAATTGAGGTCTATTTTACCTTATTGAGTCAATAACGCGGAGATTTATGCAGTTTTCATCTGTTTTTTAGTGTAGTTTGTGATTTTCGTTTTATTCCTTTTGATCCATTACGTGTATACAGAATGTGTTATTTACGACAAACAATGTGTTATTACCTTTCAGCGATGTGTTGCTTCTATGTCAACATTTGTTATTATCCATAAGGTATTTGTTATTTTTTGCTATATTCGTTATTTATGACGATTAAAGCTACAAATTAGATATACAAATCATACCCACGATCAAATTAACAATAATTTCAACATATTAGATCATAAACTTTGATATTTTCGGCTAGCGATTTCTGTTATTTGTGTTTATCATTTTTTTCTGTAATTAGCTTCCATAGATTTTTTGAAGATTTTTTTCAATCTCAGGGATTTGATGTTTATCATTTTCGGTTACAATGTCAACGATTTCTGACGATTAAAGCTGCAAATTAGAAATACATATCGAGGTTGAAGATTTTTTTGAGAGGATTCGAGCTTGCACCGAAAATCGCTCGTTGGAGAAGACGATGGCAAATGTTTGTAAATTTCCAATCTGTTAGAGGGTATATATGTCATATGGCATAGTTTGGGTATTTTTCTCTATGAGTTTTGAAAAGTAGGTCCTTCACACTAAATGGAATTTTATTGGGGCCTGAATACTAGTTTAAAATATTATCAGGGCCTGACTCATAATAAACCCTTCATTCAATGTCTTCATCTTCTCTGTCTTCAACTATTCGATCAAATAGTTTTTCATTCTTTGTGTTAATGTAGACGGCAATGTTGGGATAACATTTTGGCTAACATTGTTGTCTGCCAACATTAGATTTTATCTTTCACGCCCAAAAACCGTTTAATCTTTTTTTGTAGCCTTATTTACTGATATGCAGGATGAGGTAAAATGCTGAAACGAGTTCAAACCGTGTGGAAAACGCGTGGAGCTACTTGAACGAATTTAGGAAGTGCGCTTACTATAAATAGAAGATTTGAAGATCAAAAGAGAAGTAGTCAAGCCACGACCAAGATTAGAAGGTCTGAATATCAAAAGAGAATCATTCAACCAGCTACCATAAATAGGAGATAAGAGATCGACCAATGAGATGAGAAGATTCGAACTAGATATATACTATATTTAGGGAGATCTTCGAGGAGATATTTGAAGAGATATTCAAGGGATCTTTTTACCAATTTAAGATGAGCCAATGCATATAAATATAAGGAGATTTTCGAGCTGCAACTTACGACTTTCGAGAGAGCTTTCATGGAGCTGCTGTGAGCGACATATTGAGCGAAAAATATGAGCGAAGCACATATCACTTTTGAGCGAGTTGTATATTTTAAGAGAGTCGTCTTTTAGCCTAGTATTGAGTTTTCAGAAGTCTTAGTACTTCGTAGTTTTCAGGATCGTGTCGATTCGTAGTTTTTCTAGGCTTGTTTTTACTATCTTCGGATAGTTATTTTGCATCCATTGCTATAGTGGAATTTTGCCTTGAGGCACGCAGCAAGTTTTATAACTTGCTGCACAGATTTACATCTCGTGTTCACCATCTCTCTTTTCTAAGTTCATTAAATATTCCGCTGTGCGTTCTGTGTTGGCGTCAGTGTGACCCAACATTTGATCCAACATTTAGTCACCAGTTTTAGAACTTAGTATTTTACATCCATATAGTACAGGGACCACTTCAAAGTGGTATCAGAGCCTCCGCTTGACGTGACTAAGCGTTTGTGATCCTTTATAATGGAATTACAAGCTCAAACCATCTCGGCAAAGTCCCTGTGTTAGAAGGTTCCAATTACGCATATTGGAAAGTTCGTGTGCGCCAATGCATCAAGTCCATAGATGTGCGAGCGTGGGAAGCTATTCTCAACAGATACACTCCACCTCGATCTCCTCCAGATGCTGATGGCGAAGTCGTTGACAAACCGATCGAGGAGTGGACCATTGCTGGAAAGAATGCGGCCGAGTATAACGACAAAGCCCTTAATGCCATTTTCTCTTCGGTGGGCACATTCATGTTCAAGATCATTCAGAATTGTTCGACGGCAAAGAACGCTTGGGATCTTCTTCAGAGGTACTGCGAAGGCGATGCGAGTGTGGGGAAACCAAGCTACGATACCTCCTCAATCAGTTCGAAAATCTCAGAATGAAGGAAGACGAGGATATCACCACATACTTCGGGAAGATTCTGACAATTTCGAGCAAGTGTGCTAGCCTCGGGGATTCGATTGCTAATAAGGTACTAGTTTCTAAAGCTTTACGTACGCTAACTGAAAAGTTTAATGTGAAGGTAGTGGCGGTCGAGGAAGCACATAACTTGGCCATTATGGAGTTCAACACGTTGATGAACATCATGAAGAATTACGAGACCAATCTTGACGTTCAAAAGAGGGCATCACGCGGCAAAAGCATTGCTCTAGTCAGTCAGTCATCCAAGGTGCAAACTGATGAAGTTGACTCTGACAATGATGAGGATATGGCTATGTTTGTGAAGAAATTTACAAAATTCCTTCAGAAGAAGAACGTTGAGCAGAATGTTGGCCCAACATTCAGGAAGGGCCAGAATGCCAAAACAGAACCTTCGTCTGCGCCTCCATACTTCAAATGCAATACTGATGGAAAGAAGAAGATTGACTTGGATTCAGTGAGATGCCATGCATGCACGGGCTGGGATCATTATGCCAATGAATGCGCGAACACCCTTCGCAAATGTGGGAAATCACTTCGGGTCGACCTCTTCGATGATGAAGAGGAAGAACAGTGTGCAAAGGAGACTAAGCAATCATCAATGACCATTCAATCCTTCTTAGATGACAAAGATCATCAAATCAGCTTCACTGCAGTAACTGATGTTGAGCCAACATCTGACTCAACATCTGATAAACATATTATTTTCGATTATGATGATTCAAATTGTTTTGATGGGTATTCTAGTTTGATGATGCAGAGTTAGAAGCTGATGCTTGTGTAGAAATTCAAGTTAATGAAGCCGTCAAGATGATATCAGCACAATCTGAGAAGGAAAAGACGAAGAATGCGACACTCAAAGCCGAGCTGAAGACTCTGTCCGAGGAGAATGCTAAGAACGAGAAGATGATCGAAAGCTTGGTGGATGGTATGAACAAGGTGGAGGCCGTGCTGACGCGTAAGGACAAGGAGATTGACATACTTAAAAAAAAAGCAAGTCAACAAGGCGAACGAAACTTTAACGAAGCTGAACAAGGGTAAATCGACCCTTGATGAGGTACTTTCGTTAGGTATTTTTGGTAAGCATGGTTTAGGATTTTATTCTCAGCCTAATAATGCTTCAGATTCTGTTGTGCATGATAGACCTAAGATAGTCTTTATTAAGGAGAATGCCTAGCATGTTGCGAACGTAAGTAATGAGATATTAATCGTTAAAAAGGGTCCTAAGCATGCTGCTAGTAAGGATAGACAATTTAAATGTGAGCATTGCATGCAACCTGGTCATATTAAGTCATACTGCTGGAAGTTGAAGGGGGATATTTCTGCCAAGAAATCGATGTCGGCTGGAATGTCATCCAACATTTCGCTCAACATTGAGAAATCAGTGTTGAAAGATATGTATGGAGAAGACTCGGCTGGCTCACCTTCAAATTCTGGAAATCCAAATGCTGTTTTGTCATCTAGGAAAGTTTGGGTAGCGAAGTCTGCGCACAAATGCAATGTTGTATATACCTCTTTGCGAGCTAACGTGACATGTTCTTGGTACTTCGATAGCGGGTGTCCCGACATATGACGGGTACCAAAGAGTATCTAAGTGATTACATGCCTTTAAGGAGTGGATCTGTGACGTTCGGAGGGGCTGCTAAAGGGCGGATGCTCGGTCGGGGCAGATTGAACGTGCTCGATTTTCCGAAACTGAGCAACGTTCTACATGTCAACAGACTTGTGGCTAATCTGATTAGCATAAGTCAGCTATGCGATGATGACCTTGAGGTAAGATTTAATAAGGGATGTTGTGAGGTTTTTAACAGCAATGGTGTTCGAGTTATGGCAGGAAAAAGATCGAGTGACAACTGCTATCTAGTCGGTGAAAAATCTGGTGCGAAGGATGTGTGCCAACTCTCTAAGGCCGAGGATGATGTCATCCTTTGGCATTACAAACTGGGCCATGTCAACTATCGAACGTTGGAGCAACTTATCAAACACGAAGCAATCAGAGGCATTCCGAAACTCAAGAGTTTGGTAAGGTTGTATGTGAGTCATGTTTGAAGGGTAAGCAAGTACATGCTAGCCATAATGTTGACCAACATGCTGCCCAACATTTTAAAACTGCTCACTATTTTGAGTTAATTCATATGGATTTGATAGGTCTGATGCAAGTAGATAACACTGGTGGTAGGAAATATGCTTATGTGCTGGATGATGACTATTTTAGATATGCATGGATATTTTTTCTTAGGGAAAGATCTGAATCGTTTGATCTCTTCAAAATCTATTATATCTTTCAGCGAGTAGACCTGATATTATGTTTAGTGTTTGTGTTTGCGCTAGACATCAGGCTGAGCCAAAAATTTCCCATCTTAATGCTGTGATGCGTATTCGATATGTGAGTGGATCTTGTAGCCTAGGATTATGGTCCTCTAAAGATACTAATATGAGTCTTGTAGGCTACAGCGATGCTGATTGGGCAGGTGATGAGGATGATCGCATGAGCACAAGTGGCGGCTGTTTCTTCTTAGGTAACAATTTAGTTGCAAGGCATAGTAAGAAGCAAAATTGTGTGTCTTTATCCACTGCTGAGTCTGAATATGTTGCTGTGGGTAGTTGCTGTACGCAATTAATATGGTTGAATAGCATATTGTGTGACTATGGTTTAGAGTGCAATTATGTTCTCATGTATTGTGATAACCTTAGTGCCATCAACATATTTAAGAACCCTATCCAGCATTCATGCACGAAGCATATAGATATAAGGCATAATTTTCTGAGAAATATGGTAGAAAAAGAATTAGTGCGCATTGAGCAATATAGACACGAAACATCAGTTAGCTGACATTTTCACGAAAGCATTGGATTTTGAAAGGTTTTCGGACCTGAAAAAGTCCATAGGTTTGCATCAGTCTATCTGAATGTTGGTCCAACATTTCGATCAACATAGCAGAAGTCGAACTTGATTGTTACTGCTTTGATATTTGATTTAATGTTCTCTCTGTTATTCTGTGAAATGATTTGACTCACCTAGAGCGTTCCCTGAAAGGACCCTCTTCCAAAAAAAAAAATCAAAATTTGCTCATGATCCTTTTTCAAGATACAGGTTCAGGTAATAAGCTTCCCTAGGTGCACGGCATTCGCGGTGACGATGCACTCTTTGCGACAAAAATCCTAACCTTGATGATAAGGATCTTATAAGGGCTGTGCATAATATTATTTGTCTATATTGAGGTAAGTAGGGCAAAAAATGAAAGGGAATTGAGTTTAGGGTGTTGAACAGAAAAGTCTCGAATTTCATAATAGAATGTTGAGTCTTATGTTAGGGCAACATATGTGACTGTCAGTTTGATCATGCTATATTTTTGTGCTTTCGTTTATTTGCATTAGCTTTCAGGTCAGCATTTGTTAGTGTTATGTGTCTAGTTTAGATATCTCTCAGAATTGCATTAGAACTCTCGAAGAACAGCTTGTTACACTTGGCTCAAGTGCTCATCATTGTTGCTTAAAAGGTTAATCTCGCTCGATTCTATTATGACTTTTGACTTGGTATTTTTGGTTGAATCATGATCTGAATTGCTCTATATTTTCACATGACGATTCCTCCATATACTGTTTTTAGCTCCATGTTTACTTAGACAGGTTTGAATGCTCTTTATTCCAATGATTAGTTTACTTCACTCACTTACACCATGATTTATCCCTATTCTGAGTAACCGTTTTATTTGTGTCGTTGGATATTTTTCTTTTTAGGTTCGACTTGAGCTCTCATCACGTTCGCATATCCTAGTTCGAACTCGACGCTGAAATTACTCTCTACTCTTGATTGTCGTTGATATAATAGAGGGTTACTCATTCTGTTCCCATCTTATATTTTTGGATTTATCTTTCATTTCTTTATGGCGAACTAACTTGTTTCTGAGTCTCAGAATGTTGGCCCAGATGTTAGTCCCACATTTGCCTCGACATCTGCAAGTTTCTAACAGAGAAGTTCTCTGAGTTTTTTTTCTTTCTTCCCAAAAAGGGGGAGAAGGTTGTGCAGATAAGGGGGAGATTGGTGTCAGGGGGAGCATAATAAGCAGCCGAACAGACAGGGGAGTTGATCAAGAAGGAAAAGCAGCCGAGAAAGCATCAGAAGGAAACTCCATACTCCATTGAGAGTGAAGCTCTGATCCTTTCCATTTTTTTGTGCATGCATATGTTAGATTAATTTGTTTTTACTATGGGCATGCTGATTTGATCTTCTGAATCATTGATTCTATGATTCTTTGCATGACCGACTTTATCTTTATTGTGTGCATGCTGATCTGGCTCGTTTAGGTTGTGTGACTATATGGTGTGCTGGCCTGCATATGAACTTTTAATTTTTTTTTTGCAGATATTAATCTTCAGAACCCTAATTGGCTTCGTACTACTTCTTAGTACTTTGAATAGCTTATAGACTATTCTGTTTACGTTTGCTCTAACCATTCTTCATTGGTTTGTGGTTGAGTAGATTTGGCCTTCAGGGGGAGTTTAGGAACTTCTAATGTCTGCACGGATTTTGGGAAGAAAGATAAAAAAGGGGGAGATTGTTAATGTAGACGGCAATGTTGGGATAACATTTCGGCCAACATTGTTGTCTGTCAACATTAGATTTTATCTTTCATGCCCAAGAACCGTTTAATCTTTTTTATAGCCTTATTTACTGATATGCAGGATGAGGTAAAGTGCTGAAACGAGTTCAAACCGTGTGGAAAACGCGTGGAGCTACTTGAACGAATTTAGGAAGTGCGCTTACTATAAATAGAAGATTTGAAGATCAAAAGAGAAGTAGTCAAGCCACGACCAAGATTAGAAGATCTGAATATCAAAAGAGAATAATTCAACCAGCTACCATAAACAGGAGATAAGAGATCGACCAATGAGAAGATTCGAACTAGATATATACTATATTTATGGAGATCTTCGAGGAGATATTTGAAGAGATATTCAAGGGATCTTTTTACCAATTCAAGATGAGCCAGTGCTATAAATATAAGGAGATTTTCGAGCTGCAACTTACGACTTTCGATAGAGCTTTCATGGAGCTGTTGTGAGCGACATATTGAGCAAAAAATATGAGCGAAGCACATATTAGTTTTGAGCGAGTTGTATATTTTAAGAGAGCGTCGTTTAGCCTAGTATTGAGTTTTCAGAAGTCTTACTGCATCGTAGTTTTCAGGATCGTGTCGATTCGTAGTTTTTCTAGGCTTGTTTTTTCTATCTTCGGATAGTTATTTTGCATCCATTGCTGTAGTGGAATTTTGCCTTGAGGCACGCAGCAAGTTTTATAACTTGCTGCACAGATTTACATCTCGTGTTCACCATCTCTCTTTTCTAAGTTCTTTAAATATTCCGCTGTGTGTTCTGTGTTGGCGTCTGTGTTGACCCAACATTTAGTCACCAGTTTTAGAACTTAGTGTTTTACATCCATATAGTACCGAAACCACTTCACTTTGTAATAGAAAGTACAGTGGAAATCAGTAGAACCTAGACATGCCCAACCGCTGGTTAACCGTAACCGGCGGTTTCGGACTAACCGCCGTCTAACCGGCCGGGAGAGGTTGACGGTTAGCCGCCCCCGGGTGACGGTTAACCGCCTAACCGGCGGTTATAACCGCCTGATTTTTTTTTTTAAATATTCATGTTTGAATAAAATGTTTGGCTTGGTATATTATTTGGTCTAATTATCTATTGAAATGTACTATAAAATTTGTAGTACACTTGCAAAAATGTAAAACATTTTACAGAAAATTGTAGTATAAAATTTTTATTGAACCAATTTTATAATACAATACATATTAAAACAAAACATGGTGAGATGAGAAGTTTCTTGTCATTCTCCGTCCGGTCCGGTCTGAATCCGATCTCCGCAAATCTTGAACTTCAAGTACCTGACAGGAACTTCGTCCGAGAAAGGCTTCAACAGGTGCAGGCGCGGAAGCGAAAGGCTCCGTCCTTATGCCGCACTTATTGAAGCCCTGCCCGGACGAAGCCACTCTTCTTCGAAATCTCCTTCCCTTTTGGAAAAAATCCGTATCACACTTGGAGTACCCGAAGGGGCTTCGTCCGTGAAAGACTTCAACAAGTCCAGGCACGGAAGCGGAAGTACCAGACTCACTTGATTCGTCACGGCTCCATATCTCACACGTTTTTAATGCGCCAGGCGCCTGGACTTGTTGAAGCCATGAACGGGCGACGTCACTATTCTTCGAAAATCAAAATCTCCTTCCCTTTGAAAAAAATGCGTAAATAGATCTTTACTTAAAAAAAAACAAAAATCAATTAAAGATCTAATATTTACTTATCTTTTACGGGCTTCGTCGTCGCTCGTAATCGGCTTGTCAAATATTGAAGTTCCTGAAAATAATAATTTATTTGTTAGTTATATTATATGTATAAACGATACAAATATTTAAAATAAAAAAGATGAATACAATACTTATCTTTTTCGGGCTTCGTCGGCGTAATTGGCTTGTGCAAATCTTGAAGTAACTGAAGGCTGAAAATAACAATTCATTAGTTAGCCGTAAACATAACAACTATTTGTATGAAAAAATTATAAGAGTTAGATACTTATCTTTTTTCGGGCTTGTTTGTTGATGTGGAGTCCAAACCTCGCCGAATGCCTCTAATAATCCTCACCATCGCCGCCGCCGTTGCCGCCGCTCGTCTCCGTGCCGGTGGTATCATCGAAAAGGTCGTCCGGCGAGTCGCTGGCACGCTCATCTTGAATGCGATACTCGGCTCGAGTCCAATCATCAAACTCTCTATATGCGATCAAGCGCTGTTGTATCATCCACGAATCATCGACCGAGTGGCATGCCACGCCCATGTACGATGAACGTTGCGAATGATCGCTCCATATATCGGAGCAAATCGACACATTAGTTCCTAAATTACCTAACATACCTACTAAGTCGTGCTTAAGCGCGAGTACGATCTTCGTAGTGTCCCACGTAAGTGTACTCCGCGAAACGTTCTTCGCCTGTGGGTTATATGCCGTTTTGATCCAATGTTCGTAGATCGGATCATCGGCAAACCGAAAGGGAAGATGCTTCGTGGCTACGAACTTCGCAAGCTCGCGGCGTGCACGTCTTCGTTGTAATGAAACAAAATCGTTGTGCTTCCGCTTTCGCCGGTGGGGCCCGAAGCGGACGAGTCCGTTCCGCCGAAGATTTGAGTTTGGTTTTATCCTACTCCTAACTTAGTCGGGTATTTCGAACGGAGATGGAAATTCATTGACCCATCTCCGCCCCCTTTCTAAAATTATATTCCGTACCACAGTAGTTACAAATAGCTCTAAATTGCTTAACTATACTAGTATGTACCTTCTTGATGTGTACTGGGAATATGTCCGACTGTAGCCGCCGGACGGCACCGGTTTGCGAAGGCGCTTCCGCCTATGCCTCCGTCGGCGCGGGCGCGGCTTGCGAGCTATCTCCCAGCAACGGTTCGTACCCGAATGCGTCCGCGTTCAAGTCGTCGCCGAGGACACCCGTAAGATCCAACATCTCGTTCGAATCTTATCCATCTTGCGATGAACTACCAACGACTTGCTTCCCCTTGCTGGCCCTCGATGCACGAGAACCATGTCAGCCATCACCACGATCCATCTAGAAATATACTACACACGACGAAAAAAATAGCGTTAGATAAAAAATTGAGAAACGGCAAATACAAAACCGGTCGGCGGCGGCGAGAGTGGCGAGAGGTGACGTGGCGAACGGCACGTGGTGGTGCAGCGCCGGCGGTCGTCGGAGGGGTGGTGGCGTGTTAGAGTATGACGATGATAGACACAAGAATATAACAAATTTAATGTTACTAATCTCGAACGAAGAAAACGAAGAACAAAGACGCTTTCCTAATAGCTTTCCTAATAGCCAAACTGAGAGATAAACTCCGGCCCCAACCTTTCCCTCAAACCCCCGATACTTGCCTTCTACGAGACTGACGCCTATAGGACTAAAACAAATATTTATACTCCTAATAAATCTCAAAGACTAAATCTAAATCAAATCTAATTAAAATTCAAACTTAAACTACTAATAAACAAAACTTAATATAATAATATTACTAATTAAATACTCTTAACACCATCCACCCCTCGAAAAATAGCCTTGTCCTCAAGGCGGATAATCGGTATCTTGTTGTCCAAAAATCTTCGTCTCACAAAAGTCATCATCTTGCCTGCCTATCATCATATGAAGTTCTTTATATGAGCACACGTGCCCCGAATGATAAGGTTGGCGACAATGGAAGCAAAGACCGTTCGATCACAGTTCTTGAAATTCACGGTCCGAGATACGACGGAAAGGCTTCGATCACAGATATGGATTACGAGCATGAGGAGGCATATAGCATTCTAGGGCCTTTTGCTTAGTGGTAACTGGCACATGCTATTTCTCGATGTTTTCTAGTTTGGTCTCCCCAAACTTGCGCTCGCTTCTTGCTGCCCGAAAATTCGTGAAATCCGACGTACTGCGTAGCAGCTTGTTTGGGGCTGACGTTTGCGCCTCTGACATAGTATATTCCCGCTCCTTCGCGGCCAATAACTTTCGCTCAATCCCTTTGGCTAAGTGATAAGCATGCTGAAGAGTAGTTGGTCGAAGGACTTCTACTTCCGTACGCACGACTGGATGTAATCCTAATAAGAAGAAGCCCAGATGTTGAAACACCGGAATTTCGTTTAAGTGGGTAATTACCCCCACAAACTCATGAAAGTAGTCTTTAATAGATCCAATTTGCTTGATGTTACTGATTCGCTCGAGCTGATTTTGCTAGATGCTTCTCGTCGAATGTGTCGATCAGCTTTTGTTTTAGGCCTTCCCACGTCAAATTTGGGTGAGTCGACATCACCCAACGGATCCAAGGTTGTGCAACTCCCTCCATGCTTACCATGGAGCACGATACCCTACTATTTGTTGGCGTTTGCTGGAGAAGAAAGTACTGATCAGCCCTTGCAACCCATCCCAGTGGGTCAGTCCCATCAAAATACGGCAGATCAACGCGACGATGCCATCGTTGATCTGATTCAAGGAGTGGCTCCTGGACATGTAGAAAAGCGTTAGGTTTGCTCGGTTGGTTGTTGCTCGCTCACCATCTGCGGTGTCTCTTCGCTTTGATGTAGATTTTCTTATTCGTGTTGACTGTCGCAGCGATTGTTTTCGTGGTTTCGGCGAGCTCGCTGATCATCTTAATTACTGGCAATTGCAGCCTGGTTCCCTTGATTTTTGGCATGAACACGTGCAGCAAGAATCTCGATGGACTCTTTGGTTGATTGAATTTCAGCCTGGAGTTGATCGCGAGGTTTTCGATTGTCTTCTCTAACGCTTCTAGCCGGTTCTTCATCGAAGATATTGTCGATGGCATGCAGGTCGGACCAATTTGTTAAAGTAAGAATGATTGAAACGAGAATATAACTAAATATAAGTATTAATCTAGAATGAAGAGAACGAAGAGCAAAGACGCTTTCCTAATAGCCAAACTCTCCGGCCCCCAACCTTTCCGTCAAAGCCCCGATACTTGCCTTCTACGAGACTGACGCCTTTATATAGGACTAAAACAAATATTTAAACTCCTAATAAATCTCAAAGACTAAATCTAAATCAAATCTAATTAAAATTCAAACTTAAACTACTAATAAACAAAACTTAAGATAATCATATTAAAGATTCTTAACATGGCACGTGGTGGTGAAATGGAAAATAGAGAGATGACAGAGTAGAGATTAGAGAGCGAGAGAGAGATAGAGATTGAGAGTTAGAGAGAGAGAGAGAGAGAGTAAATAGTTTGTGATTTTTTTGGATTTTGGAGGGGATTGTATAGAAAAATGGCTTAAGGAGCCGTTGTAACCACCGGTTACACGGTTAATCGGCGGTTGACCCGGTTAACCGACGGCTACAGAGGCCTTTTTCTTTTTATTATTACTTTTTTATTTTTTTTAAATTTCGAACGGCCGCCAACGTGCGAAATTTGAAATTTGAATATTTTTTTTAAAATTTTAAGTATCCTAACCGGCGGTCAGGCGGTTAACCGGCGGTTCGCGGTTGGTCGAATGGACCAACTGCCCCGTAACCGGCAACTTACGGTTGCCGGTTACAGTGTCGCCAGTTACGGTTACTAACCGTAACCGGCGGTTGAGTTTTCGGCGGTTACCGGTTGTAACCGCCGGTTACGGTTCGTTTTGGGCATGTCTAGAACCCCTGTAACTTCTTTATTATGGACTTGAGGTGACAAATTGCACACACCCATAAGTACCCATTTATATAATTTTTGGGGCTTTTACAATTTAGGCCCCTTCATAGTATAAACTTATGTTTCAGGTCCCTTTCAGAAATTCATAGTTTTAAGGACCCGACTTCTGCAGTACCACTTCATTGTTCTGCAGTACCACTTCATTATTCCTCTGTACCACGTCATTGTTCTGCAGTACCACATCATTGTTCAGCAGTTCCACTTCATTGTTCTGAAATAACACAAAACAATCATCCGATCCCAGCTCGTATACACTTTCTAACACCTGTGTAAATCTAGGTCCTTATTTCTGAATTTTTTAAGATAGGACTTACACAATAATTTTTTGTGACAAGGTCTGAAACCTATTTTAAAATATATTTTGGGACCTGACACGTAATTACACCTAATTTGTTTCCCCCACAGAAGTTCTCTACGCAATGTCATTGTCATCGTAGTTCACGCACTATGATAACTTTCAGTTTAACTCAAGTTCTCATTTTAGGTATAGGGTTTTATAACTGATAATCATCAACAACTGATAATCTCAAATCTCATAATCATCTCGCATGATTATCTCCATATTATTTTCATTTATGATAGTTTATTTTCCTTTACGATGCAATATATTTTCCTTATTATTTCATATGTAATCTCTACCAATGTTGTAAAACTCGTTAGGCGCTAGTCGGGCGCCCGAGGGGGCTTAGCGCCTAGGCGGGCTAGGCGGGTCTAGACGGTTTTCGGAAATTAGTCCGTACACCGATTTTTTTATAAATTTTATTTATATGCTAATATACCAAACTAAATCTATATCAAATTTATTTATTTAAATAAATAATGTCAATCCTAATTTTGTTTTTTTGTATATATAAAAAAATTTCGCAAAAAAAATGTTTTTTATTTTTTTTCAGAAAAAATACAAAAATAAATGAGACCTCCTAGTCGTCGGCCTAATCGTCCGCCTAGGCCGATTAATCGGTTTCACGGATTAATCAACCGCCTAGACGAAAAGCGCATCGGACAGGGCTGCCTAGCGCCTAGGCGGCCGCCTATCCCGAGTTTTACAACAGTGATCTCTATATATTGGAGAAGTAATAAAGTTTATATTCAGCGGAAAAATATTCTATCAGGGTTGTGTTTGGTGTGGTTTTGGACGGTTCTTATCAATTTCATGTCATACATGTTTTTTCAGAAAAAAGAATCTAAATTGCAATTTTGCTAATTTCACGCCCCGACCCGCGTGCAAGGCGCGACAGGCGCCACGTTTATCGGTAAACGCAAGGCTTGATATCAACTCACACATCACGAATAAAACTCATACAAAAGACACCAGAAGTCGATGAAATATGTATTCATATATCGAATGAGGTTTTAAACTTTACAAAACCGAAACCTTGACCAATAAAGGATTATATACGCAAATATCTACCTGAAAGATAACTCTGCCAATGGATCCGCCGAACTAAATGAAAGGTAGAATTCCAAGGTAGAAGAATTGGCAGTGGACAAGACGATCGATAGTGGTAAATCAAAACAGATAGATACTTGTAATAGTCGCAGGGCTCCGTCGATATTCTGTACAATCCCACGAGAGGTTGTACCTGTATGTTACTCTTGTTACAAACATGCCAGCACAACACTGCACCAGCTGTGTTGTGTACCTCAGCGATGGAATCTATAAATTGTCGGTAATTTAGATTACCCCGTGAGCCGCTCTTCTCGGAAAACAAAACACACCCAATTACAAAAGCAACTGACCAATGTTTAACGCTCGCGATGACATCCGGTGTTTAATGCCGACGACATCTGGTGACGACAACCGCTAAGCACCGGCGGAACCACCACACTCAAGACCGCGGCGGCCACCGGGGATGAATACGGGCGACCACCGGCAACAACTAGTAGGGACAGCGACGAAGAAAGCCGGAGACCAAGGCATCACTAAGCCTAAATCATCCACACCCACCACCAAAACGATGACCACAACCGTGGTCGAACCGTTCACCATGACGGGGAATCGCACAGGCAAGCCTTGGAGAGCCTCGCCCACCAAATCGTCAAACTAAAAAAGAAACAAACTAAGAAAACTAATATACTCAACAAATTGGAATTATTACGATTCTAGGCTTACAATCACGGGAGTTGGAGTCGAATTTGACTCTAAATTGTTTGTATGAGAGGTGGGGGGAAGAAAGAAAAGAGAAAAAGAAGAATATAAAGAAAGAAAGGGGAGGTTTTAGGTAACGATAGTGGCGCGTTCAGAATCCGGCACCTGGTGTGGCATATTGATAGTCGTCTGACAGAGTGACACGTTCATCTATTTTTGATATCATTTCATTGGGCATTATTTTTTCGATATTTGGATATAAAAAACTGAAAAAATCCCATCAAAATTAACCACGCATGCATGTAGGCCAGCAATTCGTATGAGTAATGAGTTTTTTTGGTAAAACACAAAAACTCAATATCTTTTCTGTCTAATGAAAGTGTGAATTGTACATTCTTATTATGTCGAAGAATAGTGTTACTCTAACTTTGGTGGAATATTCACTATTACTCAACTGTAATTTAGCTTTATAATATTTCACCGCTCTACAAAAAAGCCACAAGAAGTTACAAAATCATTAGACCGAGACGTTTCCGTGTTACATGTTTCACTATTATAGATCCGAGAGACCTTGTCCTCATTGAAAGTCGACATTCCTGTGCATACGCTATTGTTACATTAATAATGTTATCCGGTCGTTAAGTGTCCCATTTACCTGGAAAAGCACGAGCAAGGTCGTAATGGCGATGTGAGGTGAAAGGATATGGTGTGCCAACAAGTAAAAGTTCTACCTGCGCGCTTATATGTCATGAGACTTATGTGTGACAAAAGTAAAGCCTTGTTTCCTCCCACAGAAGCAAAGAAAACATAAGTAACGGAAGAACAAAAGCCCTATGTCACCGCTCTTAGAAAAAGCTACATAAGAAGTTACAAAATCATTAGACCGAGACATTTTCATGTTAAGTGTTTCACTATTATAAGTCCGAGAGAGCTTGTCTTCATTGAAAGTCGAGATTCATGCGCGAGCTACTGATACATTTGATATTGTTTTCCGGTAGTTAGGTCCCATTTTCTGGAAGAGCACGAACAGGGCGGTAATGACGACGTGAGGTGAAAGGAAATGGCACGCCAGCAAGGAGAAGTTGTAGATTTATGCGTGTCGCGTTAGTTTTGTTACAAACATTTTCGTTAAACATTCGCCATTTTGGTGGGTCGTTTTTCATTGTATGGACAACATTGTAGATAAATATGAAAATATTTATAATGGCAAGACAATAATTCATATACACTAAGGAAGAAATGTGAGGACTCATCCAATGAAATACAAGGATAGAAGGGAGCATCCATATTTATACTATTAGCGGTACCCGAAGGATGAATGATACCGAAATGTGGGCAGGGATTGCGTAGGGGTAATTCAATTTGGCCTATATGGGGATTGGAGTGATCTATAAAATGTATTTCCTCTTTCGATAATTTAATGATATTCTCTGGTTCAATGTATATTGATCGGGTTTCAATATTTAACAATTATGCTTGGCCTTGAATAAAGTCGTACTAATTAGCAATTATTACCTTGATGTTATAAAATTAATTAACAATAATTATCTTATTTTGGTAGTGAGGTAAAAGAAAAAATAAAATATTAAACGTAGATCTTTTGCTAAATTGACTTGTTTTTCGAATATACGATTCATCTATATAATTACGTTATATTTCCAACCTAACAAAGGAGGCAATGACTCGTTTGAGACTGTGTATTAGGAATTGAATAAACCAAGACAATACACCTACCAAGTTCATGGAGAGTGTGGTCACTCTCTCAACTATTTATCATCGCTTCTTACAAACTGATAACTAACGTTGCTATTTGGAAAACAATGACAGGAAGTACAAACCTTTGTTCCGGAAGTTAAGGAATGTTATTTATATGAAAGTAATCAGATGTATATGTGAGTCCCAAACCAATAGCGCCAAACTTACGAATATCTAAGTGCAAATCTATCCTCTCATTTATTGGTTTTGATCGGACAACACGTCATTCCGAATCGTACCCATAATCCCAGCCTAAGTGCAAATCGTACCCATCATAGAATCCTAAGTCCGAATCGGATTCCCAACCTCTTTCGCCCAAGTAGATGATGTTCACCCTCCACCAGTCGACCCTCTCCTCCTCATCGACGGGCATAATGAGCCTACACACTGGACACGTCCTACTTATGTTAAGCCACGTCTCTATGCATTGTGGTGAAATCGGTGGTCGCAAGGCATTTCCCTAACTTCTAGATCATCATCATCACCACCGTCGTTTTCCTCCAGGCAAATGGGGCACTAAAAGCCCTCATCCTCCGAAGAAAGCCTTACGTGCGCCAGGGAGTCGATGGACAATTCCGAGGGAGGTGGACAGTCATTAATCAGCGCGCTATATTCGGTGACAACCGTATTGACGTCCGAGGAATCCTCTGTAAGAGACACGATTCCTGTTTCTTGGTCCACAGACACCATAAGATCGCGATTGGAGACCGTGCTGAGGATCCATGCGTAGGATAGCGCCGTTGTGGTGGGATCAGTCTGCTCTTCGAGAGATGGCTGGGAGGTACTTAAAGTTGGTGATGACATATTTACTCTCGACTTCTTGATGTTTGGTTTTCGTTTTTTGTATATGCGGTGGAGAGGATGTGGAATGTGTAAGAATTATTAGACATTATATAAAAGGGAAAAAAGAGAGCAAACTGATTGGATTATGAGGATATGTAGATTTACTTATTTTGTAGACTTTTCTCCCTTGTAATCTCTGGGTTGAATTAAATCATTTAGCTTGCTTCTTATTACACTATGATATGCCAACCATAATTCAAGATGAGAGTAAAACTACTTAATTCTAATATGTCAAAAACATAAATGCAATTTACTTTACCAATAGGACATTAATATTGATTGACTCAGAATAAAGACAAATTTATTATAAATGGAAAAGCAGCACGAGACAACAATATGACCTTCTTATTCAGAGGCCCATATGCATATAAATATTTCTTTATCTTACCTACCTAATTGAGTATAACCCAACACCACTTAGCATGTGATATTTGTCCCTTTTACACACTACCCTGCGCAATAACAAACGACGATGAGTAACTAACGCTATATCATGGTGTGGTGAAAAGTTCGTTTAATTTAATGAGCCGATCTATTATCCTGCTAATAATCATATCTCATCTCCTCAGCCTCGAAAGGTTATTGATTTTATTTCTTGGTATATGTGTTGCATGCATTTTTTCACGCTGGCTAAATTATAGTTTTAACAATTTTGTACAACATGTTTGACGGCATATTTATAAAATTGAAACAGCAAGTATTTTGAACGACCTCGCAAAATTAATGACGTATGTGTAGCGGAAAAATGCGTACAGCAACGGTCATGAATCTCAGGACATATAAGTGCAACTAATCATCATCGAGTTGTATCAAAGAATAGATTACAATGAAACAAGAGACTATAAAAGCCGACACGTCATACAAGGAAACCTATAAATGAAATCAAGAAACTGTAAGGTTTCTGACGCATTGGTCTGATGTAGGCGTCATGCTCAGTGGAAGAAACAAGTCATCGTCAAATAGCTTCACTCGAGCGTCGTTTACTGACTAGGCTGATGTAATGTCCCGTCCCATACCAGGACCCACTTATAGCATCCGTCCCTACCGGGACATGTGGGGTTGGGCCCACCACGCTCCGACTGATAGTCTGACCCACTGTATCACCACTTAAGCTTCCAGCGTGCTTTGTCCTCACTCACATGCACATTGGGCAAACTTTCCAGGGGGTCACCCATCTCTAGATTGCCCCAAGTCAAGCACGCTTAACTTCGGAGTTTCTATAGATGGACTCCTGGAAAGGTAGCGACCTTGGTGATATGAGTAGTACTATAAATTCTCTTATACTATTCTTAGCCTGACATGCCCAGACGTTGCCAGTCTCAGGATCCCCTCTCATTCGGGTGTCGGATCGGTTCGTTCATGTACCTCTTCGTCTAGAAGCCAGCCAGGAGCCTCTCCTTGTCCGTGCACCTCTCTGGCACCGGCGATCACTCCCTGCCCTCATCGGCCCCGGGCGTCACAGTTGACTCAAAGTACTGGGAATTTTGAAGATGATGAGGATATTGAGTTTTTTGATGGAGAAGCTAATCCAAAAAGCTTTTACGGGAAGTCCAGAAAACATGTTTAGTAAAAAATAAAATTTCTTAAATGGAAGCAGTCTTTCTTGCATTGGAACTCGTAGTTCTTACGTGTTTACTGAGTGCACATTTCCTCTAACTGCAACTCGGACCTTACCTTCTTCCATGTTAGAAGACACAAGTAGTGGATGATGCAGTACGGACATGTTTAAAGAGAGGACCAAGAAAACGTTGCCCGCCTCAAGAATTTTGCCGTAACATAAATTATACCGAATCTTCTAACCAAGCCAAGAACAAAGCTTACAAGCTTGGCATCAATGTGTTTGCCGAGATGACTCATGAGGAATTTAAAGGCTACTAGAAATGGACTAAATATTAAGCCATCTTCTTCGTCGAAGGAGATACCTTTCAAGTACGAGTGAGTGCAGTGCCTTCGAGGATTGACTGGTGGAAGAAAGTGTTGGGAATTCCCGAGGGTCCCTGGACCCACGTTCGTAGAACGGTGGATTTTAAAATCTTACCTAATAAAACCGTCCGTCTTATCTAATAAAAACTGTAAAGTACGACCCGGGGGGGACCTTGTCACCCTTACCATATCACCCGGCAAAAACCAGAACCTAATCCCCAATCAATCACCACGTTATTCAAATAACATGCATCACGACAAATTCAACACATTTCCGAGCCGAAATCGAATTTTGGCTTTTAAATGGTCTGGGCCTAGCCCAATGTATATCGGGTCGTAGGATGGGCTAGACCAGGCCCATCGGGCCTGTGTCGAGGATACTCGCGCCATGCGAGCTGCCAGCCTCGTGCCGCGTGCACCATGCGGCCAGCCCCGATCCCCGTGCGCTCTTAGCCTAGCACAGCTCGCACACACGCGCACAGTCATACCTACTTTCTGCGCATCCACGCGCGGCTTTCCCGAGCGCTGCGTTCGCCCATGTGTGCAGCCCGTGCCTCTTGTGCCGCATGCCACGCGTGCGGTCAGCCCTATGCACCGCGGTACCCCCGCGGTCAGCCCTTCTTGAGTCGCGCACCCCGCGTGCCTTGCGTGCCGGCTGCCCGTGTGTCGTGCGCACCATGCGCACGGCTAGGAGAAGGCCTCGAGCTACGTCCAGCCTGCCCTGAGTCGCGCTTCGCATACGACTCAACGCAGCCCCGCTTGCCCCGCGCGCGGGCTACCCGGGCACCGTGTGCGCCATGCGCACGGCTAAGGCTTTCGGGTCTTTCGTAGCCTTTTGTCATAGTCCCGTGACTTTAACTGAGCCTATTGCTCTGATACCACTGTTGGGAATCCCCGAGGGTCCCTAGACCCACGTTCCTAGAACGGCGGATTTTAAAATCTTACGGGGTTTCTCGCCTCTCCAAGATCGCTCGGCTACAAACACGAGAATATATTGACATAAAGAGATAAGAGATCAGCCATGATACCTTGTTGAAATCTCTTAACGATGGCTAGCTTCGAATCCTTCGAATCCCCGAGGCGTAGTGCCCCTCTCCTACGCCAAAAGCACACGAACGGGACGCCTTGTTTGCGCAAGATCGTCACACCGGCACCTTACTAACATCGCAGCTGTTCTTGCATGTGCGGCTAGGCCAAGAACTAACTGCTTGCTGCCCCCGAGACAGAGAGTGCGAGAGAGAAAGTGGTGAGACGAGAAAACTCTTAGGTTTTACTCTCTTTTGCTTGTATTTCGAAAATTTAGCTTTCACCAACTTTAGGATCTCGAAAATCCTTCTTTATACATCTTAGGATTAGCCAAAAATAGGTTAAGGTGGGTGGAGGAAAATCCTCAAACCTACCCTTTTACCAAGTCTTCGTTTTACCAAGTAATGAATTCAAAATTCAAACTTTATATTTAATTAATTAAATATCCAATACCTTAATTAATTAAAATACCATATTTAGTATATTATAAATATATAATATCCAACATAAATATATTTAATAATTTTCGAAATTTTATCTAATAATTCGCAACTTATATATATCCGATATACATTATCTAATATTATTTCTCTAAGAAAATAATAAAGATCTAAATCTAATTTAAATCATATACTAAATATTCAATATCAAATATTTTACTTCAAAAATATATCGTGAGGTGAAAAGATAATTTTACCACCCCGCACTAGTCAAACTTAGTATTTTCGGCCGATCAAGGCTTTGGCCAAGCCCCAAACCCTAATGTCACAATCTAGGACCTACCCTTGTCTCTCTCTGATGACGACGTTGTATCGGTTGCCCTTTTTAAGCCCGATTCTCTTGGTTCGTCTCAACCGTCCAGGAGGTATCTAGGAGTTCGGTATTCACCTAGCCAGCCCCGTGGTACCGAACACATCCCAAGTTGAGTACGAATTTGATCTAATCATAATCCACGAACCGACTGTAGATTTTCGTCATATATATAAACCCTTTACGTTTGTCCCGGTCGAGTGAAAGTCACGCATACTCAAACTTACAGAACTCGACTCTATGCCGTTTATGTCGGTGAAAGTTCTGAAACTGCACTCGACGACTATCATGAGTCAGTTATATGCTCTGGTCAGAGACTGCAATAAATTCGCGCACATTAAACTTTCCATAGGACGTTAATCTCGAATTTAATCGAGACCGTAAATCCCGCTCCGCGGTTCAACCGTCAATCACATCGAAAAGTCAAGACCGCATTTCGCCGCTGACCCATGCCACCGGCAGGACGGGCCTAGCAAACTAGTGACAAGTCAAGACCTCAAGATCAACCCCAAGTTAACCCTTTCGGTCTAAGGTTCACGCATACTACTACAATCAATCGTTCGATCAAGGACAATCCAAGCGTGTGATCGTTCGATTACGAGTCAGTGTCCAAATACAGATAATCCCTTGATTCATCTTGTATCATTGTCATGGGCTTCCACTTCCCAAGTGAACGGTTGGCACAACCATATTGGACTCATCGACAAACAAGTCGTACGTGTCATTCCAGCCACCCTACTGGAGACTTAGATTTGTGGACTATTTTAATATTGCAGTATCTCAGCTTACTGGTGCCCCTCTCTGTCCCCACAGAATCAGTAACTGAACTGCCAATATTTGGATTTTATTAATTTGTCTTATCCACCTAGACTGCAAGGTGAAATCTTAGACTAATTAATAATTTACCTTTTAGTTTATTCATCCAGTAATTAATTAATGATAAATAAAGTCATTCCATTAATAGAAGTAATCAAATTACACCACTAAACACTACACATTAGCAAATTGCCCTCGTACTCCCAGTCCTCGTACGGCATGTAGGGCATATACCTCAACAATCTCCCACTTGCACTAATGCCACGTGTTATCATATCTTAACCCCATTCTATCGAGGTGTCGATCGAGCACTGCCTGTGGTAGTGGCTTCGTGAACGGGTCCGCTGCATTCTCTACAGAGGCAATTTTCTGCATGGCTATTGAGCCATTTTCAACAAACCCACGCAGCACGTGGTATTTTCTCTCTATGTGTTTGGATTTACTGTGAGCACGTGGTTCATTAGCTTGTGCAATAGCCCCGCTGTTGTCGCACCACAATGGCAGTGGGCGATCCACGATGTAGGTACCACCTGTAGTTCCTCCAGAAACTTGCGTATCCAAACACCCTCCTTGGCAGCTTCTGAAGCTGCGATATACTCTGCCTCAGTGGTGGAATCTGCAGTCGTGCTTTGCTTGGAACTTTTCCAAGACACTGCCCCACCATTGAGCGTAAAGACAAAACCCGAAGTAGACTTTCGATCATCCACATATGATTGTAAGTCCGAATCTGCATATCCATCTACTTCCAATTCTCCTGGGCCATAAATCAGTATCAAGTCCTTAGTCCGTCTAAGGTACTTCAGAACTGTCTTTACTGCCGCCCAATGTTCCTTACCAGGATTAGCCTGAAACCTACTCAATACACCCACAGCGTACGCTATGTCTGGTCGTGTGCAAAGCATCGCGTACATTAGGCTACCCACAGCTGAAGCATATGGGACTCCACTCATCTCTTGTCTTTGTACCTCATTTTGAGGAGACATAGCCTTTGAGAGATGAATCCCATGCCTCATAGGTAGGAACCCTTTCTTAGACTCGTCCATTTTAAACCTTCTAAGGACTTTATCTATGTAAAGGGCCTGTGACAAGCCTATTGACCTTTTTGCCCTATCTCTAAATAGGTGAATTCCTAGAATATAGGTCGCTTCTCCGAGGTCTTTCATAGAGAATTCGTTTGAAAGCCAAGCTTTAATCTCTGAGAGCATCCCAATGTCGTTTCCTATCAAAACGATATCATCTACGTACAATACTAGAAACGATACCTTACTCCCACTGGCCTTTCTGTAAACACAGGGCTCATCTTCATTCTTTATGAATCCGTAGTTCTTAACTACTTCATCGAACCGAAGATTCCAACTCCTTGAAGCCTGTTTCAGCCCATAAATGGACCGATTCAGTTTTCACACTTTTCGAGCATCTGCTTCTGACGTAAAACCCTTGGGCTGCTCCATATAGATTTCCTCCTAGAGGAATTCATTCAGGAAAACGGTCTTTACGTCCATCTTCCAGATCTCATAGTCATAGTGTGCTGCTATCGCAAGCATGATTCGAATGGACTTTATCATTGCGACAGGTGAGAAGGTTTCCTCATAGTCAATTCCTCTTTCTTGCTATACCCTTTTGCTACAAACCTAGCTTTGTACGTCTCCACCTGTCCATCAGATCCAATCATTTTCTTGTAGATCCACTTATTGCCAATTGGTCTAAAACCATTAGGCAGGTCCACAAGAGTCCAAACCTCGTTTGTGTGCATCGAGTCCATTTCGGCCTGCATAGCCTCAAGCCAGTTGAGGTAGTCTGTACCAGCAATTGCCTGGTCATAGGTGACGGGATCGTCCCCGACGCATCCCTCAGTCGCAGCATCCCCATGCTCGACGTGTACCATACCATATCTCTCAGGCATATAAGATATCCTACTTGACCTCGCAACTGCGGCTGAGCGGGTTTTCTGGAACATCGTCCAACGACTCTGGAATAGGAGTCGATTCGTCCTCTAACTCTCTTAGAGTTATTTCTCGTCCTTTACCGCCTTCGCCTACGAATTCTTCCTCCAAGAAAGTAGCGCGTAAAGCGACGAACACCCTGTGTTCATCTGGGACGAAGAAGCAATACCCCATTGAGTCCTCGGGATATCCGACGAATCTTGCCATTAATGATCTTGATTCAAGCTTGTCTGCCATCAACTTTTTCACAAAGGCGGGGCAACCCCAGACCCTGATGTGATTCAGACTCGCCTTACGATTATGCCAAGCCTCGTAAGGAATCTTGTCGGCAGAGCGAGTAGGTATCCTGTTAAGGATATATGCCGCTATTTCTAAGGCATATCCCCACAAAGAAATGGGGAGATCTGTGTAACTCATCATCAATCGAACCATATGTAAAAGTGTTCGGTTTCTCCGTTCGGCCACGCCATTCAATTGCGGCGTGCCTGGCGGGGGAAACTGTATGATGATGCCATTTTCTCTAAGAAATGCATCAAACTCAAGGCTCATGTATTCACCTCCTCGATCTGACCGAACGACTTTAATGAACTTGTCAGTTTGCTTCTCCACTAATGCTTTATACTCTTTGAACATTTCAAGAGCTTCGGACTTTTGTCTCATCAAATAGACATTACCGTAGCGGGAGAAATCATCCGTGAACGTTATGAAGTAGCGGCAATTACCTCGGGCCGTTACTTTAAATTGTCCGCATACGTCAGTGTGGATCAAACCCAACACTTCCGTGGCCCTAGTGAAAGTCCCTGTGAAGGGCGACTTGGTCATTTTCCTTAAGATGCAAGACTGACAGGTAGAAATCAGGCCTGTTCGCACTATGTTAATCAAACCGTCCTTTTCCATCTTCAATCTTCGCTTCTGCTACGTGACCTAGTCGTAAGTGCCACATGTATCGATCGTTCGACCAAATCGATGATTTGGTGATTGCATTTACAGCTTTAACATTGTCTTTTAAGTTGACGTAATATAAACCATTTATTAACGTCGCACTTCCAACATTTTCATTTCTAAATTAAATATGGCAAACATTATCAATGAATCGAAATTCATAACCCAGTTTGCTCAAAACATGAATCGAAATAATGTTTTTAAGCCCCTTGGGTAAAACCAAAACGTCGGAAAGTTCTAAACAATGTAACGACGATAAGACGAAGGTCTTCGATCCCATGTGTGTAGCTAGTACACTATGTCCACTACCTACGTTGATCAAGATCTTGCCAGATCGAAGCTTCCTACTTCGTTCTAGACCTTGGTTCAAAACACAAATGTGGGAACTAGCCCCTGAGTCAAGTATTCACGAAGTAGAATACACAGAACAATTAGCTTCAAAAACTAATTGTTTTCCTGAGGCATCAGACGCCTCCAGCTTTGGACATTCACGCTTCCAATGGCCCAGTTGCAGGCAAAGGAGGCACTTATCTGTGGCCTTTGCGCCCGACCTTTCGACCTTGGTGGTCTTCGTCTTCTTGTCGACTCTACCCTTGGTCACGCCTGTCTTGTTCGACTTATTCTTCGATCCCTTGGACGTAGAAGTCGCAACAAGCATGTAGACGTGCACCGTCGCTGAATCTTCAACCCACTTATCGTGGAGTACAATCTCCTCATTAGTGGATTCAGTTGTGGGCAATTTTGGCTCCTTAATGTCCAAGACATAATCCAGTTTTGCTAATTTGAGGACGATCCTCAAATTTCTGAGCCGGTCTACATAGTTCTGTCCCACCAAACAATGTTTCTCCAAGAGTGTAATTAATGGGTTTGTCATCGTAACTAATATAGA
This sequence comes from Craterostigma plantagineum, assembly GCA_027422505.1. Taxonomy (NCBI): domain Eukaryota; kingdom Viridiplantae; phylum Streptophyta; class Magnoliopsida; order Lamiales; family Linderniaceae; genus Craterostigma; species Craterostigma plantagineum. The sequence continues at coordinate 626,265 of JAPQWV010000254.1, read as the reverse complement.
AGAAAATAAAGTGCAGAAAATAAATAGATAGTTAGGATTTGTAGTGTTTAATCAGACTAAATTAGGACTTTAAATTTTTGTCTGACTCCCACTATTTTTCTCGAAACCCTTTCGCCCGCTAGGCATTTCGAAAACCATGTTGAGTGGTTTCATAGTGACGTTGAGTTCCCCGCGCTACTACAAACTAGCCTCAACTTAACAGCTTATTGGCTCGTTTGGTTAGCCGAGGCCGTGCCCCACATGTTTCTATCACAGAAGATTCAACGTCTTCGTCTCAGCCAGGGTCCCTCAGCCGTAACTCGGATCATATTGGGAATGACTGTCCAAGTGCAACCTATCAACGTCCTGCTCACCTTCCACTTTTCCGTGAACTTCATCCCCCGTAGGATAACTATTTATTAGAGGGTGAAGAGTGGTCGGTGAGCGGCAATTCCTAATTGCATTCAAACCCGTTCACGCAAAGGCGAGGGTTTTGGCGCCGTAACTCGGTCAACCGCAACCGTACCCCTAAGTCGTAACATTTTTGGACTTGATAGAAGACAGGAGCCTAGCCCCTTTACTCACTTGATATTAAAGGTCTAACCTCGGGAGAATCACAGTTTTAACACGAGCACATTATGCACATTATCACGTTCGAAACCAACACGCACATAATGGGCTTTAATAGTAAACCTAGTTTCAACCTATTAAAGTAAATGTGAAAGATGGGGGATATTTCTAGTTCTATCCTAATTATCCAAGACAATAAGACTCTACGTCTTTGGGATTTGCTCGAACGGACGCCTCGGCTACCAGCTCGTTCGTTCGGGTTCCTCTCGATCGACACTCGTACGGCCGTCATAACATAACCGCAATAGTCTATGACGGGGAATCTATCCTTAACAAAACCGTCCGTCTTATCTAATAAAAACTGTAAAGTACAACCCGGGGGGACCTTTTCACCCTTAACATATCACCCGGCAAAAACCAGAACCTAATCCCCAATCAATCACCACGTTATTCAAATAACATGCATCACGACAAATTCAACACATTTCCGAGGCGAAATCGAATTTTGGCTTTTAAATGGTCCGGGACTAGCCCAATGTATATCGGGTCGTAGGATGGGCTAGACAGGCCCATCGGGCCTGTGTCGAGGATGCTCGCGCCATACAAGCTGCCAGCCTCGTGCCGCACGCACCATGCGGCCAGCCCCGATCCCCGTGCTCTCTTAGCCTAGCACGGCTCGCACACACGCGCACAGTCATACCTACTTTCTACGCATCCATGCACAGCTTTTCCGAGCACTGCGTGCACCCATGTGTGCAGCCCGTGCCTCTTGTGCCGCATGCCCCGCGTGCGGTCAGCCCTATGGGCCGCGGTACCCCCGCGGTCAGCCCGTCTTGAGTCGCGCACCCCGCGTGCCTTGTGCGCCGGCTGCCCGTGTGTCGTGCGCACCATGCGCACGGCTAGGAGAAGGCCTCAAGCTGCGTCCAGCCTGCCCTGAGTCGCGCTTCGCATGCGACTCAACGCAGCACCGCTCGCCCCGCACGCGGGCTACCCGGGCGCCGTGTGCGCCATGCGCACGGCTAAGGCTTTCGGTTCTTTCGTAGCCTTTCGTCATAGTCCCATGACTTTAAACGAGCCTATTGCTCTGATACCACTGTTGGGAATCCCCGAGGGTCCCTAGACCCACGTTCCTAGAACGGCGGATTTTAAAATCTTACGGGGTTTCCCGCCTATCCGAGATCACTCGGCTACAAACACGAGAACGTATTGACATAAAGAGATAAGAGATCAGCCATGATACCTTATTGAAATCTCTTAACGATGGCTAGCTTCGAATCCTTCGAATCCCCGAGGCGTCGTGCCCCTCTCCTACGCCAAAAGCACACGAACGGGACGCCTTCTTTGCGCAAGATCGTCACGCCGGCACCTTACTAACGTCGCAGCTGTTCTTGCATGTGCGGCTAGGCCAAGAACTAACTGCTTGCTGCCCCCGAGAGAGAAAGTGGTGAGAGGAGAAAACTCTTAGGTTTTACTCTCTTTTGCTTGTATTTCGAAAATTTAGCTTCCACCAACTTTAGGATCTCGAAAAACCTTCTTTATACCTCTTAGGATTAGCCAAAATAGGTTAAGGTGGGTGGAGAAAAATCCTCAAACCTCCCCTTTTACCAAGTCTTCATTTTACCAAGTAATGAATTCAAAAGTCAAACTTTATATTTAATTAATTAAATATCCAATACCTTAATTAATTAAAATACCATATTTAGTATATTTTAAATATATAATATCCAACATAAATATATTTAATAATTTTCGAAATTTTATCTAATAAAAATTCGGAACTTATATGTATATCCGATATACATTCTAATATTATTTCTCTAAGAAAATAATAAAGATCTAAATCTAATTTAAATCATATACTAAATATTCAATATCAAATATTTTATTTCAAAAAAATCGTGAGGTGAAAAGACCATTTTACCCCGCACTAGTCAAACTTAGTATTTTCGTCCGATCAAGGCTTTGGCCAAGCCCCAAACCCTAATGTCACAATCTAGGACCTACCTTGTCTCTCTCTGATGACGACGTTGTATCGGTTGCCCTTTTTAAGCCCGACTCTCTTGGTTCGTCTCAACCGGCCCAGGAGGTATCTAGGAGTTCGATATTCACCCAGCCAGCCCCGTGGTACCGAACACATCCCAAGTTGAGTACGAATTTGATCTAATCATAATCCACGAACCGACTGTAGATTTTCTTCATACGTATAAACCTTTACGTTTGTCCCGGTCGAGTGAAAGTCACGCATACTCAAACTTACAGAACTCGACTCTATGTCGTTTATGTCGGTGGAAGTTATGAAACTGCACTCCACGACTATCATGAGTCAGTTATATGCTCTGGCCAGAGACTTGGATAAATTCGCGCACATTAAACTTGCCATAGGACGTTAACCTCGAATTTAATCGAGACCGTAAATCCGGCTCCGCGGTGCAACCGGCAATCACATCGAAAAGTCAAGACCACATTTCGCCGCTGACCCATGCCACCGGCAAGACTGGCCTAGCAAACTAGGGACAAGTCAAGACCTCAAGATCAACCCCAAGTTAACCCTTTCAGTCTAAGGTTCAGGCATACTACTACAATCAAACGTTCGATCAAGGACAATCCAAGCGTGTGATCGTTCGATTACGAGTCAGTGTCCAAATACAGATAATCCCTTGATTCATCTTGTATCATTGTCATGGGCTCCCACTTCCCAAGTGAACGGTTGGCACAACCATATTGGACCCATCGACAAACAAGTCGTACGTTCATTCCAGTCACCCTACTGGAGACTTAGATTTGTGGACTATTTTAATATTGCAGTATCTCAGCTTACTGGTGCCCCCCTCTGTCCCCACAGAATCAGTAACTGAACTGCCAATATTTGGGTTTTATTAATTTGTCTTATCCACCCAGACTGCAAGGTGAAATCTTTAGACTAATTAATAATTTGCCTTTTAATTTATTCATCCATTAATTAATTAATGATAAATAAAGTAATTCCATTAATAGAAGTAATCAAATTACATCACTAAACACTACACATTAGCAAATTGCCCTCGTATTCCCAATCCTCGTACGGCATCTAGGGCATATACCTCAACAGAAAGGGACCGTCACTCCCGTCGAGGATCAAGGCCAATGTTACCTCGTATATTTTCTCATGTTATTACGACAATCTTATTTGGGCAAACGCCATATTTAGTCCCCCCGGTGTTTTGTATATTGCCGTTTTTGGTCTCACATACTTTCGGATCCCACAATGCTACCTATTTGTAGCAATTTTTGTTCCCCGGATATATTCAACTATTTGATTGGACGGAATTACAGCTTCAACTGTAAGAATTGGGATAGCTCAATTAATTTTGCCCAAACTAACGATTAATTTTATCGAAGACCGAAACAACACAAAACATTGAGAACTAAAATAGGTATATCAGAACATGGAAAGCCAAAAGGCGTCCATGTTTCAAACATTAGAGATCAAAATGGCGTTCTTCCATCTCTCTTATTTCTCAACATCATTACTTACAACATACATCTATCTGTGTATTATCATCATCTATATATAGGAAGTTGTTGGGTATTCTCAGGAATATCAGCCATAGAAGGCGTCAGATCTCGACGAAAACCCTAGTCTCCATCCGAACAAGAGATCGTTGACTACGACCGAACGAGCCAAGACCAGGTATGCTCGTGCGGGCTACATGGAAGACACCTTCGATTTCATCGTAGAAAACAAAGGCACAACCTCGGAACCAACCTACCCCTACCATGGTCAGCTTTTTGGTAAAGCAAGTGAAGCAAAGGCTTTAGGCCCCGAAATTGAGGGGCCCCAATTAAAAAAAGCTATTATGGAAATAAAATTTATTTAGTTAAAGAAGTCCAAGTTTAAGATTACTCAACCAACTGATTTTAGTTTAACATGTTTTTTACTTTTAGTCCCCCAATATACCAAATTTGGGCCGTACTTTGGTCCCTCAGTTAAGTTAATCATAAATTTGATGGAATTTAGCAGGTGTAAGAACATGATTTCATTTTCGTAGACTTAGAACATCATAGCTTATCTTCTTCGTCAGCTTAAAATGTACGTGAGCATTATTACGTATCACATTAACTCTTTTTGGAGGTCACCTATCATCCCCAAATGTGATACGTAATGAAATTTATTAGTCGACTAAATGAGATCATGTGCTCTGTTAAATTCCATCTACAATTAACTATTAAATTAACCGCGGGACAAACAAACATCCAAAATTGTTCACATGGAGCAATAAAGTGGCACTCGGAATATAAGGGATCCGAAACGCCATGCGCCATACATTGAGGACTAAAAATGTCGTTGTCCCAAATTATTACGACAAAAAAGCAGTAATTAAAGCTGGAGCTCAATAAATATTTTTATTAGAAATGATAGGTAGAATAACAAAGGCCCAAACCCAATAATTTATTTATCCAAGAAGGTCTAAACTTGAAATTTCGTGGATACAAGAGAGTGTTTAAATATTTATGGACATGATTATTTCAAAAACTAAAACGTTTAATGTATGGAACTTGCAAAGTAAAGACGCTAGTTGAAATACTTAATTACATTAAAACGGTTCATTGTTCCCGTACTGGTATATTAAATTTAGGATTATGTTGCAATCATGTGGTTGTTGCTTCCGCGTAAAGAATTTTTTTGAAATTATTAGGAATAATTTATTTGAGATCCACAATGGGCAAGAAATATTAAATGGATGGACTATTTTATCAATTGAAAATGAAGTAGTTGAAAATATTAATAATGTGAATTTTATAATGGAATTTGCAGAAATAAAGATATGAATAAAATTTCGTGTAATCATTTATCTGAGATCCACAATGGGCAAGAAATATGAAATTTATGGACTATTTTATCAATTGAAAATGAAGTAGATGAAAATATTAATACTGTGAATTTTATAATGAAATTTGCAGAAAAAAAAAAAGAGATGAATAAAATTTCGTGTAATCAATTTTTTTTTTTTGAAAATTCGAGAAAAAAATTTTCCTAATTTTTTTTTACTTTGCTTCTATATTTAAAGTGTTATAGCATCCGGTTCTACGCATTTATAAAGGACGACAATTCTGCTATATTGGTAGAAAAACACATGTCAATGTATTTATTTATTTTATTTTCTTTAAGAAAAGGACCTGACCCCACACCACCGCGCATGGCACATGCAACAAGAATGAAGAGTCTATCCACGCAGCTAAAATCTCTTGATACGAAAACGTCCGTCCAAACAGCGAGCACCCTTTGGTCCTAGCCATGCCGGCGGGATGGACTTCTTGTTCTACAAGGATGGGATTTTCACGGGATGTGATGGCCGTCGGGTATGGGAAGGTTGGAAGCTCGCGAGCCTGTTCGCAAGCTTTCGAGCCCTTATGTCTGGCTCAACCTCGAGTTTGAAATAAATTAGCTCGAGCTCAACATAAATGAGCTTGAGCCAACTCGTGTAACTCACGAGCCGGCTCCGCTCAACTTTACCTCTAGTTTCAGTTCACGTTTATAACCGAATCTGTTGACCACGTTGTTTCAGTTTTCCCCCTCACGGTTTAACACTTCTAATTTGTTATTGAGACGTTTAACAATCACGATGGACTGAAAAACACCAAGAACAATAACTTGGCGGTATTAGAAACTAGACAAAGAAAAATGGACAATATTTCCAAGGACAAAATATGGAAATTAAGGAAGGCCAATTTGCAAAATACCAGGGCAGCAACGTCCACGGTAACGTAAGTTGATTACTCTCATGTCGTCATTCATCAACTACAATTTAGTTTTCTTGCAGCCATTAAGATGTTTCAACGTAATGAAGTAACACAGTCCATCTATTACATATAAGGCATTTATATTTGTTTTTCAAGAACATAGTTCTCTATAAATACATTCATCCATTGAACGGAGTTGTTCAAAAATCAACGCGAAAACCATTCAGTCCTTCCCAATACTAAAATTCTCTATACACAGCATCTCAACAAGAAAACAAAAATGGAAGTAGTGTCTCTTGCATTGAAAATTGTAGTACTTACATGTTTATTGTCATCATTGCACTTTTCCTCGCTAACTGCAGCCCGAAATGTACCTTCTTCTTCCATGTTAGAGAGGCACGAGCAGTGGATGATGCAGTACGGACGTGCTTATAGAGATGACCAAGAAAAGGCCGTCCGCCTCAAGATATTCGCAGACAACGTAAAATATATCGAGTCATCCAAAGCCAACAACAAACCTTACAATCTTGGCATCAATGCGTTCGCCGATATGACTCACGATGAGTTTAAGGCCACTATAAATGGACTAAAGGTTAAGCCCTCGCCATCATCGACGAGGACGCCTTTTAAGTACGAGAATGTGAGTGCAGTGCCTTCGAGCATGGATTGGAGGAAGAAAGGGGCCGTCACTCCTGTCAAGGATCAAGGCCAATGTGGTAACTAAAACTTCAATTGTTTCGATCATATCTAGTAAATCTTATAAAGCTAAACTCCATTTGTCCCCAATTTTTTGGATAGGAGCATTTCTGTCCTTATGTTCGGAGATGCCAACTTTTTACTCCAATATTATCGATTTTGTAACGTTTTGGTATATAACTATTTTAATCGTGAGTTTGAACAGAATAACAGCGGGGTGGGGGGCTGGACTAACCCGACTGGCCAAATGTCCAAACTAACGATTCAATAGACCGGGGACAAAAACTAGAAAGTCGATAACATTGGAGGCATAAAAAAGACATATCAGACCTCGTGGCAAAAAGTGACGTTCTTCCATCCTATTACTTACAACTAACATAAATCTGTCTATTATGCATCATCAACAGGAAGTTGTTGGGCATTCTCAGCAATAGCAGCCACGGAAGGCTTAAATCAGATCTCGACGAAAAACCTAGTCTCACTGTCCGAGCAAGAAATCGTGGACTGCGACCGAACGAGCCAGGACGAAGGATGCTCGGGTGGGTACATGGAAGACGCCTTCGCCTTCATTGTAAAAAACAAAGGCATAGCCTCGGAATCGACCTACCCCTACACCGCCGCGGACGGCGCATGCAACAAGAACGAAGAGTCTATCCATGCGGCCAGAATATCGGGATACGAAAAGGTCCCTTTGAACAGCGAGGCGTCCCTTGAGAAGGCAGTCGCACATCAGCCTGTTTCGGTGTCAATCGACGCCAGCGGGATGGACTTCATGTTCTACAAGAACGGGATTTTCACTGGGACGTGCGGGACGGAGCTCGACCACGGCGTGACGGCCGTTGGATATGGGAGTGCTGGAAATACTAAGTATTGGCTAGTGAAGAATTCGTGGGGGACGAGTTGGGGGGAAGAAGGTTATGTGAGGATGGAGAAGGATGTTAAGGCTAAACAAGGGCTTTGTGGGATTGCTATGGATTCTTCTTACCCTGTGGCTTAGCCTACCCTAGCTAACTTAAATGCCAATGCAACAACTCTGTGTAATGTAATATATGCTCTATGATCCGTTTGTATATAATCATGAAAACGTAATGATGAATTAAAATTTAAAACATTACTATTTTATAAAATGATAATTGATACACAGTCCCTCATCTCGAGGGTCTGCATGATAGTGTCAACAACGGTTTCTGAATTAGTGATTTGATGATGATTCATCATTTCGTTGACTATTGAAGATAGTCGTAAGCTTGAACGCATATTCGAACTATGTTAAAGACTTGAAAGCTTGGATTATTGCTGAAAGTTGTCTGGTGAAGAACCGAAGAACATACTACATATCAATCTAACACCATGGTTTGCCGGGTCGCCGTTAAGACGGTCGGAACGGCCGAGTTGGAACCGGAAGATGGCCTCCGTGCCAAAGTTCCGGCTTCTTCACGGAGTTGATTGGAGCGGCCGAAAAAACGGCCGGAACGGCGTGTTATCGGTCGGAACAGGTTGTTTGGAACCGGAACTGGAACCGGCGAGAAAACGTTTAATTCGGGATTGGAACGGTGAGAATTGAACATCTCGAGCAATACTGGCATCGACGATGACAACTGCAACGAAAACCTAATTTGGTTAAATTTGGGCTTCTAAGCTTTAAAGGGCTTGTTTGGGCCTATACTTAATTTTATTACTTCAAATATATTAAGCTAAGCCTTATTTGATTTTAACTTGGTATTTTAATCTTCATACTAGATAAAAAAAAACTAAAATTAATTTGTAATAATATATATTTGCATAAAAACTGATATGAAATTTTAATAGTGAAAAATTAAAAAAAAATAGCTTATTATTAGATTCGAATATATAATTTAGATATTTAAACTCATAAGTTATATTTTGTATGGTATTCATTTTATTTTTAACTTTGACAAACTTATTTTGTTATTTTATATTATAATTGGTCATATTTTATATTTATTTAACAAAAATAGCGGAACGTCCATTATCGTTCCGCGATAATGCAATGGAAATGGAACGCTCGTGTCCGTTCCGTTGTCCGTTCCCGTTACGGCGAACCATGTCTAACACCCCATAACCATCACTATTAAGCCGATACATACTCTTCAGTTTCTTTCATCTTCAACTTCTAAAGCTTGTATTCTTTGAGGCTTACCATCCCACAATTGAAGAAATAACTCCTGCAATGAGGATAAATAAACTTCCAACCCATAAGAACTGGAAACCCAAAGTTCAAACAGAAAAATAAATCAGCAGAAACAAAAGTAATGACCAGAAAACGAACTTACAACAAGCAGGGACTAAGATAAAGAGAGAAACAGACTTCCCCGAACCTCCATAGCGGAGGTTATGTAGGTAAGAGGTTTTAGAGAGAGAGAGGGGAGATTTTTTGTGGAGACTGTTATTTTAGATCGAATTACGAGAGGGTGACAAAGGCTTTATATGTGGGTTTGAGTATGAAGTAGCAAGAATAAATGAGGAGAAAACGATTTCTTATAACAGAGGAGCAAAACGTTTTTTTACTGATGATACATACACCAACGAGCTCTTTTTTTTTTTTCTTTTCCACTCTATCGATAATAATACATAACACTCACGAGGTTTTTTTTCTCTTGTGTAAAACTACATGCAAGTACACATATATATAGATATAAGTGGTAGAGAGGACAAATGGGATAGATACACATAATCTAAGTAAATCAATCATATATTAGACTTTTTGCTCTTACCTTAGACTTTGTTTTTCATTTTTTTCTTCCTTGGTTGGCTGCTCCTTCATGCGTGAGTTTTTTTTATTTTATTTATTTCTTCCATATCTTATCTATTAGATATGTATTGGACTTATTCAACAAATTCCTCCCTTAAGTTCAATACCTTTCGATCTTTCATTCCAAGCATCTGCTTCAAATTCTCGAACGTATTTGTTGGTAACGGCTTTGTGAAAATATCTGCAACTTGGTCCGAACTCGCGATGTGTACCATCTTTACTGCTCCATTTTTAACGTGCTCCCGGATAAAATGAAAACGCGCATCAATGTGCTTGCTTCTCTCGTGATGAACTGGATTTTTCGCCAACTCTATTGCTGACTTATTATCCACTCGAATTTCGATTGGCTCGATTTGTTGAAGATTCAACTCGAGCAGTAAATTCCTCAGCCAAATTGCGTGACAGACACACCATGATGCTGCCACATATTCTGCTTCGCAGGTTGATAGAGTCACGATCGGTTGCTTTTTTGATAGCCAGGTGAATGCCGTATTCCCGAGATAAAATACGTAGCTGCCAGTGCTTCTTCGATCATCGATATCTCCGCACCAATCGCTATCAGAATATCCGACTAATTTGCAGTCGCTCGCCTTTGGATAAAATAGTCCGAGCGATTGTGTTCCTCGGATGTATCGTAATATCCTCTTGATCGCTTTGAGATGTGACTGCCTCGGATCTTCCATATAACGGCTAACGACTCCAACGCTGTATGCGATATCGGGTCTCGTGCAGGTCAAGTATCGCAGACTGCCCACGAGACTTCGATATCGGTCGCATTCACTCCTTGTCCTCCCTCAAACTTGGACAATTTTGTTCCAAGTTCCATCGGTGTTGCTACCGGGTTACTTTCCTCCATTTTATTTTTCTTCAATATAGCCTTCGCATAGGCTTCTTGCGACACAAAGATTCCCGTGCTTCTTTGATCGACTTCGAGACCGAGGAAGTATTTCATCAGTCCCAAATCCGTCATCTCGAACTCCTTCGTCATCACCGTCTTGAAGTCGTTGACTATCTTCTCACTGCTTCCCATGAAAATAAGGTCATCGACATAGAGAGCGACGATGATCATTTCCTCTCCTTCTCGTTTAACATAGAGAGCGTGCTCGAATGGACATTGCTCGAACTTGTTTTTTTTGAAATATCCATCGATCCGGGTGTTCCATGCTCGCGGCGCTTGCTTTAGCCCGTAAAGCGCCTTTTTTAATTTTAACACTTTGCCTTCTTTTCCTGATTTTGAATATCCTGGGGGCTGCCACGTAGACTTCCTCCTCAAGCTCGCCGTTTAGAAAAGCGGACTTTACGTCCATTTGATAGATTGGCCAACTAAGTTGTGCAGCTTGGGCAAGGAGCAGACGAATTGTCTCCATTCTTGCAACGGGAGCGAAAACTTCGTCGTAATCTATTCCCGCTTGTTGTCGATAGCCCTTCGCCACCAATCTTGCCTTGTAGCGTTCAATTTTTCATTGAGCATTCATCTTCTTTTTATAAACCCATTTGACTTCAATGGGTTTATGCCCGTTTGGCAACTCCACAAGGTTCCATGTGTCGTTCTTTTCGATCGCCTTTATTTCCTCGTCCATCGCCATTTTCCATCTCTTGTCTCTTATGGCTTCTTCGAAACTAATTTGTTCCGAGTCGGCCAGTAAGCAGACTAGGTGAACCTGTTCGGTTGATCGGTACAGGTCCTGCATGCTTCGCATCCTCGGCTGTCTTGGTTCGTCCTCCTCGTCATTTTCTTGAGACGAAATCGGAACAGGTATTGGTGCAACGATCAGTGGTTCTTCAGGCGTTGTGTTTTCTTCAATGTTCCAGCCCCACAAACTTTCTTCATCAACCCGAACATCGCGACTTACTATCACCTTTTTATTTTCAGGGTCATAGAGCCGGTACGCCTTCGTTTTCTCATCATACCCAATAAGCACGAGCTTTTTGCTTTTATCGTCGAGCTTGGTTCTTCTTTGATCGGGTACATGTGCATACGCCACACTTCCAAATATTTTGAAGTGTGCTACCGTCGGTCTTCGGCCAGTCCATGCTTCCTGCGGTGTTTGATTCTCGAGGCTGTGATGTGGACACCGGTTCTGAATATATACCGCGCATTTTACCGCCTCGGCCCAGAACTCCTTTGGCATTCCCTTGCTTTTCAGCATTGACCGAACCATATCAAGTATGGTTCGGTTTTTTCTTTCAGCCACACCATTTTGTTGTGGAGAGTAAGGCGCGGTGAGGAACCTCCTGACCCCTTGCTCCTCGCAAAAAGTTACAAAAACGCCTGAAGTATATTCTCCACCTCTGTCTGAGCAGAGCGCCTTGATGTTTGAGCCCGTCGCCTTCTCGACCATAGTTTTGAATTTTTTAAATGTCTCGAGCGCTTCTGATTTTTCCTTTAGAAAGTACACCCACGTCTTTCTTGAGTAATCGTCGATGAAAGTAATAAAGTATCTCCTTCCACCGAATGATTCTGGTGTGATCGGCCCGCATATGTCTGTATGTATGAGCTCGAGCGGTTTGCGCGCTCGATATTCTGCATGCTTCTGAAACGTCGTCCTCGTATGTTTCCCGATTACGCAGCTTTCGCAAAGTTTCTTCTCACCCTCGATCACCGGCATTCCGTGCACCATGCCTCGTTTGGAGAGCTCCTTTAGGCCTCCGTAGTGTAAATGTCCGAAGCGCATATGCCACAAGTGGTATTTGTCCTCTACGTCAACTTGCAAGCATCGCTCTTGAATCGCCTTCAGGTTGAGTTTGAACATTCTGTTCCTTTCCATCTCGACCCGAGCGATCATTCTTCCGTCTTTGTTTCTTAGTTGCAATGAGCGGTCCTTCATGAACACCGAACATCCTTTTTCAAGCAACTGCCCCATGCTTAAGATGTTCGTCTTCAAGTCAGGTACGAAGTAGACGTCCTCGACTGATCCTTGTCTGCCGTCGTTTTGAGAGAAGCATATTTTCCCTCGGCCTTTGACTTCAATTTTCGATGCGTCTCCAAAGGACACATGGCCATCCTCGATCTTCTTTAAATCCGTAAAGAGATGTTTGTATCCGCTCATATGATTGCTTGCACCGGTATCAAGATACCACACCATGTCGCTGCCGGGACTCGTATCCTCGAGCGCCATTAAAAGAACGCCTTCGTCTTTTGGATCCTCTTGTGTGACTAGGTTCGCATTTTCTTCCACCTTTTTGTCGGCCCAACAGTCTTTTGCGAAGTGCCCGAACTTGCCGCAATTGTAGCACTCAACGCTCGGTCGATTTGAGCGACCGCCTCGTCCTCGTGCTCGGCCTCGTCCTCTCCAATTTTGGTTGTTCGTTTGTCCTTCTTTTTCGTGATTGTAACCTCGTCCTCGGCCTGAATTTTGGCCGAAACCTCGTCCTCGTTGGCCTCGTCCTCGACCGCGGCCATGATGCGTATATAGCGCCTTGTCATCTTTCAACGATAACTTCATCTGTAGAGCCTCGTCCAGCGATTCCTGCTTCTTCTTTTTCTTCCGTTGCTCGTGAGCTTCGAGCGAACCGGAGAGTTCATCGACCGTCATCTTCTCGAGGTCTTTCAACTCTTCAATAGCACACACCACATTTTCGTATTCGTTCGTCAAAGACCGTAGAATTTTTTCGACGACTCGAGCATCGGTTAGGGCCTCGCCGTTTCTCTTCAACTGGTTCGCGATGGTTTGCACCCTCGTTATATACTGGACACGCCTTCACCCTCCTTCATTTTTGTCATTTCGAACTCGCCACGAAGAGTTTGCAATCGTACTTGCCTTACTCGATCGGCGCCTTTGTATGCTTTCTCGAGCGTATCCCAAGCTTCCTTGGAATTTATCACACCGGCTATCTTTTCGAAACTGGCTTCGTCTAGCGATTGGTGGATGATGGAGAGTGCGGCGCTATCTTGTCCCCTGGATTCTTTCAACGCCTTTCGTTGGGCTTCTGTGAAATCTTTTGTATCTTTGGGTTCGGTATGTCCGATTTCAACAATATCCCATACACCCCGAGCGCCGAGAAACACTTTCATCTGGATGTTCCAGTTGTCGTAGTTGGATTTGGTGAGGCGAGGAACGGGTAGACCACTGGTTGCTCCGACGAAAGACATGGCTCTGATACCAATTTGTTATTTTAGATCGAATTACGAGAGGGTGACAAAGGCTTTATATGTGGGTTTGAGTATGAAGTAGCAAGAATAAATGAGGAGAAAACGATTTCTTATAACAGAGGAGCAAAACGTTTTTTACTGATGATACATACACCAACGAGCTCTTTTTTTTTCTTTTCCACTCTATCGATAATAATACATAACACTCACGAGGTTTTTTTTCTCTTGTGTAAAACTACATGCAAGTACACATATATATAGATATAAGTGGTAGAGAGGACAAATGAGATAGATACACATAATCTAAGTAAATCAATCATATATTAGACTTTTTGCTCTTACCTTAGACTTTGTTTTTCATTTTTTTCTTCCTTGGTTGGCTGCTCCTTCATGCGTGAGTTTTTTTTATTTTATTTATTTCTTCCATATCTTATCTATTAGATATGTATTGGACTTATTCAACAGAGACAGAGTGTGTGTCGTTGGCTTACTAAAATTAGAAGTGGCCGAAAATAACTTAGTTGTATATTATTTTCTGAAACAAAAAAATCCTTTTGGGAACCATCATTGTTAATAATTTTTGTAAGCACAAGATACGAGCAAATGAGTCTCTATTGAGTGAAAAGGACATGAGTCTCTAGCCATCCAAATATATATCGAGGGATCGGCTTTCAATCTAAGATACATGGAGCATTTTGCAACAGACGGGAAATCGATGAGTGCATCAGACGGGAACTCGATGCTGTGTTCTTTACATTTTGTTTCATGTTTCTAATCCTGGCGATCCGTCGAAAAAGGGACCTCGGGGGAGGTGCACACCCTAGTCAGCTATTGGGCGACTGATGGTTAACATTATTGAGGTATTATCTATACTATATAAAAGTTGGATGTGGACTCTCATTGACCACCCCCATAAGCCAATCCTCATGCGACATGTCAGCAATAGCAATGTAAATTACCATATTAGGTCCATGTGATGGTGGAATTACCAACTGCCATCGATTAATATCATTAATTAGAAATGTTAATAGAAAAGAAACGTTTGATGAGCTAAGCTAGGGAACGGTTGCAATAGACTTAATATTGTTATTTATTGCTATAGCAAAGTTTAGGACATTTAGGTTTTTTAAATGAAGAACGGATATGTTAAAGACCAAACTCACTTCAAGTGCTCTTATAAAAAAAAATTGATAATTCCTAGAGTCTATTGAGAATAGCAATATCATCGTTCCCATTAAATCCCTTACCAACGAAAATTCGCTACGATGAAAGTCATTGTTTCGAGGCAAGGAACTGATAGAAATTCGAGACATGATAAAAAGTCTATAAGGAAGTTAATATTAGTTGATTCTAATGTGAGTACGGTTTATGCTCATTATGTTTGTTTTATAAGACCATGTTAGTGACAGACATTTTTATGAAAAACTTATCCCCTTGCGTTAACTAAAAATGTTCCAACTAATTAAGGGCACGCCCATCCGTGACATTATTTTTTCAAGTGCTCTTGAACATGTCGACAGCGCGTTGCTCGCCCAGAAAACATGCATGCTATCGAATCTCAATGTAAAAGAGATAAATCCTCGCTATCCGAATGTTAACCCCAATATAGAGTTGATCTTAAATCCATCAACAATCATCCCCGAGGTTGAGCATCCGCTTCAGTTCACGAGCAACTCATTCAAGTTTCCAACTCATGTTATTGGCAACTCGGACAAGAACCTGATCAGTAATCTTTCTACGCTATTATTTTATTATTAAAACACATGTCTTTATATTGAATTTCGTGAACATATATTTGTTTTTTAAGCGTGTTGGGCTTTGTCGTGAAGGTAAAATCATGTTTCAGTTTTCGCGAAGTGGGAAGGCCCTAGGCTATAAGAGGAAAATAATATTGATGAATGACAGGTACCAAAAATAATCTATCTATATTAAGTTAAAAGAATCAAATAAATTATCATAGTTTATTTTGATGATTGGAAAGTGATGATATATGTCGGCGCTGCGATAGCTTCGTCTGGTGAGCGAATCATTAAGCGCAAATGGTCTGGAAAGTGATGATATATGTCGGCACTGCGATAGATTCGTATGGTGAGCGTCTGGTGAGCGATTATATTTGTCGTATTTGATTTTTCAGACCGAGTTTTTTTTTTTTCGCAGAAGGGAGCTGCATGAGAATCAAGATTGAGAGATGAGGGAACTCGAAGCATAGGAAGGACCGAGATCGGCTGAATTTGAAGAGGATGAGGGCGGAAGGTGGAATCGGTACTCTCCAGTTGTCGGTGGCGGTTATTGGGGACCCCGCCGATGAAGTTATATGTGCTGTTGTTCCTCGGAGGAATCGCTCCGATGAGTGTCTGATAATATTTCTTACTTGCGCTGCTTTGATTGTATTCATTTACTTTCACAGCTTTGGTGAGATCGTCCGCAGTCGCTACTACTTTCAGTGTCGGTGGTGATTCCCAGCATATTCAGCTGAGAATTAGGGATGGCGGGTCTAGACCTGGACCTGCCAAAACCCGCCCCTAATGGGACGGTCGAGTGGCAGTGTGGGTCCCGATCTAGAGTAACTTAGCCCGGCCGTGTTCGGGCGGGTACAAATTTCGTCAATCCTGGCCAGAAATCCACCCCGAGACCCGCCCCTTAAATTTTAGATATAATATTATATATAATTATATAAATATATAGAAACATATATTAATAAATAATATTATATAGACAAAAATTTATAAATGCATGACAGTTTTGTCTGAGGCGGGGAGAACTGGGTCTCGGGTCCACAATAAATGGCCCGTCGCGGGTCTCGGGTCTTGCCGATAACAATTGATCTAATAAACTTTGATGTCTTGAAAATAATCTCAACCCGTGCATCGCACGGGGTTAAACTAGTCACTTTTCAAAAGATAAATAAGTGAAACACAATTTACCTTAATGAAAGAATAATGAGCATTTCGTTCATTATCAAAGTAGTCTACGCCAACATCGTTCGATGGTTTTTCCCATCGATAGCTCCATTCATGTCGAACATGATTATGTAAATGTTCAACGCGAGAATTTCTTAGACAATAATAAATTATTTGTACTAAATTTCTTCATTTTCACCTATGTATGGATGGACATCACTTAGTGAGATGAATCGATGAATAGCATCGGTAGTCAAAATTTACCACGCATGCATGTAGGCCAGCATCTCGAATGAGTAATATATATTTTTGGTAAAACATAAAAACACAGTATCTTTTCTGCCTAATGGAACTGCTAATTTTACATTATTATTGTGTTGAAGAATAGTGTTACTCTAACTTTGGTGGAACACTCGCTATTACTCAACGGTAATATAGCATTATAATATTATTTTTTTAGTTTCCTTTGAATGTAAAATCTTATTTTAATTCAATTTAATTTTTTTTTTTATAGAAATCGTTTTTAATTATATATTTATTTTTGAATTAATAAACATATTAAAGTGATATGCTAGATTTTCATCTTTATTACGTTCCATGGGAATACCTTAACATGTGAAAAAATTTTCAGATCAATCCCTTGTCACTTTTTATATGTAGGTACGTAGTCAATAAAGTTTTACACTTAGGTAAATGTTTGGCTGAACGTACATCGTATAAGACATTTAGGTAACACAGAGAAGCGTATTGTGATACATAATACTATGAAAAATGTACATTATGTTTCTATAGGTATTGCGTCAAACGTTTAGTTATCTTACAAACAAGTGATGTGGTACACAATAAACTTAAAGTCAACGAAGATAAAATGATACTCTCATCCACGTCGGTATCTATGTTTAAAAATTTTATTTTGTTAGCTACCTAAATATAAAAACAATCACTAGTGCAGAAACACTCGTGGCCGAGCGTCGCCCGGAGCCCCGACGCGCATTAGCACAGTTTTGGGCGATGGGTGTGTACCCGACGCCGAAGATCAATTATGGGCGACGGTTGTAAACAAAACCGTCGCCGAAGACCTTCCCGTTCGTCGTTTTTTAGTGTATGGGCGAAGGTTTCCGAGCTAGAAACCGTCACCCATGATCGTTTAGAATTTACAGGCGACGGTTGTCTCGCAAGAAACCGTCGCCTATGACCTAATATTTAATATTTAAAAAATTAATGAGCGACGGCTCCTGCGCTAGGAACCGTTGCCTATGCCTGTATTTCTTTTTAAAATAATTTTCTGTTTTATTTATGCCCCCAACAATCTAATCAAAAATCGCAACAGTGAAATCCAAAATCAACCCAACAATCAATCAATTACTAATAATCGTCAATAAAATCAACAGTTACATCATCGTCAAACAAACAAATATCGATCCTCGTAACATAAACACAAACACAAAACGTAAAAGTCTAACTTACGTCAAAGATTGCTTAGAAAATGCTCCGCCCAAAATTCACGTAGTTCATTGAGCTCTTCGACGCCGTAAGGGGAGTGCTCTAGTATCTACAAAACATGTTAATGTTAAAATATACTAATAAACATATATTAAACTTCAAACTTAAAGAAGCTGACGGTTTTAAAGTTCAATACCGTTGGCAAGATGGTTGTATCATCTCTGCCGATACGATTGCAGATAACATCGTACATGTATCTCATGACGTAAAACCACATAACTCACTCCCGCTCGGTTGTCGTGGGCACTAATTTAGAAAGATTTTCATGTGATTCAATATCGAATAATGGTAATAATTTAACACAAGTAACTTTGAAAATTCATAGTCAAATGCAAACCTTGCATCTCTTCCAAGTAATATTCGATTTCCTATTCCGATTTTAAATTGCACCCATCAGCGATGCCTTGAGAATTGCCATAAAACTCGTAAGTAGGTCAAATACATTAATGTTCTAATATAGGGTTACTAATATATGAACTTTATTGTATATAAAAAACTTACGCATCTATTTGAGAACGAACTCTTATCTTCCTTACGCCGATGTTCGGTGCGAGCGAATCGAACACATATACTGCGTTCGAGGGAAAATCGATGACCAATAAAATCCAATTGTCACTAAAACAAACGAAACATGATTATTTATAACATAAGCTATAAATCAAGAAATATATATCTTATTTTTTACCCGTCATGAAAAGGCGCAAACAAGTAGTGCCGCCCACATGTGCATCTTTGATAATAGCAGCCATGAAATCAACTTCACCATTTGATGTCTCATCATATTCCACAGCCCCTACACGACTCGGGTCGCAACACTTAAAATTCTCAGACACCTTATTAAGATACCTGAGAATATGATTACTCAATAAAATGTATAAAGCGAAAACAAAACTTGGAATGGCTTATTGTTTCAACGAAATATTAAATAATACCTAAAAAAAGTTGAATAACTGAGTAACCCACACTCACGAGCTTGAACAGATCGACGAAGTCTTTGTTGTCAATGTACACAAAGTAGTCTACGCTACTTGGATTGTAGTAGACATCTCACATAATGAGAGGGAAGCTGACATTCGTCGATCGTCGCGTGACGCAAGGTAATCGAACAACTGGCAACACTGCGTGCCCAAACTACGCACGACCCTCTGATCGAGGCATGCTGTCGTCATCTTGATGAATGGACACATTTGGTGCTTTCGCTGGCGACTTTCATTTCCGTGCCTACAAGTAGAATATGTTACTAAACATTATTATTCGAAAATCAATAAATAGTACTTTATTACGCATTATTCGAACGCATTAACTCTCTTGGCCACTGAACGTAGCTGCCTATTGAATCTCCGAGAGTTATCAGATGCATAGTTGGTACAGGCAGTTGGACCTCGCCGAGAACGACGGTATCAACGGAGACAACAACGTTGTCTGCCGTAACCGATGTTCCATGAATTTGGGAACGTCCCTTAGTGATGGTGCCAAGACTAACAACCTATAACGTCCCTTCGATGTCTAACATCAATCGAACCCTAGGATACTATACGATTTTAAAAGAATAATTGTTAACGTTACTAAGACATTAAGTCGTTGCACATTAAACAGTAACTAAGAATAAATGCATACCGTCACACTCATCGATAAGGGAAATGGATCTAAGGCTTCACCTCCTGAACCGCGAGAACTCGATATCTGGTTGGGAGGGTCAAATCCAACATTGTCGTGGGCTACTTCGTCTTGCTCCCTGTTCGGCACCGGAAGGCCCATTTGAGCGAACATAGCCCTCATCTCAGACCTCATCTCCTCCCGCATCTCGTCCCTAAACTCGGCCCCATCTCCTCCCGCATCTCGGCCCTCAACTGCTCCCTCAACTCGGCCCTCATTTGTTCCATGGAAATCTAGCTCGAAGAGGGGCTCGATGACTCGGATGGGTTGCCGAACACGCTCCGTATCGTCTCATCCTTCCCACATACTCTAGGTCCCCCGCTATGGTCGGGTTTTCCATGAATTCTCGATAACGCGTCTTTGTGCTTATTAGGGAGAATCTCCTTGAGCTTCTTCGGCGTGCACCTCTATCCGTCAACTATGAGTTATTGTAAGTGGGATATATATTGTGTGATGTACTTTTATAAAGTAATACGCTTACCAATCTCGCAGCCAGCTCCCGATTCACCGGGTTGTCAAGGTGATACTGACCATCTTTTCCTTTGCTCATTCGGCTACGAAAATAGTCCTTAACTCTATTATTTCCTTGGAGGATTGATTCAGAGATTTTCCTGTCTTCGGGGGGCATGTGTGTTAGCGGGTTCTCGTCAACCCATTCGGGTCGCCGACTTATATACCCCACCGTACCGAAATGGTGTGGGTATAGGTGGTTAGCCTGACCTTGTTTAGCCTTCGGACTAATCTCATGCAATTATCATAAGAAAGAAATATAGGTTTGAATATATATGTACATATGTGAAAAATTAGAGGACTATCAAAATTTCACCTGAAATTTCGCGGCTTCCATATAGTTCCTCCACGCCTGCAACCCTTCCCGACTGATGTGCTCGTACTCATTAGCCAACTCATGCCCTTTCTTCTTCTCCTTGACAGCATATTTGTGCTTCCAATCCTTGCGAAGCTCACCGGCTTTCTTAAGGACCTTCTTCTTTATAGCAGGATTATCGGGCAAGTTCCAGGTCCGCTGATAATATATTTTAGGTATAATTAATATCAATTATATACAACAGATAACGAACACACGTAAAATAACACTAAATTACCTGAATGTTTGTCCAAAGTACCTCCTTGAGCCCGACGTCGATCTCGCACCAATTGGTCACATAGTCGGTAAGCTGTGATCTTGTCACATGACCAATGTAGAAATTTCACCCTGGTATCATCATCAGGACCGATGCATGTAGCGGCGTCGTTGAACTGCAAGATGCACTCATCCGAGTCAGCGCTCAACTTCTTACGTAGATTATTCATGCTGTACGGGCCTCTCTTGCGCCTATTCGTCCCGCTTGATTCGGTACCAGGCGAGGAAGATGTATCAGAAGATACTGTACCTGAAAAATAACAAGAAAATATTTATTAGCAAAAAAAGACAAGAAATTGTAGATAAATGGAAAACGAGTATCACTTTTTTTAAAATTCAAACTATAATACTTACAAATTTTGAATTTATCAACAATACATTCCCTCGTCGTGATTTGAAACTATATATCTATGAATATTTGTCTCATCTTCCGCAATAGGGACGTGTTCCACGCCGGTAGGAAATGGGAATTTCTCATCGCTTCTGTCATAATCCTCATCATCATCCATATGACAGATGCCAACAACACTTCTCTTTCCTTGAAGCACAATATGCCATCCACTATTAGCAGGATCTTCAACGTAGAATACTTGTTTCTCTTGCACTACGAGGATGAAAGGGTCGTTCGCATAACCCATTTTCTGTAAGTCCACTATTGTTAATCCTAACTCTTGATCTATCCGTACGCCTCGCCTGTTATTAGTCCACTGACAACGTAGTAAAACAAATTTTACGTTGTTCTTGTAGACGAGTTCCCATATTTCTTCGATAAACCCATAGTATGAACTTGCATTGCTCGTAACTCGAGCATCCTTACCATGAGATACTTCTCTCGACAATGCAACTAATGTCACCCCACTGTGACACACTTCTATCATCTCGCA
The DNA here is from genome assembly GCA_027422505.1 of Craterostigma plantagineum. Lineage (NCBI taxonomy): Eukaryota > Viridiplantae > Streptophyta > Magnoliopsida > Lamiales > Linderniaceae > Craterostigma > Craterostigma plantagineum. Next base: position 604,349 of record JAPQWV010000254.1, on the reverse strand, counting down.
TTTTCGTATAAAATGTGTACCCATTAATGTCGTAACCTTCATATGTCGCAGCTGTCCATTCGGGTCCCCATGCCAGCCATTTAATCATCTCACTACAATCCGATCCAGTGTCTGCATAAAGTACCCTCGTTCTGAACCAGCCTAAAAATAGTCTATTATGCTCATTTATGTACCACAACTCCGGATTGTTAGGATTTCGCGCCGTAAGCTAGCCATGTGCTCCTCCATAAATGGGTGCACTTCAGGAATATGACGCAACACGAGGAATGTGCACTATCCCACAGTTCTCGCGATACTGTCTTGTACGGTGGTTTCGTCAATGGTTTTCCTCCTAATCGTCCATCGTGGCGAGACGTAGGTATCACAACCGCTTTAACATTTGCCAAGTACGAAGATCAAAACTCAACGCACTCCTCTGTAGTGTATCCTTCAACTATGCTACCTTCCAGACGATACCGATTTCTAACATATCGCTTAAGGATCTTCACATACCGTTCGAATGGATACATATATCTCAAATACACGGGGCCACATATCTTGATTTTTCGAACTAGATGAACGACTAGATGTACCAAAATGTCGAAAAAGACGGAGGAAAGAACATCTCGAAGCGGCACAATGTAATTACAACATCTGCTTGTAGCTCGTCTAGCACCTCGGGATCAAGAACTTTATTGCATATTGCGTCAAAAAAGAAACACCATTTTGAAATGCAATGACGAACATGCTTCGGCATTATACCACGGATTGCGATCAACAGTAAATGCTGCATCAATGCATGACAATCATGAGACTTGTACCCCACCAGCTCCGGGTCTTTCATCGAGACATATCTCCTTATGTTACGGCATAACCAGATGGGACTTTAATACCTTCTAGACACTGGCAAAAACTTAACTCAGCCCTGCTAAGTGTGAAGCAAGCCTGGGGAAGGAAAATCCTCTTTTCCCTATTCGATCGGTGCTAGCTCAGGCCTCATTCGAAGTTCGACCATGTCAAGCCTGACTTCTAATCCATCTTTTGTCTTACCAGGCATATTTCAAAGAGTGCCTACAATGCTATCACACGCATTTTTCTCCACGTGCATCACATCGATGCAGTGTCTGACGTCGAGGTTCTCCCAATAAGGTAGCTCCCAAAATATTGATCATTTTTTCCAGACATTGCTGTCTTTCGATGTTTTGCACTTCTTACCAAACTGTCTTTCAATTCCGTGCCATTCAACGGTATTGTAGCCCTTGAAGTCTCGCTTTCCCCGTTAAACAGTGGTAGAGCCTTTTCTTCGTCCTATATTCGTGGGTACGTGGCAGGAATTTCCGATGGCCCATGTAGTGTGTTTCCTGCAGTTGTTCAACCACTGATTATTCGTATTATCCCCACGAATTGGACATGCTCTCTTTGCTTTCACACTATAGCCAGACAGATTCCCGTAAGTCGAGAAATCATTTATGGTACAGAATATCACGGCGCGTAGCGTAAACCGTGATCTGATTGATGTATCGTACACTTCAACTCCTTTGTACCCTGTGCTTTCAGATCGTTGATCATCGGAGCCATTTAGACATCAATGTCATTTCCGTGTTGGACCGGAGATTAAACACGACAACATGATGTATTTTCTTTTCGTCGTAAGCCACGCGGGGAGGTTATAGATACAAAGCCACACCAGCCAAGTGTTGTGACGGCTGCTCAAATCGCCAAAAGGGTATATCCCATCAGTGCAAAGCCATAGTCGAAGATTTCGTGCATCACCTCCAAAATCAGGATACATCGAATGTTCCTCTATTGCGGGGAATCCGCCAGATGTCTCAATTTTCCATCATTTTTCCTCTCCTCATCATGCCATCTAAATATCTTAGCGTCGTCGGCGATTGAGAACATGCGTTTTAGTCTCGAAATTATTGGTAAGTACCACAAAGTTTTAGTAGGGGGCACCGACTTTGTCTTTTCTCTTTTAACGCAAGGTGTCACACGTCGGGCACTTATCAGCCGGCTCGTAATCTTCCCTAAAAAGTATGCAGTCGTTCGGACAAGCGTGTATTCTTTCGTAATGTAAATTCAATGGGCACAATAGCTTCTTTGCCTCGTAGGTCGACGTCGGAAGCTCATTGCCATCTGGAAGCATAACCGCGAGTATTTCTAAAAGTGTTGAGAAACACTTGTCTAAAATACCAAATTTGGCCTTAACGTTCAGCAGCTTGAAGACATCAGACAACTTTGTGTACCTTGAGCACCCGGTGTACAAAGGGATATTGTTGTCCCTAACAAGGCTGTCAAATATGGGAGGACGTTCTTCAAAATCTACTTGGACATCACGCAGCATGTCCTCGATACTATCATTATCGTCGTCCGAAGAACCTTTAGCTACGACATCGTCCTCCAAATCTAGTGGCACTCTTGTACTAGTTCCGACACCCGTAGAACTACTTCATCAACGACGCCTTCACCGTGCCATATCCAATTCGTATACCCAGGTTTAAAACTGGCTATTAGCAAATGTTCCTTCACAACATCACTATTCCATCCGTTCATATTATTGCAATTACGATTAGGGCACGAAATCTTCGATTGCCTTTTTTTTCCTACAATTCTGTTCCGTATATTTCATAAATTCATCAACACCCTTCGCATACTCAGCCGCTGTTTGCAAACTATACATCAAACCCCGATCCATTCCAATAGCCTAAACTATATCAAATAAATTTTTCATCAACATCGACGCTCAAACACAAATTTACATCCTAAAGCTACAATTGAGGTTTAAGAACGGTCCCAAATGGGGACCAATGAGAAAACCTTGAATGTGTATCTAAGCTTAAATAAAAGCTTAAATTCACAAAGACGAAAGCATATAAATGAAATACGGGTTTGAAAACTTACGTAATCATCCGAAAACTTGTCAAGAAGCAAGATATAGAGTCTTAGCACGTCAAGCCCGAAATTCGCCCTAATTTCGTTCAAAATAAAAAAATATTATTAAAATCAACATTTGGATTTCGAAAATCACCCAACAAAACATAAAAACAAATCTCAAAGATATCTCATAATTCCTAACCCATGAAATCGCACAAGATAACTCCAAACTCGAACAAATCGAACCAAAATAAGCCAAAAAAATTATAGCCACAAATTATCGCACAAACCAAGCTCGAAATCAACCTCAAATCGAATATAACACAAGCCTAAGCCGCAAATCGCATAAATTAAGCCATGAAATCGGACAAAACAACTTTAAACTCGAAAAATTCGAACTCAACTACGCCCCAAAAATCAAAATTTCGCCACATTTTTCGCACAAACCAAGCTCCAAATCAACCCCAAATCGAATATCACATAACCCTAATCCTCAAATAGCTGAAATTAAGCCGTTAAATAGCAGAAAACATCTAGAAATTCGAAAATTTCGAAGTAAAAATAAGCCCCAAAGTCGCCACTTTTTCGAATTAATCAAGCTCCAAATCAACCTCAAATCGAATATAACACAAGCGCAATCCTAAACCTAACCTCAAATCGAATTAACTAAGCCCCAAAATCGCTAAAATTCGAAAAGTCCAATTTCGAAAATCTCATATTTTCGAAAGTTAGAGCATTAAACGAGAGCTTAGTAGAAAGAAATAGGTCGTGAGGTGTTTTACCGTCTTCTTATAGCTCGAAGACGTCGGAAAGTGAGCAAGGTCGCCGGAAATTCGCTCAAAAATTGCCTTTTGCTTGAGTTTCGTCGCGTCTCAAATGGCCAAGGAGGAAGACGGGTTATATAAGCTCATGGCCGACGGTTTTTGGCCTGTAACCGTCGCCCATACCTTATGCTACGTAGGCGACGGTTTCTCGCCCAAGGTTAAAAGAAATTAATTTTTTGTAAAATTAAAATTATGGGCGACGGATTTTGGGTCTCGCCAAACGACTGTCGCCCATAACAAGAAAAAAAGGTTTTTAATAAACCTTTATCATGGGCGACGGTTGTTTCGATAACAACAGTCTCCCAAAAGACGTAAATAACGTAGGCGACGGTTGCCTCGCAGAAACCATCGCCCAGATGGCCTAAATTCAAACTAATTACTACAATGCCACTGTATCTATTTATGGGCGACGGATCATGGGAAACCATCGCCCATATTGCCGTAGCCTATATATCATTTTCTACTAGTGAATGGCAATTAAGGAAGCCAATTTGCAAATAACCAGCACACAGTACCCATAGTTGGATTATTCTCATGTCATCATTCATCAATGTACCTACACTAGTATAATATGATACATAGGCGACGGTTCCTAAAAACCGTCGCCTATACTGGACGCGGTGGCACATTCAGGTTTTTTTGACAAAACCGTCGCCTATTATTGACGAAAAC